>LPNX010214623.1:565395-735145 GCA_001517045.1 Pseudotsuga menziesii | reverse complement strand
CCACTCGGTGTGTCCTTGGGGGCAAGTCTCGAGTCAAGGCTGTCACCTTGTTCTTGACTCCTCTGTTTAGGCTCAACTCCTAATGGAGCCAAGGGGGGTAGAACCTATTAAGTTACTAAGGATGATATCTTAGTGTGGTGATGTTAAACTGAATTAGTTACTTACGAGTTTGAATATTTTAACTATAAACAATTGAAGATGACAAGATACGAAAATAACACACGACAGCACAAAGCTGATAAACAATATATATATATGAAGCAAAAATGACTAGTGCCTTAATAATGGAGTCAAATCAAAGAGATCAATGTGCTTGCATGTGCTTGGAGTGAATGTTTTGCGATTGCACCTTGGTATGTTTTAAGTTAAAATTGAAGTATGGATTGATTAAATTAGGCTAAAAGGGGGACTCTAGATATACCCGAGAGTACTTGGAGTATGTCCAAAACAAAACCTATATGGATACCCGCAAGGAATATGTGGGATGAAATGGAGTCTCTGGGGCTATGTTCGTAATGCACCCATTAGGATGTGATAGAGATTGGCACCCTGAGGTCACTTTTCAGTAGGTTCCCGCTTCCTTTGGGTATTTTGCCACCGTAAAGGTTCGATCGAGGTGTTGGATTTTCACCTGATGGTTTGTTAATTGGGGAGGGTGAGTCCTAATTATGCTAGTCACCCAAGTGATTTTGATACATCTTGACTGATCGGATGAACCGCAGCCAAGTGCAGAGCATACACACTAGAGTCTTGTAAATTTTAATAAGTTTTTAAGAGATGTGTTCTTGTTTAAAAGAAAAGCCTCCAAGAACCTCTTTTGATCCAAGTGGATCTCAATTGGGGAATCGAGGAGGGGTTAATTTTAAAGCTGCTGATAAACAAATGATAGAAAAAATAAAACAACTATACAAATCTGGTTTTCTGATTAATCCCAGCACGAATCTCTTTCCCCTTTCGGGTCACTCGAGAAATTGTGGGGTAAGTATTATGATTACTTTTGAAAGTAAGATATGGAATATGGAATTAACAACAAGATCAAATATACTACCCTGCAAATCAGATCAATACTATTAAAAGGAAATAAGTAGAGAATGACGAAAATGGCACCGACGCGAATCCCCCCAGGGGGGATGGGGAATGGGCTCAAAAGAGCCTATTAAAAGGATGATTTTATTACAGAGGTTACAATATCAAAGAACTGATAAAACAGAGCTTTCTTGGTCCTTATACAGGCTGAAACCAAGATATTACATTTTATACAAAAAATTTACAAATTATGTGACAAAAGAGAGACCTCTGGGGGGATTTGAGCGCTCCAAAAGCCACTTTGGACAGCAGATTCCTTTCTTCTCTGTCAGACCTGATAAATGACAGCAAGTGAGTTAGAATAAAAAATGCCCAAAATCATTTTAAGAGTACTTTTGGGTCAGCCTACTTTATCTCAAAAAATAATGAAATTAAACTAGCTAAAACGGCGAACATGGAACCAAGGAAAGCAAGATTTCCTTAAGATCTTGGCTTGATGTTAGTGCAGCCAATTAAAAGCACTGATATTGTAGAATATTAAAATTATCGAACAGCAAAAGAAACTACCTTAACAGCAAGCTATGAATTTTCACTAAATTACTTGCGAAACTAAGGTACTTTTAGCTAGATCTCTTGAATTTGAACTTTATGAGCAAAACAGAACTAAGATCTAGAATAAAGGAGGGATATTACTGATCAGATCTATGTGTGTTTTTCCTGATGAGATAGATCAGATTAATAAGAATCCTTTAAAGTAACCAGTTTGAGGAAAGTTTAATAGTTTTTAAAGGAGGAAGACAGAGAAAGAGTGTTTGAAGCCTGGGAATGTTGGGCTTTGGATTCTTCTTTGGTGGAACACTGAGGGACTATGTCATTCATAAGATACTGAATATGAGGAATATTCAAACCAGCTCAACCTATTCTACCAGTGAGATCACCTGCAACTTAAAAATCCTTGCACAAACAGATGGTTAAAACATAGGTGCTGCCGAAAGAGATGATTGGAAAGCATGCAATTAAACTTAAAATACATACAAATCCAATAGATCTGGAACAAGCAGCAGTAAGAGCATAAATAAAACTAGAATAAAATCTTACCCTAACAGGAGGGAGCTCTCTACTTCAAGGCCAACAATTAACAAGCAAAGCAATGATAAACAAAAGCAGATTATACCTCATAAGCATTTGACAATCAACATCCACACATGAAGAGAATTACACCATAGATCTTGCCTCGAAAGCTTCTTTATTCCAGAATGAAAAAACAATACAGTACAAGAGCAACAGCACCTCAATCCTAGTTCTAACTAGCTTGGAAGAGGAGGTTGTGCTTGGATATATACAATTTACAGGCCATCTAGCCCAGGGGGAGCGCAATTACTCATGGAATCAAGTGAAATCAACTAATGGAGAGTCCATCAATGCCTGATCTGTGTCTAGCTGAGCCAGATATGAGTCTCACTGAGCGTAACTGTCAATCGAGGGGCTGATCTGACTGACACCTCAACCTGTTGACTGAATAATCCACCAAAAATCATCCAGTTGAGCCAAAAACGTGTTGAGGAGAGAGGGAGGGCGAAATTCCTCATAAAGGATGCTCAAGATCAACTCTGGATCTGATTTGATCACCTCCTTCAGTCAAGGATTTGTCAGATCCAGTCAATCTGCTTCAGATATGACTGATTTCAATCAAATTGGCTGAGAATCCATTGATTTATGAATTTGGATTTGCTCCATTATTCATCAATTTATTAATTAAAATAATCAATAATTGATTTTTGGGGTTTTCTGACCTGAGTGATGGAAAATCACTCAAAACTAGGAAATAGTGGGTCCATGGGTTTACATGGTGCTCTTAGCTTGAAAATGAGCACCTACATGACCGAAACTGATTATTTGGCCCACTTTTATTACAAAATCAAATTTTCCAATTAAACTATTAAAAAATAGCCTAAGTTTTGGAAAAATTAAATTTTAATAAAAAACACTGAAAACACTAAAAATTTGAAAAATTGAAAAACACCTAGGGGGACTTAGACATGTTCATATGACTCAAAAATGATGTCTAGCATGTTTATACATTGACACATAGACTCTAATAACCTCAATAGGCCTAAATGCCAAGCCGACCACCCCAGCTTTGGAGGTATGGATTGAAAAACTTAGAAATTATCAGTCGTTTGTTCAACAACCAATAATAACCAAGGGAAAAAACACCGTGGGCTGATCGGATTGACAAATAAAGTCTAAGAGACTGAGTCTTTTACAGACACTATCATGCTAGAACATTTATTACAATTACCTCATGGGGTATGAACATGTGATATAGTATAACAAGCACTTCCCAGAAGTACTTCCAAAGGTCTTTTTGAAGTCCAAACAAGTTAGCCATGTCAGGTTCATCGGGCTCACTTGATAAAAACCACTAAGTACAGCTTAGGTGGTAACATTCTGGCTCCAACTGTGGGACGTGTGCTCGATCTGGTCTTTAAGGCAAGGAGAGGATACGAGAACACCATAATCTCTGGTTTATATACCTTGCAAAAACATCTCAACTTGACAAGAAAAACCTTAGTAGCACAAGTTTTATGAAAAACCAAATGAACCATTAAGCTGATTTATTTAAACAAAATAGATGTAACTAACTAAAAGAAGCAAAGTTTTATTATAGCTAAAAATAGAAATGCAGAAAGTAAATGCTCTCTTTCAAAGAGCTTATTTTCCTACTCTAAGCATGATATAAAAAGGGTTAAGTGTAATCAGAAATCGAATGTAACCACCTAAGCATTTTATTGACATAATTTTTTTTTTCTTGTCTTTGGTTACCAGCCAAAGTAAGGATACTTTATTCAGAAAATGCAAACCTGCGTGATGATTCAGAATGGGCGGGATGGATGGGAAATCATAGGCATGAATAATGTCGTCAAACTTCCTCCCAAACTGGTAAGTGCCTGTGCAGGCTGCTTCTATCCATGACTGGATAGGGTTGATGTACAAATTGGAATGGTGAGGTAGATTGACTGCACCATCATACTGATCATCAAGGCTTACCGAATGATAATTCATTGTATAAGCCCCAAGTAGCTCCAAGTCATGAGGAAATTCTATATGTGAAGATGATAGTTGAGACTGATATTCTAATAACTGCATCACATTTGTCTTTTCACAAAACTGCTTCTCCATGTCTTCATTACTGATACTCTTGTGTGGCTCTGCATGATATGACTCTGAATGATCATATAAGAGTTTTGAATGCTGCTTTTCCATACTAGGATTTTCCAAGGTCTCTAGATTCATGCTTCCCTCTATGGAAGTATAGTAGATTGGACTTCCACAAATCTCTAAACAGACACTCCCCTTGCTGGATATAGCATAGATAGGATTCTTAATAAGGTATCCACAAAAATCCCAATAGTCATCACCATCATCTATGTTAAATGTGATGGATTCCCCATTGCTGATATTAGGTTTCGATATCGAGTTCTCTTTGTCTTCACTACTGATCTCGATATATGTCTCAGACTGATCATGTGGATAAACTACATGCTCCTTTTTCATATCAAAGTTTCCCAAGGCCACATGGTCCATGCTCTCTTCTTTAGATATGCCATCAACAAAACCATCAAAAGTTTCTGGTTCATTATTTTCCTCTTTATTCATGTCATAGACTAGATTTTTCATGAATGTCCAGGACTCCTCATCAACATCTTTGTCGAGGATAAGGGAGTCTTCGTCATTTGTATCATGCTCCAAGCTATACTTGTCCTCATTTTCATACTCATCTTCTTCAGAGAAAAGGTCACAAGGCAGTAGACCTTCCAGACTATCATCATTATAAGGAGAACACATAGGAGTCCCATCATGTATATTACAGTTTTCATCATAAGTTTCACTATAAGATTCTGCAATGGTTTCATCCTCAGGCTTGTACTGTTTGGATGGTGACAAAGGGTAGGCCTAGCCTACCATGTATATATGATCAGGCTCGCTTGAATTTGTTTCCTGATTACTAACCTCGGGAAGTCCATGTTCCATGACATGATTCGAAACATAACAAGTGCTTTCTGGGTGGACTTGATGACAAGGTCTACACCATGGAATTACTTCATCTACCAGTTTAGTTGAGTCTAACTGGTTTAGAATCCTAGGCTCTTGCTGAGGAAACTTCTTTTGATACACTTGATTTTGTTTTGGCTGAAAATTCCTAGGTCCATTATTTCTTTCCAGTGTGGTTATTCTGTTCTAGATTTTATTCATTTGCACAGATTGGTTTGTCATGAATTGGTCCTGACTAGTCATCACTTTTTCAAACATGCTAGCTATCTTTTCCATGGGGTATTTAGAGGTTCCCTTTTCTTCTGATTCAAAGGCTTTTCCCTTTTCTTCGTTGTATGAAGTGTTTCCCCTAGTGTAACCCAGAATGTTGGACTTGCCTGAAGATTGCATATTCCTTTCTATTTTCTCGGCCAGATCTTGACTAGTTTTTAGATCGACCGGATCTTTATCCCTTAATTGGTACCTCAAATCACCAGTGAAAGCTTCGATGTAATATATGAGGATGGAGGCATCCCTTAGCTTGATTTCTCTATGGAAGTCCACAACCACATGCCTAAACTTAGTATTAAATTCATCAATGGTTTCATTCTCCATCTTCTTTATATTATGGAGGGCAACAAGCAAATGTCTTGGTTCTTTCTTTTCCCCCCATCTCTTCTTAAAACCTGCTAGGAATTCATTAAAGGTTTTATATGAATCATCACCAAGGTTTTCATACCATTCCGCAACATCATCCTCTAAGGATAAAGCAAAGAGCTTCATTTTGATATCTTCATGGTTAGAGGCAACATCATCACAGTAACTGACTAGGTGTCTTTCAAACTTTTGGAGATGAGTCCTGGCAGTGGTAGCATTATTTCCCTCGAATCAGGGGAGCTTCTTGATAGCATCTTTCGGAATGTTATGAGGAGCACCTCCTATCTGAGAAAAGTCAAGGGGTTTGTAAAATTCCATCATTTCTTGAGATTAGTGAACATGACTCTCTACAAATATGTGATGGATATCTGAGATGGATTGGTCTCCTAAATCCTCAAGGTTTCTACAAGAAGTCTTCCTATTCAATCTTTCCCTAATAAACCTTTTGGGATCAGGGAGAGGATTGAATAATTGTCGACGGTTTCTTCGGGTAGAAATTTTTGAAGGGATGTTAGACAGTGGAGTCGCCAGATGGATTGAGTTTTAATTTTTATGTTTTTTAAAGACTAGATCAATCAAAAGTTTTTTTTATATTTTTAGTTGTTTAGAAAAAAGTTAAGCTAAGTCGTACTCGGGAATAAAAATATTTATCCCCAGCAACGGCGCCAAAAGGTGTTGCCGCCTTTTCACACACCTGGATCATGTGGCAGAAATCTTCAAGCCACTCGGTGTGTCCTTGGGGGCAAGTCTTGAGTCAAGGCTGTCACCTTGTTCTTGACTCCTCCGTTAAGGCTCAAATCCTAACGGAGCCAAGGGGGGTAGACCCTATTAAGTTAATAAGGATGATTTCTTAGTGTGGTGATGTTAAACTGAATCAGTTACTTAGGAGTTCAAATATTTTAACTATAAACAATTGAAGATGACAAGATACGAAAATAACACACGATAGCACAAAGCTGATAAACAATATATATATGAAGCAAAAATGACCAGTGCCTTAATAATGGAGTCAAATCAAAGAGATCAATGTGCTTGCATGTGCTTGGAGTGAATGTTTTGCGATTGCATCTTGGTATGTTTTAAGTTAAAATTGAAGTATGGATTGATTAAATTAGGCTAAAAGGGGGACTCCAGATATACCCGAGAGTACTTGGAGTATGTCCAAAACAAAACCTATACGGCTACCTGCAAGGAATATGTGGGCTGAAATGGAGTCTCTGGGGCTATGTTCGTAATGCACATGTTAGGGTGTGACAGAGATCGACACCCCGAGGTCACTTTTCAGTAGGTTCCCGCTTCCTTTGGGTATTTTGCCACCGTAAAGGTTCGATCGAGGTGTTGGATTTTCACCTGATGGTTTGTTAATTGGGGAGGGTGAGTCCTAATTATGCTAGTCACCCAAGTGCTTTTGATACAGCTTGATTGATCGAACGAACCGCAGCCAAGTGCATAGCATACACACTGGAGTCTTGTAAATTTTAATAAGTTTTTAAGAGATGTGTTCTTGTTTAAAAGAAAAGCCTCCAAGAACCTCTTTTGATCCAAGTGGATGTCAATCGGGAAATCAAGGAGGGTTTAATTTTAAAGCTACTGATAAAAAAATGATAGAAAAAATAAAACAACTATAAAAATCTGGTTTTCTGATTAATCCTACCACGAATCTCTTTCCCCTTTCGGGTCACTCGGAAAATCGTGGGGTAAGTATTATGATTACTTTTGAAAGTAAGATATGGAATATGGAATTAACAACAAGATCAAATATACTACCTTGCAAATCTGATCAATACTAGTAAAATGAAATAAGCAGAGAACAACGAAAATGGCACCGACGCGAATCCCCCCAGGGGGGATGGGGAATGAGCTCGAAAGAGCCTATTCAAAGGATGATTTTACTACAAAGGTTACAATATCAAAGCACTGATAAAAAATAACTTTCTTGGTCCTTATATAGACTGAAACCAAGATATTACAGTTTATACAAAAAATTTACAAATTATGTGACAAAAGAGAGACCCCTAGGGGGATTTGAGCGCTCCAAAAGCCACTTTGGACAGCAGATTCATTTATTCTCTGTCAGACCTGATAAATTAAAGTGAGTGATTTAGAATAACAAATTCCCAAAATCACTTTAAGAGTACCTTTGGGTCAGCCTACTTTATCTCAAAAAATAATGAAATTAAACTAGCTAAAACGGCGAAGATGGAACCAAGGAAAGAAAGCTTTCCTTGGTATATTGGATTGCTGTTTGTGCAGCCAATTAAAAGCACTGATATTGCATAATATTGAAATTATCAAACATAAAAAGAAACTACCTTAACAGCAAGCTATGAATTTTCACTAAATTACTTGCGAAACTAAGGTACTTTTAGCTAGATCTCTTGAACTTGAACTTTATGAGCAAAACAGAACTAAGATCTAGAATAAAGGAGGGATCTTACTGATCAGATATATGTGTGTTTTTCCTGATGAGATAGATCAGATTAATAAGAAGCCTTTAAAGTAACCAGTTTGAGGAAAGTTTAATAGTTTTTAAAGGAGGAAGACAGAGAAAGAGTGTTTGAAGCCTGGGAATGTTGGGCTTTGGATTCTTCTTTGGTGGAACACTGAGGGACTGTGTCATTCATAAGATACTGAATATGAGGAATATTCAAACCAGCTCAACCTCTTCTACCAGTGAGATCACCTGCAACTTAAAAATCCTTGCACAAACAGATGGTTAAAACATAGGTGCTGCCGAAAGAGATGATTGGAAAGCATGCAATTAAAATTAAAATACATACAAATCCAATAGATCTGGAACAAGCAGCAGTAAGAGAATAAATCAAACTAGAATAAACTCTTACCCTAACATGAGGGAGCTCTCTCCTTCAAGGCCAACAATTAACCAGCAAAGCAATGATAAACAAAAGCAGATTATACCTCATAAGCATTTGACAATCAACATCCACACATGAAGAGCATTACACCATAGATCTTGCCTCCAAAGATTCTTTATTCCAGAATAAAAAAACAATACAGTACAAGAGCAACAGCACCTCAATCCTAGTTCTAACTAGCTTGGAAGAGGAGGTTGTGCCTGGATATATACAATTTACAGGCCATCTAGCCCAGGGGGGGCGCAATTACTCATGGAATCAAGTGAAATAAACTAATGGAGAGTCCATCAATGCCTGATCTGTGTCTTGCTGAGCCAGATCTGAGTCTCACTGAGTGCAACTGTCAATCGGGGGGCTGATTTGACTGACACCTCAACCTGTTGACTGAAGAATCCACCAAAAATCATCTAGTTGAGAAAAAAACATGTTGAGGAGAGAGGGAGGGCGAAATTCCTCATAAAGGATGCTCAAGATCAACTCTGGATCTAATTTGATCACCTCCTTCAGTCAAGGATTTGTCAGATCCAGTCAATCTGCTTCAAATCTGACTGATTTCAATCAAATCGGCTGAGAATCCATTGATTTATGATTTTGGATTTGCTCCATTATTCATCAATTTATTAATTAAAATAATCAATAATTGATTTTTGGGGCTTTCTGACCTGAGTGATGGAAAATCACGCAAAACTAGGAAACAGTGGGTCCATGGGTTTACATGGTGCTCTTAGCTTGAAAATGAGCACCTACATGACTGAAACTGATTATTTGGCCCACTTTTATTACAAAATCAATTTTTCCAATTAAACTATTAAAAAATAGCCTAAGTTTTGGAAAAATTAAATTTTAATAAAAAACACTGAAAACACTAAAAAATTGAAAAATTGAAAAACACCTAGGGGGACTTAGACATGTTCATATGACTCAAAAATGATGTCTATCATGTTTATACGTTGACACATAGACTCTAATAACCTCAATAGGTCTAAATGCCAAGCCGACCACCCCAACTTTGGAGGTATGGAGTGAAAAACTCAGAAATTATCAGTCGTTTGTTCAACAACCAATAATAACCAAGGGAAAAAACACCATGGGCTGATCGGATTGACAAATAAAGTCTAAGAGACCGAGTCTTTTACAGACACTATCATGCTAGAACATTTATTACAATTCCCTCATGGGGTATGAACATGTGATATAGTACAACAAGCATTTCCCAGAAGTACTTCCAAAGGTCTTTTTGAAGTTCGAACAAGTTAGCCCTGTCCAGTTCACCGGGCTCACTTGATAAAAACCACTAAGTACAACTTAGGTGGTAACAATGTGTATTGCCACTGTCTGGAACTATGGACTTCTAAAGTTCCTCTGAACACCAAGCATGGTGTCCCACGAGAGACTACTGGAGCACATCCAAAAAATGTGGAATCCATAATAGTATTATTTCGAGGTGGGGGGACATATACTTACAGTGGAGGTAGAGGACATCTACTTCCTGACTGGCCTATCGAGATGGGGTGCCCTTATCTCACTGACTGGTTCCTGTGGCAGGGACATAACCACCATAGAGCTCATAGATCGACACTGTGTACCAGGTACAGGTACATCAGGGAAGAAAAGCCCCATCAGGGCAGTGACAGACAGGGCTCTACAGATTGTTCTATTCACCATGTAGAGGGTGGTAGGGAGCCAGGGTGTACATCAAGCTTCCATAGCACATATGATGTATGCCCTAGAGGTAATGGCACCTACGGTGTTCAATTGGGAGGAAGCATTGCTTCCAATCTTCAAGGATCAGCTGACTAAATGTTGGCAGGGAGAGCTGAAGCAATTCGGCTTTGGTTCCATCTTAGCTTGTTTCTTCTTCTAGTGGGTCCCCCAGATGAGGCCCCAAGTAACTTTTCGGAGTCTGAAAGCATGGGATCCCTGCATGCTGAGGTGGGTCCAAGTCACAGCTCGCACGGGAGTGGGTAGGGGAAGAGTGAATTTTGGTGACGTGTTCTTCAGATGGTTGTGGGATCAGATGCTCATGGTCGAGGACTATGCCTATGCAGGCATAAATTTTATAGGTGATCCTGACCTACCACTCCCGCCTGGAGGGAAGTGGGGAGACATTGGTAAGAAACAAGAAACCCTAAAGATGAAAAATGTTTTTATGTTTTTTATGTTTTATATATTTTTTTGATAAGTGACAAGACCTATTTGTCTTCATGCAGATGTTGGAGCAGCGAGGCTTGGAGGAGCATCTCCATTAGATAAGTGAGCTGGAGCTCGCTCCATGCCACAGGGTGATGATATCACTGGGGAGCTGGAGGAGAACCTTGAGAGGTTGACTCTGGACATCCCAGATGTTGACATAGATGATCTCCCGACTAGATATCAGAGATCTACGGTGGGAGTACCAGGTCGATTCAGCAGGCTACTCCACAGGGTGGCTCTAGCAGTGATGTGCTACCACGAGCACCACTAGTAGATGAGACATATATACTGAAAGCTGATAGCTTCAGGATTTTTGTATGATGGTTTTTCCTGAAAGCCTGTGTGCTTTAGAAGAGGTCTCGGGACCTATTTTTTGTATCATTTTTCGTATATATATACAGACTTTTACATGATGTTTATACATTTCAAATGGATAAATGCATTTTCTATGAGTTCTATGTGTCTTTAAATGTTTATTTACAATGTACCATGTTTGATTAACATCATGAATGGGAAATATGCCAATCTAGGATGTAATTAGCCAATGAATCAACAACTACATTATGTTCCCTAGGGATATGCCTATATGTAATGGTTCTAAATCATCTTTCTAACAAAGGTACCCTCCGAAAGAGGTGGAGGAGCACCAGGTTCCTAATGGTGTAGATATGGTTTAAATGACAAACCACGAGCTGAGAGTCCACCAAAACTACTAGATCACGGACATCCTGGGAGGTAGCTTCAGTCATAAGACCAATGACTGCTTCATACTCGGTGATGTTATTAGTAGCGGGACCTAAGCAAACTGCTCCTGAACTAACCAAATCTTCAGCTGGGGAATAGAGAACCCAAGCAGCCGAGGCTAGATTCAAGGTGTGGTGGCAAGCACCATCAGCGAAGCCATATAAAGCCATCTGCATGACCAAAACATGGTATAAATAGATGCGGGCACCAAAACTCAAAACCATCTTGAAAATACTGAAAACACACTAAAATTCAATCAATATACATATATACAAGATACCATCCGAGAAGACCTAGGCATAGTACCTTTTTAGGTACAACCCATTACAAGGTTTCCCTAAAGGGATTCCATCATAATCTACCAACTCATAGGCTCCTTTCTCTAACACCTTGGAGATAACGAAAGGTCCATACCATATAGAATTGAACTTACCGTTTCCTAGCTTGTCATATCTCTGGTCATAAGTCAAACCCTCGTTGAAAACATGAGGCTAGACGGATTTATTGTACTACGCGTTTCTTATGTGCCTCATTAGCCAAGGTAGCATCTTTATGAGTCTCATCAAGGTTATTCAAGTACAAAAATCTTGCTTCCTTTGCGGAAGTGTCTTGGAGAAGTTTGACGGTGAGTTGTAAAGATGGAATCTGACATTGAATAGGCAAGACAACTTTGAGTCCATAGACATGCTGGAATGGCATGAAACCAGTAGCTATTTTCATGGAAGTCCAATAAGCCCAAAGAGCAGAAAAAAGAACGAGATGCCAATTGGATTTATGATCTCCAACCATCCGATGAAGCATAGTTTTCAAATCCTTGTTAATGGCCTCTACCTAACCATTAGCTTGCGGATAATATGGCATAGAGTTTTCATGATGAAAACCTAGCTTGGCACTCAATTCCTCCATCATTTGATTATGGAAATAGGATCCGTGATCAGTGACGATGGACTATGGAACTCCAAATCTAGCTATGATACGATTGAACAAGAAGAGAGTGGCAGTCTTACCATCTTCTGCATATGTAGGCATGGCCTCAACCCATTTTGTAAAATAATCCACGGCTATGATGATGTAACCATGCCCCCTGGCTGAGGTAGGTTTACAATGCATGAAGTCAATCCCCCATTTGGAAAAAGGGCCAACGACAATGACGGGGTGAAGCGAAGCAGGATGGGTGCACTTTTTGGGATAAAAATGTTGGCATGGTGGGTATTTCTTAATATCCTCATGACATTCTTTGAATATAGAAGGCTAGAAATAGGCAGCACGAAGAATTTTCTAGCCTGTAGCCATCCCAAATAAATGACCGGCACATGCTCCAGAGTGGCAATCATTTAACATGTGTTCATCCTCCTCATGAGTGAGGCATCACTGGAGAATGGAGTCAATCCCACGTCTATACAAGGTATCATGCAAGATGAGGTAGTATTTTGCGTTGTGACGAATGTGGCGACGATCATCGCGAGATAGATGCGGCTGAAAACGCTGGGTCTAGAGATAAATTAACAAATCTCCATACCAAGGATTAGTAGTGCTAATTAGGAACATGAATTCATCTGGAAATGAATCACTGGACTCAGATTTCATGGTAGCACAGGGAAGGTCACATATAAGCTTAGAAGAAACCAAGGATTTCTTTGATGTAGCCTTGGAAAACTCAAGATCAAACTCCTGAAGGATGATGATCCAACAGGAGTACTTTCCCTCGAGTACCTGATGAGTCAAAATGTAGTGCATCGAGTTCTGGTCTACCAATACGGTGGTAGTGCGAAGCAGAATGTAGTGACAAAATTTTTGCACAGCAATGACTGTGGCAAAAGCTAGCTTCTCCACATGTGAATAACAAGTTTCAAAATCAATGAGATTCTTATTGGTGTAATAAATCACATGCTCCTGACCGTGGAGATTGTCCTGCACTAAAACCATGGCGATGGTAGTAGCAGAGGTAGAAATATACAAGAGAAAATATTTTGAATAGTCCAGGGGGTGTATCATGGGTGAATGAGTCAGAGAGTGCTTAAGACTATTAAAAGCGCATTGGGCCTGGTCATCCCAGAAGAATGGAGTTTATTCTTGAGGAGACACATATAACCGTACATTTTCTGATTGAAATTGCACACGAAACGACAGAGAAAGTTTGCCTTCCCCTGCAAACTTTGGAGTTCAAGGATGGTGGTTGGGGCCGGTAGATTAATGATGGTGGCAATATTCAAAGGATCGATCTGGATGACATCTTTGGATACCACAAATCCAAGTAGATGTCCCATCTCAATGCAAAAAACACATTTATGTGGATTGAGCCATATATCATAATGACGACATCTAAGGAATATGTCTAGAAGATGACCAGGGTGGTCCTCCCGTCGCTGTGAATGAGTAGGGAGGTCTTCAAGGTACAGTTCAACAATATGTTTAATGTCATGAAACACATAGGATATCGCATGCTAGAACGTGGTGCCAACATATTTCAAGCCAAAAGGTAACTTATTATACGCAAAGGTTCCCCATGGGAAAATGGATGCCATCTTATGCTGATTGGCAGGCAATATCTCAATCTAATTGTAGCCAGAGAAGCCATCCATGAATGAAAAGATGTCAATTCCAGTATAGTTGTCAATAATTTGATCGATGTGTAGGGCAGGAAATTTTTCTTTGGGGAAAGCTTTATTTAAATCCCTAAAGTCAATACAGACTCTAATGGTGCCCTACTTTTTATTGACAGGGACAACGTTCGATACCCATTCCTTCAGAGGTACAAGATAAATAAAACCAGCTTTCAGAAGTTTCTCAATCTCAACTTTAATATCTGCGACCTTCCTAGGATGGACTTGCCTAAGTTTCTGCCTGATAGGTTTAGTTGTGGGATAAGTTTTAATCTTGTGGACCACAATGGAAGGGTCAATCCCAGGAATCTCTTCATAGGACCAAGCGAAAATATCACGGAATTCATTAAAAAGTGCCTTATATACTTCAGATTCATCTGTGGAGCAGTTCTGCCCAACATGAACATTATCAATAACATCAGGCTTGGCTGATATGTCAATTGGGTTCATCTGAGTAATGTTGCAAAGGTTTCCTTTAGAATCTCTATCTTGCAAAAATATAGGACTTTGCGGAACGTTGACAATATTAGTAGGAAACAAGGATGCAAAATCATAACTGGCCGAACTAGTATTGGGGAGGAACATGGATCTATGATGGTGATCCTCCCAAATGGGCTCACCCATGTTCATGATATCTATAATGGACTTTTCAAAAGGAAAAGTCACAGAGAGATAGTCTATAACCGGAAGAGAAGGTGCTAACCAGTACAATAAATGGTAAGGGTCTGAATCCAATAATGAATGTCATTAGTGTGATCATTGGAACAAGTTTGAATGGTGTAATACATAGCTTCATGTGGGCTCAACAAGGTGGAATCAACAACATTTGTGCCTTGGGGCTCAATATCAAATGAAGCGATCATATGTACTATCACGGTATCCATGCTAGGAAGAGTGGAGGGAAAAATCCCCATAAGGGATGAATCCTTCAACATACCTACCTGAATCGACTGGTAAGGAGGAGGGGATTGACCTAACATGGGGATGTTATTAGCCGTAGAGGTAGTAACATCCATGTATAGAAATCAAGCTGGTTAATAGTAATAATTCTCCCAAGATGCGGGAAATGGACCGTTCGAAATACCATTGAAGCAATGACATTCATGGCATAGAACCAATTCCTTCCTAAAAGGAGGTTATAATCTAAAGGAGCATCCACCACTTCTACTTGAATGGAAACAATTTTTCCCCCAGCTCAATCGCTAGGGCTGATATGAAGCCATGGGGTTGGAATCCTCATCCATCAAAGGCTTTAAGGGTCGTAGGTGATGTAACAAGCTTGGGAGAGCCAAGATATTTCCAACAAGTTAGAGATAACACCGAGTTTGAAGCTCCTTCATCTAGCACCATTCGAAAGACTTTCTTTCCCACTACTTTTGTAATGATCTGAAAAGCAATTTTATGCGGTAATATAGGTTTATAGTTCTCAACATTGAAGTGAATCAGGTTAGTGTTATCCGGGTCTATAGCTCCTAATGCAATAAACAAGTTCTTGCGCTGTGTAGGGAAACTTTGGAGTACTTCTAGGGTAGACATTGCATAAGGTGCCTGAGCAATATCTTCAACCACATTATAGAATTGAGCAGCTTGGGCATTGGGATTAAAGACATCCTTCCGAAGAGTACTCTTTGATGGGCGCAAAATCATGTCGAGAGTAGGCTTCTCAATAGACAAGGGAATAGTAGACGAGGATTTTGGAGAACTAGTGGAGAGAGCTTTCCTTGAAGAAGATGGGTATTCTTGCTTATTTTCGGGTTTATCATAATTATGGCTTTGAGTTTGCAGATGGATGGTATCTGAGGACATCATACAAATTTCCTATGATGAACTAGAGTTACCTTGGTTCGACATGTGGTCTACCAACTCTTATTAAGAGGGGAAAGGATTTGTATGTACTGCAGGTGCAGGGTTAGACTTAAAAAAATGGGATATTTCATCCTGACAGGGCCACTCCTTAGAGAAGTGGTCACCACCACATAACAGACAAGGGTATGTAGCCTTCCTTTTCCCTGTGTTGTTGTCATTATGGGTTGATTGTGGGGTCTCTTGCTGGTTTCTAGGTGTTTTATTTCAATTTTTACCTTTCTTTTTATTACCCAAGGTTTGAGTACTTTGAATAGAATTGACCTTGGTAGAAACCTTGGGAGTCGAAGGAGTAGTAGGTTGGGTTTGCTTGGCAGGTTTTGCTGTGGATGGGGACTGGATTGAACTAACAATCCCATCAATAGGTACTTCTGTTGATGGCTTGGCAGGGTTAGTGATGGGGCGAGGAGCTTGAGGAATCAGGTCATAAAGGGTCCCGGACTGGGAATAGACCAAGTCTAGGTACTGAGCCTGACTAATAGCCTGCTCTTCGATAATGGCACCACCCATGGCCACATCTCAGGTAATAGGAGGTAACAAGGACTTAGTGAACCAATCAGCTAACAACTGATCTAGAATAAGGGCCTTAATAAGCCTTCTCTGCCTTCTCCACTCATCAATATGATCAGAAATATGGGTGGAGGTGTTCTATCATAGAGAAGTTAAAAGATCAGTGCCCATTTCATAATGAATAGAGATCTGAAAGTGCGTAAGAAATACGGTTGCCAACAAGCCAAAATCCACGAATGAATGTTGTGGGAGTTCAATATACCACTTCACGGCCATACCAGTCAAAGTTCGCTGAAAGAGTCGTAACTGGATGGAATAATCCATGAGGGAGTTCTAAGAACACCACAAATGAAAAGTCATGACATGGTTCCGCGAATCTTCACCCTGCTTCCCATCGAATTTTGGAATGTCCGATGGTAACTTTACCAGAATGGGAGGGCATGAGGAATTATGTCAAATGGGATCATTAATCAACTTGGACAAATCAAGAAAGTCCAAAGTTGTGAGGAAAGGTAACTGCCTATTGGGCTGCACATACTGGTAATATTGATATGGTATAAAATTACCAGTAGGGCCATAGGTTGACTGAAAAATAGGTTGATTTGAGGAAGAAATACTGGGAAATCCACCCATGGGGGGTTGATTTCTAGAATTAGGACCACTAGGACCACCAGGGCCTCTGGGAGGAGGACTTCCAGAGCCACTAGGACTACCGGGACCACTAGGACCACCAAGAGGCAGACCACCAGACCCTCTAGAACCTCTAGGAGGCAGCAAGCCTCCGGAGCCATCGGAACCACTAGGTTGAGGGCCACCAGACCCTCCAGAGCCATAAGGAGGAAAGCCACTAGGTACCCTGGGACCACTAGGATTGCTAGGACCAAGAGGAGGGCCACTAGTTCCTCCAGGACTGTTAGGTCCCCCAAGGGGAGTACCTCCATAAGGTGGTCCTCCTGCACCTCTTGCAGTATGTATGGGTATCCCTCCCATGGTTGGCATGTAAGACCAGTTGGGATGCGCCCATGCCATAAAAGTGTTACTAGGGAATGGAATTCTAGTAGGATTAGATGGATGATTACCTATAGGTATTTGATAACCATAACCACTAGAAGGTTGAATGGCCACAGGTTGTGCCCCCAAGGACTGACCTGAACTAGATGGGGGATTTACCACATTAGTGTGGGTGGGAGGGACAAAAATTGTAGATGTTTCTATGTTAGAGGTCTGCTCTTGACTAGGTACAACTCTGGGATCAGATAATGTATGTCATGCCAGGATTTTCCCCCCAACATTCAAACGTACTGAAGACACAGGAATTGAAGGTTGGGCCCTAGATGCAAACGATATGGGAAAATTTGGATCAGACATCACATAAGAGGTGAGACAGGTGGAAATTTGACCTAGGCTATGGGTTGTTAATGGATGATCTATAATTGGTTCAATAGGTCTCATAGAATTGGCTAGTGAACGATATCCCACATGAAGGAATGTGTAACGAACTGGTGAAGAGCCTAGTATGTTGTCAATCTGCTTTTCTACCTCCTGTGCATGGAGGATAGCAACATAGTATTGCCTACGTTCTTCTTCACTTTTAGGAGAACTTATACAAGTTCCAAATGAGGCAATGGCCTATTTGATAGGTGTCTCCCAAAAAGGAGCATTAATACCAAAATCTAGACATGTATCATCAACATGATCTTCTGCAGGAGGATGGAGCGATGAATCCTCGCGGGAAGGCTGTTGGACCAAGGGAGGTAAGTGTGAAGAATATGGTACTCCACTTTCTGCCACCACATGATCTCCCACTTGGGAGGTGGTATCAGCTCCTCGGTCGATAGCTTCCATTGGATTTCCTCCTAAAATAGAAGTGAAATCAGGTGGCAAGCCCTGTACTCTCCTAGATTGTCTTAACTCAACCAACGTGTACATTTCCTATCTAACCTAGGGTCTAAAAATCTAGAAAAAACACACCAAAAGACTTCCCTACTGAAACTATAGGTCAAAACAAGTAGACTTAAAATGACAAGAGGAGTTTAAAAGTCAGGTCTCTCACTAGGATTGTCAAGCCGGTGCCACTTGCGATATAGGGTATGTGTGTAGTAATCTCCCTAAATGTTGTTTTCAGCGTATGGCTCCAAATAGGACGGCCAAAGGGATTTTCTCAGATAGATAAGGTACCCTAGTGGGGTCTCCTGATATACTCAAGGTACATGGGAGCTCGAATCGGTAGTAGTGTTGTCTAATGCATAACCATACACAAGGGGCTTTCTGATATACAATCGAGTACATGAAGTACCTTTCTATATACCTCAAGGGTACGTGGAAGAATTGCACGAGTCCCGAAATGTAATGCTAACAAATAACGACAGCTCCTACATTTTACGATGCCCGAACACATCTCTAACCTATCACTCAAGTTACTACGTAAATTTTAACCTACAACTACCATTGATTTTAACTTGTATGGTTAGGTGAATGCATGATGTTCTGATCGAAAAGTAAAACCATGCAGTATGCTTGTGCAAATATTCACTTTACCGTTCAATATTCCTACTTATGGGAGGGAAGAGAGTGTTTTTTCTTTTTGTTTCAAGACCAAAAATCATACCAATCAACAGTCATGAACATCAAATCAAAGACAAGCAAATACTTCTACAAACCAAATTCTTCTTTCCAAAAGTAAATAGGAAGGGTGAGAATCTATTTTCCTAAAAGAACAACACCAAGCACACCTATTTGCCAATGCACTCTAACTTTTCAAATTTCTTAAAAACATAAGCAAATCTAACTTAAAACTATCATTTTTTGATTATTTTGATCAAGATAGTCCTATATGCATGAGAGATGAAAGGTCGTAAAGGTCCTGAAAGCTTATGAAGCCAATCAGAAAACCCGAATCCAACGATCAAATATGATGTCCTAATCTCAAGCAAAACTTTTCTTTTTTGAAGGGAAGAAAAATAAGTTTACTATGCAAGCAAGAAATGAAGTCTAGAAGCTAATCTAATGTTCTTCTTTCAGTACATGCAACGAAAAGAGAATTCAATGAACACCCTAACTTTTAGAAAACAAGAAATCCTTCTTTAAACAAAACCAATGAGCAAGAAGTGGATGAACAATAAAAAAGACTAAACAAATTTTGAAATTCCACTCAAAAATCAATCTTAAACCATCAAAGCAGCAAGCCACACACATCAGATTCAATAACACAAGCCTAATGACACAACTGAAAGCAATCCAAATTCCAAATTTTTACAAAGAAAAAATAGGAAAAAAGGGGTTTTGGACTAATGCCTACCTGATACCGCGCTTTGTAGGTGTTGTAAGAGCGTTTCCAAAGTAGCACCACTCTTTGCTAACCGGATACAGGTGGTGGAACCGCTTACTGTCCACTTTGTTCAGGCGGTGGCACCACTCCTCACACAAAGCATTCCTGTGGTTCCCTATAGATGGCCAAAACAATAAGAGAACAATGGATCAGATCAAAATCAGACTAGATCAAGATGGATACTATCGAATTGAATATGGTAACAGAGCATAAAAAACTGAAATAACTCAGATCTGAACAGATCTGGAAATTTCAAACCCAAATAATATAAACCAGAAAGTAGATCTGACTGTAAAGAGTTGAAGAAAACGGAACATGGATTTGGACAAGAGTTGTAGACTTAGGAAAATTAGAACAACTAAATACAACTACTCCCCAGTGGAGTCGCCAGATTTGTTGATCGGAATATTTCACCTCCTGCAGACAGCAAGGTGTTCCGCTGGTCTAAATGGTTCAGATCCAGAACAAATAGATCACAGAGGTTGATAAATCTCCCTAGACACCGTAGATATCTATAATAAAAGTCCTTGATAGTTCACCTGTGTACCTGCAAAAGAGTTCAACATGAAACAAATCAAAGCAACTAGAATATGATCTACTAATCTATGCTAGTGACTAAGGAATCTAACAATATACATCTGAAATCAAACATCAACAATATATATGGGACAGAAAATCAACTTGCATTAGAAATATGAAGAAGTTTACAACCAAGCCTTAGTGTTGACATGCATCTCCATGAAACCAACTCTTCATCCCCAAAAGCTCCAACTCTAGATCTTTATGCTCTCTCCAAATGATCTTGGGCCAAGAATCAGTCCAACAGCATAACAATACCTTCAATGTTCTCTCCTCAACCATGGCTATGAGCTCATATATATAGGGATTTAATGGATAGAGATGGTTGAGAAATTAGTGAGTGAGGTTCCCTCTAATATCCTAGGATGAGGGATCTAAAGCTCAACCAACCCACAGTAGTAGGGATAAGAGATATCTTGAGGCTCATCATCTAGAAGCCTTGAGAAGCTTCTCTTTTTACCCTTTTACTCAGGGTACCATGCTTCTCTTTCTTTGACAGAGCGGTTCTAGTAATAACCACCTATGAACCAAGGGAAATGGGCGGTGGCACCGCTTGTGGACAACCAATGAAAGGCAGTGCGAGAAGGGGTACCGCTCCAGGATAAAGGGACATGTGCGGTGCTGGGAATTTGTATGATAGACTAATGAAAAACCATTTAGTTTCCACTCCAGAAGCTGGTATTCAAAGCAAGTAGGTATGTCAAATGTCTTATCACATGATAGTGATAGGATTTTGGTATAATAGTCCCCATAGGAACCTGAATGAATTTCATGAACCAATCTAGTGCACGACTCTGCAGGGTAGTCGCTAGTTGGCCTTTATTGAAATCATCATCAGTGGTTTGTCGAACTGTCCACACTACCTTGCAGAGGAAATGATATTGCTCAGGATCGTCAGTCTCGTTCCCATGAAACAAAGGTAATTTAGCATCGTCTCCTTCAATACTCGACCTTCTTCCTATAGACAATGATATACTACTAGACTTTTGTTGACACGTCGGGCAACGAAAAAAGAATTCAATGAACACCCTAACTTTCAGAAAACAAGAAATCCTTCTTTAAACACAACCAATGAGAAAGAAGCAGATGAACAATAAAAAAGACTCAACAAATTTTGAATTTCCACTCAAAAATCAATCTTAAACCATCAAAGCAGTAGGACACACACATCAGATTAATTAACACAAGCCTAATGACAGAACTGAAAGTAATCCAAATTCCAAATTTTTACAAAGAAAAATGAGGAAAAAAGGGGTTTTGGACTAATTCCTACCTAATACCACGCTTTGTAGGTGTTGTAAGAGCATTTCCAAAGCAGCACCGCTCTTCGCTAACCAGATACAAGCGGTGGCACCACTTACTGTCCATTGTGTCCAGGCGATGGCACCGCTCCTCGCACAAAGAATTCCTGTGATTCCCTGTAGATGGCCAAGATAACAAGAGAACAATGGATCATATCAAAAAAAGACTATATTAAGATGGATACTGTCGAATTGAATATGATAATAGAGCATAAAAAACTGAAATAACTCAGATTTGAATAGATCTGGAAATTTCAAAACCAAAAAATACAAATCAGAAAGTAGATCTGACTGTAAAGAGTTGAAGAAAACGGAGCCTAGATTTGGACAAGATTTGCAGACTGAGGATGATCAGAAAAAATGAATATAACTACTCCCTAGCGGAGTCACCAGATTTGTTGATCGAAATATTTCACCTCTCGTGGACAGCAAGGTGTTCCGCTGGTCTGAATGGTTCAGATCCAAAACAAATAGATCACAGACGTTGATAACTCTCCCTAGACGTCGTAGGTATCTGGAATACAAGGCCTTGATAGTTCACCTATGTACCTGCAAAAGAGTTCAACATGAAATAGATTAAAGAAACCAGAATATGATCTACTAATCTATGCTAGTGACTAAGGAATCTAGCAATATATATCTAAAATCAAACATCAACAATATATATGGGACAGAAAATCAACTTGCATTAGAAATATGAATAAGTTTACAACCAAGCCTTAGTGTTGACATGCATCTCCATGAAACCAGCTCTTCATCCCCAAAATCTTTGACTCTAGCTCTCTATGCTCTCTCCAAATGATCTTGGGCCAAGAATCAGTCCAACAACATAACAATACCTTCAATGTTCTCTCCTCAACGATGGCTATGAGCTCATATATATAGGGATTTAATGGATAGAGGTGGTTGAGAAATTAGTGGGTGAGGTGGCCTCTAAGATCCTAGGATTAGGGATCTCGAGCTCAACCAACCCAAAGTCATAGGGATAAGAGATATCTCGAGGCTTATCATCTAGAAGCCTTGAGAAGCTTCTCTTTTTACCCTTTTACTCAGGGTACTGTGCTTCTCCTTCTTTGATAGAGTAGTTCTGGTAATAACCACCTATGGACCAAGGGAAATGGGTGGTGGCACTGCTTGTGGACAACCGATGAAAGGTGGTGCGAGAAGGGGTACCACTCCTGGATAAAGGGGCATGTGCGGTGTTGGGAATTTGTATGACAGATTCATGAAAAACCATTTAGTTTCCACTCCAGAAGTTGGGATTCAGGGCAAGTAGGTATGTCAAATGTCTTATCACATGATGGTGACAGGATTTTGGTATAACAGTCCCCATAGGAACCTGAATGAATTTCATGAACCAATCTATCGCATGACCCCACAGGGTAGTCACCAGTTGGCCTTTCTTGAAATCATCATCACTGGTCTGTCGAACTATCCACACTGCCTTGTAGAGGAAATGCTATTGCTTGGGATCGTCAGTCCCATTCCCATGAAACAAAGGTAATTTAGTGTCGTCTCCTTCAATCCTCGACCTTCTTCCTATAGACAATGATATACTACTAGACTCTCGTTGACACATCGGGCAATTTGATATAGAATTTGTGGCTCTTCCAGAGTTTGAAGTAGTGCGTGGAGGCGTGGGAATAGTGCTGCGAGGGTTTGATCTTGTTGTTGCTCTAGGTGTAGTATGGCTCTAGTCATCGTCTTCATTGTTGTAGGGTTGATTCATCCCATGTCATTGTCCTTCATAGTTTTGGGTTTCTATCGTAGTAGGACCTTCCCATATCCTCTTCCTCTTCTCATGTCGAAACTTTTCTCCTCCCCTTGTATAACCACTTTCTTCCTCATCTTCCCTCACAGTCGCATCAAAACTTACACCCATCCACCCCTTACCTTCCCATTTGTTTCTCCCCTTTAGTCACAATATCCATGTTGGAAAGGGGTTGGAGATAGGTCAATTGCACAACATCTAGTATGTTGTGCATACTCATGATTCACTGCGCAAGGAAAAGATAGCGCGACAAGTGGAAAATAGTCCACTTTTTGTATTTTTTTGTCATGTTTGTGCTCATTGACCATTTCTTTAGAATATTGGCCCTTGGTGGTTAAATTAGTTAGAAGTTGTTAGGAGTTAGTTATATGTGGACCTTGAATGTAAAGGCAAAAGCCTATATATAGAGTTAGAATTGAAAATGTAAGAGATAGATAAGATAGATACTAATATCTACTAAGAGAGATTGAATTGTGTATTATTTTGTGGGTTGATCATTCTCTAGCCATGGAGAAGTACTATATGTTTTGGGATCTATGCGTTGAAGTAATATGATACGATGGATGTTGCTTTGAATTGCTATTGACTTTTATCTCTTTTTTATTCCTATGTGTTGTGATATCAATGATCGATGTTTTATGGATTTGATTTACGAATGAATGATATGATGTTGCTATTATGAATAAGTAAATGATGTGATCTATTTAGATATGTGGTTATACTGATAGATCTGTGATGAATGTTCCGATATCTGATGAATGGCTCTACTAGATCTAATAGTTATGTTGATAAATCATTGATGCCCCGATCCTCCTCCTTATTGTTGGAAACTTGGTTCTAACAACTCTCCCTCGAACATATTGGGTGAGACTTCATCCACTCTGTAGTTTTTGCCAAGCAGGGTAAAACCTGTCTTTGTTGGTGGGTTTTGGCCAACAATCCACCACCTTTGCACACCATAGTCTTACTACTCTAGGTGCATATTCAGTATTCCCTTCTCACAAACAAGAATTTTAATTGACAACTATAAAGACAATAAGAACCTACCTCTGGTTCCGTTGAAGAATTATCGTTTTGCTTCACTATAGGATGTGGTAGTGTTAAAAGAAAATTTAGTGATATATCCCTCTAGGATACTATCCAACCAAACCTTAACAGCTCATGATTCTCAATTGTCAATTTCTCGTAGCTACTTGATTAACTCAGGGGTCCAAGATGTGGCTTCTCTTCCTTGGAAATTTTTCTTCTTGTATGTGAAATGTGACAACCACTGGTACAGTATAATAGGAAAATCACAGAAAAAAATACTCGTGAGGACCATCATGTATGTAGTTCTCCAACCACTTGTTTGTGGTCAATCCTAGGTTCTGATTTTATGCTTCAACAAACTCTCGTAGATTCTAGTCAAACCAATATTGTATTTCCAGTCACGTTGGATGCCACATCCCCTCCTCTCAGTCACAACAAGGTCCCAGAAATGGAACCATTTGTTGGCTCAATCCTCATCCAACAAAACCCAGTCAACAGGGGTTCCCTCTATCGACACTTGAATTGCCGTGATCTCCTTGAGCATCGGCCCAGATGGATTTTACCCCATTTAGCAACACCCGCAGAGTGGATGAGGTCTCATCTGAGATGTTCAAGGGAGGGTTGACGGAACCAAGTTTTCGCAGTATATAAGAGGGTTAGGGCATCGACAGTTCATAAGTTCATTAACCAGATCAGATCAACTTCTTTAACAAAACCATTCATCATTGCACATCATTCATTCATAACTGGAACAAATATACCAGTGCAAGAATAGATCTAAAAAGATAACAACATTCATAACCAGTAAACATCACATCGTAGAGCCATATTTAAGATTCAGTTAGCATTCGTCATCGAGATTACAGGAACATAAATATAGAAAAAGATAAAATAAGATAATAGAGATTTAGATAAAAATCCATCTTATCATATTACTTCCATGCAATCACCCACAGATCAAAACAGATAACAATTCATCTCAGAAAGATAACAACTTGTTCTCTATGTGCATGGATTGATCCCCCTATCAATCCATACACAATGGTCTCTATACCATTCACAATTCTTCTTTCTATATATAGGCTTGCACCTCTACATTCATGGTCCAATTCTAACTAACTCCTAACTGATTTAACTGGCTAATGACCAATATCCAAAAAAAATGGTCAACAAGTACAAAAAGTGACACAAAATAACTCAAAATTAGTCTATCTTCCGTCTATCGTGCTATCGTTGTCTTGCGTGGTGTCTTTTGAGCTTGCGAAACATAGCAGATGCTACACAACTTACCCCAACCCCTTTCCAATAATCACCTTTCTGGGAAATCATCCCTAGCTCACGACCAATTTTCATTCTTTTTTTCAATATGGTTAACTTTCTTTTCTAGTCACACACTTAATTGAGGTTCTTCGACGAAAGATGCTAGTTCTTCCACAACATCATTATCTTATTTTAATTCTAAACAACTTTTAAATAAATATTTCAATTTACTAACCTTCTCTGTCATTTTTTTTAATAACTATTTGAATATTTCAAGAATTTCCAAGATTGGTCCTTCACTTGATATTGAGACAACAGTAGGAGTCGATGCTTTATTTATGTCGAAAAACTAATGACGTTCATCCAAGAACACTTCCTTCTCCTTTTTGACATGAGATGGAACTTTATTTTACCGTGCTGGCCAAACTATTGGCTGTACGTATGGTACTTCTTAATCTCCTCTAGTCACAATGCCTCCTCTTGTTACAACAATAATACTAGGCTCCCTTGATTCAACGAAAATATTCTAAATTTTTGGGTTGATATTTTGAGGTGTGTTTTGGTTTCTCACATTCTATCCTACCACTTAAAAATGAATTAAGGGAATTCTTTGACAGTGTGGTAAAATGATTTACAATACGAACACATCGAAGTAGGTTCAGTGAAATCTCTGTCAAAATGTCCAGGTTGTCCACAATTATAAAAAATGACTTGGCCCCTTCCATGACCCAATCCTCCTCCTCATCCTCTGAATCTAAAAATACCACAACCCTAGGATGAGGGTATTGTGCTTGAGATAGATCGTATTGCATATGTTCATTATTCTTCATCAGATATGTGTCATCTGGTTTCTCATGCAGTGACTGATATTCCTTGCAATATTTCTCATTGGGACCACTGATCGACATAATTTACAGTGTAGGCTAGTTGGTGCACTTACTATTTTCTGTAAATACAAGCATTCGTTCGATCGATTTCCTCTAGTATAAAAAATTCTACACCAATGAATTCCTTGTGCATTTATCAAATTTGGTGCTATTGATTCAAGATAATTCATAAAGGATGGGCATGAATCTTTATGATGGAATTCAGTTCTGCATCTTATACACTAGATTTCCTCATATACTTCTTTTCATTTCTTGATATCTTGTATCTACAATGTGAGGTTAGAAATTTGCGACTATATTTACACCATTCTTGTACCCGTTTCTTCAACCAGTGAAGATTCTAATTTCATGGCGAGCTAAAGAGAATATTTTCTCTAGCATACAATCTTCTATTGCATCAAAGGAATGCAGATATGTAGTAGCATCGCTGCAATAAAAAATTATTTATGCTGGACATCTGACATTTGAAAATTCACTTTGGCCAATAGATTTTTAAATATTTGGTTGAAGTCACGAACAGACTCAGTGGGAAACTTCTTGATCTCTTTTAACACTGTAATGCATTGTGACACATATTTAGGATTCTTGAACTCTTCTATCAATCTCGTCTAGATATCATCTAATGATTTCTCAGGGATCCCTACTGAAACAACAAAGAATTTCATATACCTGTTAAGCGCACAACCTCTAAAGTTTGTGATCTTATGGGCTCTTTTTATAGCCTCATCTTGGACTTGTTGCACTATTCATATAGCTTTGCATAAGAACTAATGTTACTTAGGGTCCTCTAACCCATTCCCATTAAATATTGATAACTTTATATCATTTCCATCCATTTTGTTTACTATTGGTAGTGTTGAATTAAAGGTTGCACTTGTAGTAATTACTTGACTTCTATTTGTACTATTATAGTTATTATGAATGAAAAAACCACTAGGTGATGTATTTTTATATATTACCTCTAGTCATGGAGATGTACACAGGGTTGCGGGTATACTATAATCTTGATCTGGATATAGTACCTCTTATTCTTCTTCTTCAGATATAAGTAAATATTCTTCTTCTTCATTGTAATATTCTCCATCAAGGTGTGGTATCAAGTCATAGTCCCTTCTTTTAGTCATGTGACAACTTCGTCTTCTTGTCACAATCATTCTTCTCTTTCTCGACTGAAATATTTTTCCACTCCTCATGCATCTACCTTCTTGATAAGTATCACTATCAATATGAAACATCTAATTTTATTCTGATCTATTATGTTTACAATATTTCATGTGACATTACCCCAGGTCTCTGTGCATAAAGAATAATCTGCCAGACTCCATTCGTAAAATCCCTTTTTCACATACCAAACTCTTTATCCATAGTTTCAAGGATTTCAAATAGTGACCTAAAGGTTCTTGGAATAAATCTCTTTTTGTTTCATTATATGACCATATAGAATTGATTAAAATATCGGTAATATTCCCCTCTAGAATACTATCAACTCAAAAGTCGATGTCCCTAGATTTAGGATTGCTAACTCTTTTCAACTGTTGGATCAACTGAGGACTCCACTTTGTCGGTTCTTCGCCTTGAAATTTTTTCTTCTGCATTGATATCTTTGATAACCACTCATGCAATAGAATTGGAAATTCACTAAATAAAATTGCATGAATATATGTGTAAAGGTATATTTCCAACCATTATATCATACTCAGTCACAATCCTTTACTTTCTTCTTAAACTCATGTTCTTTGTAATAAACCTAGTCTTGAATTTCTAGCTTCTTCGAGTGCCAACACATATCCCTATTAGAATGATTCAGGTCCCTTCAATGGAAAATTTGTTGGTGTATTTTTAGTTGACCCAATTTCATACCCCTTGTTCTTCAACAAAGACTAAGATATCATCACAACTGATTATAACTCCGTCAACAACACCTGCAACGTAGATGAGGTCTCAACCGGGATATATATGGGGAATTCCAGAACCTAGTTTCTATAGTTATGGAAGGGGGATTTCTTATCTAAGCATTCATCAAGCCACTCGACAGAAACCGGGGAATGGAATCATGCATATATCAAAGAATGCATTATATCAATCCATCAACACACATAAATATCATGTAAACCATATATATTCTAGAACACATTAATTAACATTCCATATTATCATATCATTATACGCTCGACACATCTAAATATATTCATTCACGATAGACATTCATTCATCATAGATACAAAGACACATGTTTAACATGGAAACCCATTCGGGAAAAACCACAAAGGCGCTCTTAATTTGGAGATAATATTTAAATGACTTAGGTATGAACACATATCTTGTAGAATCTTATTTAGATCTTCTTTACAATCAATGAATTCCTTACTCATCTCATCCTATCAAGGTTTTATCTCTCTTTCTATTTTTCTCTCTTCTATATGTCAAAAATATTTTATGTCATCCACACACAGCTTGGATTGAATTTATAATATTTTACACTTCTTGATTTAAACCTCAAGTGATTCTCAACTGGAATTCAATAGGTTGTTCTACCCATCCAAAACATCCTGTTACATCTAAATATAGGAACTATCGTCCCAGTTTACAATCAGTCTTTATTCCAAAAATAGACTATTAGTCTAACCTTTTACCCAAAACTCTATCGAAGTCCTCGTTTCGACTTGATTTTTTCCTCTTTGGTCGCAACTTCTTCTATCACGGCCTTTGGTCATATTGCAACTGGAATCTTCATATTTCTGAACAAAATTTTGTTTATCTTTTCCTAGAGCTAACAAGAACTTTCTGTGTTTTCTAAATTAAGCGTGATACAATTTTTCATGCATAATAATTAGCAATTTGTTTTGTTAGATGAAAATGCAAGTTATGTGTTATTTTAATTTCACACAAGATATTGATTATCCATCCTTGGTAGAACTAAATACCTCTGTTTCTTAAGATCATATTTGATTCAC
Source organism: Pseudotsuga menziesii (assembly GCA_001517045.1). Lineage (NCBI taxonomy): Eukaryota > Viridiplantae > Streptophyta > Pinopsida > Pinales > Pinaceae > Pseudotsuga > Pseudotsuga menziesii. Next base: position 705,529 of record LPNX010214623.1, on the reverse strand, counting down.
TTCTATTTTTTATAGCTAGAAATTTTGTTATTTTGATTGATCATATTAAGACTTAAATACTATCAAAAAAAGTTAGCTCTGGTATAATTGCATATATTGTGCAACACCCTCATAAGTTTGTATGAATAGTTAGGTTGATGATTAAATTATAGGTTTAGGTGTAGCATTCATGTTTTCATATTGTTTCTAATGAGATACAATATTGATTTTGATTAATAAATCCCATTACTTTCTAGCGTTGATTTCGGGGAGGTGTTCCAAACCACAATGGAAATGAGAATATTTAATATTTATTTTCATTTCATGCAGGATAAGAAAGGTACATTTAGAGAAGATTTAAACAACAAGAATCATACATGTGATTGCAAGTAGGCATCTCTAAACTACTTTTAATTTTTTCATTTCTTTTAATTCTACGAATTATATAATTCACTTCAAATACTCATACCCATATACCTAAAATATAAAATTAAAATTAAAAAAAAAAGAGAAGAAAAAATTCTAAAAACATAAAAGAGAAAACAATCCCTCACCCTAGTATGAATTCCTAGAGGTAGGTATTAACTTGGTTGATTCATATCAAACCCAAGAAAAAGACATAGGATAGAAGAGGAAGCAAATCTTTTAGAAAATCCTAAAGCAATATCACCTCCCCACCAGCGTATGAAAAGAAGAAGACATAGTCTCTTCGGATCTATGACATACGAGTCAACTAATTCTTCTTTTTCAGGAGGATAACAAAGAAATTGCAATGGAAGATGAGGATCAATAAATTGCATACATGGATATCCATGAGAAACCCATGATCTATGACTTTCCTATTCGAGAGGTTCATAATGATGAATACATAATGAATATATTAACCTTGCCGCATTACCCAATTTTCACAGAATAGTCTCTGAGGATCCTGACACCTTCTTGTTTGAATTTGAGGTGGTCTGTAGAGACTCATATTATTAAATTATGGATTCCTAGAAGCTAAAACTATTTCCCTCAACCATGATTAACTTTGCATTAAGGTAGTTCATGGTCTTGGAGCCAAATAGTATCTTCAGTTCGAATAAAATGAATGGTACCTTTATTGAGAAGTAAAACTAATATTGTAAAGAGGGATAAACTAGGGAAGATATCTTAAGGATGGTGCAACAAGAAAAGGATTCATTAGAAGAATATGTGGAACCATTTCAACTTATTTATAAACAAACTCACAAATGCACTTTAGTCAAAGAATCTCTTAATCTTGTTATTCTTAGAGGAGTGAGAGAATAATTCCTTGAAACCTTAAACATATTATCTGAATAATATATCCATTAGAACTACATTGAAAATGGTGGATTGCTCAATTGAAGGGTTTGGAAATAGTCATATTTCAAAATTTTGGTGGAAGCTCCCTTCGGGTTAATGGTTAGCATGATATTTCATTTTAGGTCGTTGGATGAAAAGAGGGATGTGATCAATGGTTGTGGATCATTCCATGTTTGAATGATGCAAGGAATAAACTGAGCTTTTGGATTTGTGGAATCCATTAAAAGGATGTAGTTTTGAAGGGTGCAAATAATTTTTTTGCCGCTGAAGGGGTGATTATGAATGAAGCTAAGTCTAGGGTCCTTTGTCATATTTAGGCCTTTGTTATCCATAAATCCATATCTATCCCAACTGACTTTATTTCATTATCCCAAGAATACAAAGAATGAAATATCATACATTTATTCCAAGAGTCTACAACTGAGAGTAAAGAATCCTTTTTAAAGTCACGTTTGAAGCCAGATAGTGATATTTTAGGCTTATCTTACCCTATTGACCTAGTTCTGTTTAATGAAGAAACCCAGTCTTGTATTACTTTAGCTATTCAATTTTTTGGGGTTAGATACTAATGGTTATGTTACAGAGTCACCATTGAGTCTATCGTTTGTCTTAAGTAATTGCCTGGTTGATTCTGAACTTCCAGGTCAGTCCTTCCAGTCTTGTTGCCTTAAATTTGATGAGTTCCTAGCTGAGAACATTTGTTCTCATGTAGTCAACTTCCACAATACCATAGTTTTTAGATTCCAATCCTTTTTGTTGAAGATGTTCTTGTCACATAATGAAGATAGCCTACAATTTCCTGAATTGGTACTCATTGATGAAATGACCTAGAATTATTGCAAGTTTATGAATGGTTTTATGGAAAAACTATACTGTATTTTATTTCAAGAAAGACTACGTAGAGTATTACCAGAGATGAAGGAAATATTGCAGCTTTCCCCCAGTAAAATTATTGGAGATTGGTTCCTTTCAAAGTCTGATATAGTTATAATATTGTATGGATTTGTGTACCAGCCTCATGTTCTTCCATCATTTTTGAAAAACAGGATCTTCTCTTTAGAATTTCTTAGACAAAAGCTTAGAGTGGAAGAGGAACACACCTTAAACTTTAGAAATAGTTTAGATATGAAATTTCCCTGGGAGGTAGGGCCACATGTTGTCAAAAGTAGAGATTCTTTACCCATAATCAATAATTTTCTCAAGAACATGGGGTTTTCTTTGGGAGTTTCAATCAACTATGATCCACACCATGTAATTTCCAAAAGAAGACAGGAACATAAAAATAAACCTTTTGAACATACTGAAGTAGCTGGACTAAGGGAGGCAGCTAATTGGGAATATTATCTTGACAAAGCTTCATATAATGTCAGCATGGAACTAGACTATGTATCTTCCTTACCTGGAAATAATTCTCCTCCAATGGATATTTCTAATATAGTTGCAATTGCTGGTAATATCTCATCCTTAATGAGTTTTTTAGGTACTTCAAAGAAGAGAGAGAATTCAGATTTCATGGACACTGAAGAAACAAACATTGCTAGTACACTAAACAAGCAGAAAACTAAACAAGAACGAAAAATGGTGGAGGTGAAGAAAAGCGATATGAAAGGTAAAAAGAAACAAGAAAATCCCAAAATAGCTATTTTGGAACTTCAAGAATATGTTTTTGATGGATTAACCCCAAATAAGTATTCATCAAAGGAGGAATGGTTGAACACCTACAGGGAAAAGTATTATAAAACCTTTGATGAGACAGTGAAATTATATGAGGAAGTAATACAACTTCCCAAGCCAGATGTAACATTGAAGACTGTAAGGGATCATGCCAAAGATACCCTGAATTTGGCCATGATTGTTGGAAATAAGGTATCAGAGGTGAATGTGAACTTAGAAAATACCCATACCATAGATATAATACATTTTCAAAAAGAAACAGGTGATATTTTATATACAAGACTTCTCAAATCTACATTGCAGGTATCTAAACTGGAGTCAAATAAAAAGAGATCTCAGGACCTCCTAAGGAAAGAAAAGGTTGAGAACAAGGCCCTTAGAATTAAAATTAAAAATTTGTACGATGAATTGTTGAAGGTTGATAGGCATTCAAAGAAAAAAGAAGTGGCTCAAAAGCTATTTGATGAAAAAGAGAAATATATTGAAGTTCTTAAAAAGAAATTGAAAATTCCTTCCACTTAGCTTATTCAATTTTGAGAAGGAGAAACAAGCATTGAACATTGAATTGATTGATTGTAAATCCAAGCTGTTAAATCTTGAAGAAAAAGAAAAGCGGTGGGAAAAAGATGCTAATATTCTAGTAAAAAGGGAGAAAGACCTAAAAGCTAAGCTGGCAGCAAAAGAAAAAGAATTCAAGGAAAAATATGAAAGAGTTAAAAATCAATCTACTATTCTTTCTGTAGAAGTAGATACAACCTCTCTTTCTAAAGCAATGTCCCAGGTAAATTTGAAAGAGGTAGAGCTCACAGGATTGAAACAACAGAACCCGAATCTTGAAGATATATATCTGAAAAAAGAAGAAGAAAAGAAGAAACCAGAGCAAATATGTCAAGAGTTAATAAATCAGAATACTAAGCTAACAAAGAAGGTGGTTGGTCAAATGGCCTTGAAAGGATCCAAACATATGATTTGGGATGAAATTATTAAATAAGCTAATAAGTTTAGTCTGTATTTAGATTTTATTACAGAATAGGAGAGTGCTATGAAAGCAGCTAGACAAAATATTTTGATAGTAAAGGAGGGATTAAATAAGAATCCAATGGAGGTAGATCAAAATGCTATCAAATTTTAAGTGCCTTGTCAGAAGATCAAGTCAGAAGGTTTGGTATCCAAGACAAAGTTGTTATTGCCTCTTGGGATAGAAAAGTAATTGGAAAATACAGAATGTCGGATACTGTATAGGCCAAAGTGGATATTATAAGTCATAGAATCAAAGAAGTAACTAACTTATTCACTCCATTGGTAAAAAGGGGAATTCCTTTCTTCTAGGAGGAAATGGGACCATTATTGCCTCAATAGGAATATCTAGAGAAGTTGGTAAATTGTAGGTCAGATCACCGTAAGTTTCAAGATATGCAGCAGGATCTTTCTAGAAGAGTCGTATTTGATAAATTGGATGAAGAATTTGAGTTACTAATTGATTTTAAAGTCACGTGTGCCAAGGTGCCTAATATTTCCTACGCAAAGAGCATGGAGCTCAGAGTTCTAGCGCATGAAATGGTTGTTGCAGATCTTCCTAAGACAGAACAACGGAGAACAGTTCAGCAGTACATATCAACAAAGTATAAGATACATCCATAAAGACATTGAGGAGTTCAACGAAGGACATTTTATGAAAAATGTTATTTTTTAAAATTCATTAGTTAACAAATTTTGTTATCTCAGAACTATTTTGTAATAAATAAATGCTTTGACATATGTAATAAATGGTTGAAGCCATTATGTAGTTAGGTTTATTTTTTAGCTCAAGGTGCGATGTATAAGCATTCAGACTTTTGATGAAGCAAGGGTTGGAACCTGTGAGATTTTGAAAATGTATGTATTCAATTACTTCTTTAATTAAAATTACAGAGCCAAAATTTGGCGTTTGGAAGATATTCCTGTGTTATTTCATGTTTCAGTCTTTAATTTTCCTTCTTAATGTGAATTTGTTTCCAGTGTTACCTGTTCATTATGTTTTCCTTCATGTCTGAAATGAGTGTATAACAATTTAGAATTCATATTTACTATGCTCTAGCTATTCTTTTCAGATGTTCACCAAATATTTCTACTAAAAGTTGATACAAAATTCATTTTACAATGCTATGTGTTATTGATCTGTCCATGTTCTTCCTTTTTCACCAGACAATCAATTGTTTACTGTGACTGAGTATCTACCTTGCCTCTATTTGAAACTCCATGTAAAAGTTCTATTATCTATATACATATCTTGACTGCATACCCAATGGTCATGTGTTCAGTTTCAACCAATCTTCCTAATTACACACAATTTCACTTATACATATATGGCCTTTTTAATACTTTGTGAGAGATCCCTCTTAGAAGAGAAAAAATCCAGTTTTCTCTTTAGAAGTGGTTTTTGTTGTTACCTGGGAGTAGCCTTTAGAACCTTTGGTAATTTTCCAGTGATAAAAAATTGGCATCATTGTTGGGGACCGAAAGTGCATATTAGCCCTAGGAAGAACAACAAGGATTGCAAAGTTTCAATAAAGAAATTTATGTGGGAAAGCATAAGTTTCTACATTTAAATAAGGTTGTACATTTAACCTGGTGACTTCACATTCATTTTGAATGGTATTAAAAAAGACACCATGGATTTCAGGAGAGAAAATACAAGAGGTAACCCTAATACTGAAATTTTGCAAAGTGTGGAAAATCCAAAAAGATTGCTTAAAAATAAAAATAGAGAAAAAATAAATAGTTCTCAGTTTGGTGCATCATCATCTCAAGATTTTCATAGTATACAAAAATCTAAATGGGAAACTAGTGTTGAGATATTTCTGCTAAAACCAAAATATGAAACTGACCTAAAGAAAGTTGAGACTAACTATAGTAGGTTAGAATCATACCTTCTTGATTCTTTGTGGCAGAACCTTCAAACTCCAATAAAAACTGAAGAAAATACTTCTATTATCCAAAACACTCAGTTTCATACTTCCCAATTTATTTAGAAACCTCCATTTTTTTAATCTTCACCATTTGTTCCAAATCCACCTAGACCAATGGCTGCAACTAGGTTTGATCCACTGGCTTTACCTGAGGTATTGCATGACTTTCCCTTAAATTATTCCCAAAGGATTTCATTTTATGATGGAGAAGGAAATGTTACTACAAAATATCATGTTGGAAAATTTGATGATTTTATATATTTGGAAGAGGTTGATCATGAGGATGTCAAGATGAGGCTGTTTGCACAGATTTTGTCTGAGGAAGCTAAAAAGTGGTATAAAGATTTACCTAATAGGTCTATTGCAAACTACACATACTTCCAAACTTCCTTCTTGGATAGATGGGACAATAAGTAGAGTCCAGTATAAGTCTTGTCTCAGCACAATAATCTTAAAAAGGTAGGTTTTGAGTCAGTCCATGAGTTTTCCAGTAGGTTCATGAGAGTTTATAAGTAAATACCTGTTGATATTAAGCCTTCACCTGGTGTTGCTAAACTTCATTATGAGGAATATTTTGATAATTATTTTGCATTATTGTTGAGAGAAGGAAAACCATCCACTCTTCCTGCTATGTTTACAGATGCCTTAGAAGTAGAAGCCAATATGATGGCATGTGGGAAGATAAAACAAAGGGTGGATGTTGATGGGAGGAAAGGTAGAGAAGAAATTGCCTCCACCTCTGCTGCTTCTTAATTTATTGATATTAAATTTGAAATGATGTTCAAAACAATGGAAAAAATAATGGATAGGCTGAATGTGGATAATAGGTCGTTGAATCGAGAACATAACGAACACCAGGTCAGAAATCCTAACTTTAGAAGGCCTATTCCTCCTCCACTCCCACAAAATAGACAAAGAGACATGAGGAATCCAAGAAACCAAAAATATCAGCAAACAAGACCACATTTCCCTGAAAATTATGTTGCTGATGATGATGGTGTAGAGTCTATTGAAGATCATATTCATCATTTTGGTGATTTAGATTTTGAAATCTATCTGACATAGGAGGAACACAATATGTTTGCATAGGTGGATGATCATAAATATTTTGAGGAGGAGTTGGAACAATATAAAAAGGGGTATATGCATTCTCTAGATGATGTAAAAAATATCAAACTAAGAAGTAGAGATGTTATAAATAAAGGAAGGTTAAATCCAAATCGGCCTTCCAATAGTTAGCTGAATACAGAAAAAAGAAATGAAAAACAAAAGGAACCTGTTGTACATAAAGAGATTGAAAATAGAACTGAAAAAACAAAAGAGTTAAAACAAACAGCACCCATGGATGTAGATAAAATTTCTTCCATCTTTAATCTACAAAGTGAACTTGCTAAGTTGAAGATTTCAATTCCTTTTAATGAACTGCTCAGAAATCAGGAGTATAGGGACACAATAACAAAAATGATCAGAAATTGGGGAGAAGCTCAACCAAATATTTTGGAAGTGATAGATGACAATCCTACCATTTTTTGGGGGTCTAAGATTGATAATATGGATGATGAGGAAGTACCACCTTTTTATATGAGTTTAGATGTGCATGACAAGGTGTTGCATAATGCTATGTTAGATTCAGGTGCTTCACATAATTTGATGCCTAAAGGAGTGGTAGAAAGTTTGGGGTTAGAGATTACGAGGCATTATAAAGATTTGTATTCTTTTGATTCCAAAAGAGTGAAATGCCTGGGTTTGATAAAATACATGGTAGTATGTTTGAATAAATTACCATCTAAAACTGTGGTCATGGATGTTGTTGTTGCTGATATCCCTCCCAAATTTGGTGTCTTGTTGTTAAGATATTGGACTTCAAAGTTAAAAGGAAGCTTGAAAATGGATATGCCTTATGCTACAATTCATTTTCTTAATGAAAATAAGAGACTGTACAGTGAAAACATATCGCCTTATGTTGTTAGTAGTAAAGATAAGCTAGGATTTCATCATATTTATGTCGTTGATACAGATTTAGGGTCAAATATTTTCTTTAATGATGTTTCTCCTTGTTCTTCAAAAGTTGTTGTGCCAAGTAAATGTAAAAAATAAAAAAGGTGGTAAATGAACAGGAAGCATTGGAAAGAAAGAAAAAGGAAGAGGGTGTATGGACTATGTATTTTGATGGATTGGTGGCTAAAGTGGGTGTCGGTGTAGGTGTATATATAATTTCCCCTATTAGAGATTTTAAATATTTTTCTTACAAGTTGACCTTTGAATGTACTAATAGTGTGGAAAAATATGAATCTTTCTTGTTGGGTTTGCATGCATTGAAAGATTTGGGAGCTAAACGATTCCAAGTTTTTGGAGATTCAGAACTTCTGATAAATCAAGTGAATGATAGTTATCAAACTAAGAATCCCAGAATGAGAGATTACATAAATGAAGTGTGGGATATGTTTGTGAATTATTTCACATAAAATAGTGTCAAAGTGGTCCCTAGATATGATAATACAGTAGCAGATTCTTTGGAAATTGCTGCTAGACAATTTAAGACTCCTAAAGCAGGTAAAAGAAAATACAAGGTTGACATTGTGAATAGGCCTTCCATACTAGACAATACCAAGTACTGGCAGGTTTTTGAAAATAATATGGAAATCAAAATATTTATGGAATTGTCTAGTGAATTTGTAAATACCCAATTAGAAAAAGAAAGTGTTGATTTTGAAAATTTTCAAGATGTTGATGAAGAAGGAGGAGTTGTTGAAATAGAAAAGTGGAAAAGCTCACTAGGAAGAAAGGATATAGTCCAATTAAAGAGTAATGATATTCCCAGAGGTTAAATTCCCTTAGAGAAACTTTTTGACAAAAATGATGTTATCAAAGATCCTAAAGTTAAACGTGTTGAAGATAAAAACATTGGTACTGAGGAGAGTCCCAAAATGGTAAAATTGTCCAAGAAATTGCCTTCTAAAGAAAAATATGAGTATGTCAACTTGATGAAAAAATACATTGATGTATTTGCATGGATTTATGATGAACTCAAAGAATATGACAACTCAATTATACAGTATACTATTCCAATTAAGCCCGGAGAAAAACCATTTAGGCAGAAACTCAGAAGGATTAATCCAATGCTATTGCTTGTCATTGAAAATGAGAACAAAAAATTGTTTGATGCAAATAATTGTAACCCTGATATTTACAAAATGGATTGCTAATTTGGTTCCTGTTAGGAATAAGAATGGTGAAATAATATTGTGTGCAGACTTAAAAAATTTGAATAAAGTCTCTTTGAAGGACAATTACCCTTTACCAAAGATGGATCATATTTTGAAAAAAGTTGTGGGTTCAGAGAAAATTTCTACTATGGATGGGTTTTCAGGTTATAATTGTGGAAATTGAACCCAGGTGTTAGAACAATTACACTCACAAAAATTTCCAATTACACATGCAAATTACACACAAAGGAGATTGAATATGGAGCAGAACACTAATCTGTATTGAATAAGTGTACAATATCCAACCTTGTGAAGTCATAGGCTGCCACAATAAATAATTACATGAGATATTCGAATGAATTGGGATGCCATTCAAATTATTCAAAAGAAGGCTCACTAAATTTAGTCAAATCCCCCATAAGTGCATAAAGTAGTTTCCAAATCTGCCCAGGAGTTCACGAATTGGAAAAATTAATTAGGAAAGCTAATAGGTGATGGAAGAAAAACTCATACATGCTTTTATTAGGATAAAAGAGAGGAGGATGATGAGGCAAAAAAGCAAACAACTTCACCTAGTCATACTTTCCCAATTTCCTTAAAACTCAGTAAAAACAACAATAAAGCATAAAAAGTAGATGTGCGCTAGGGAGGTTGAGGAATAAAGCAGAATTGATTCCAAGAGGTTTCCCAAGAACTCCATAACTCAGATTTAGAAAGTTTGACCATCTAGGACATGTGGAGGAAAAATTGCATAAGTGGAATATGGAAACTAGGAAAATAAGACAAAAATGGATTAATTAATATCTAAGGTAGCTAACTATGGGTTGATTATTCTAACACCCCCCATTAAGCCTGAATTATGAGTAAAATATCATAAAATTATAGGGCCTAGAAACAAGGCTTAGTCACCCTTTACATACTGCATGTCCATTTGAACAAGGAAAGAGGCAAAAACCTAGTGGGGAAAATCCTACCTTAAACATGGACAATAAAACAAAATTTGAAAATATTGTCATCAATCATGCTTCACAGCATGATCAGCAATCCCCAGCAGTGATTTGAGATTACTGAAAGTCTTCTCACAAAATACTTTGGTGAAGATGTCTGATACTTGTTCTGAAGATGAACAGAAGAGTAGGTGAATGGTGCCATCATGCACAAGCTGTCTGATGTAGTGCATATGGATCTCAATGTGTTTGGTTCTCTGTCTCTGAACTGGATCATTGTAGATTCAAATGGTACTCTGATTATCACAATATATAGTAGTTGAGTATTCTGATTCGAATCCACACTCACCAAGTAACCCTTGCAACCATAAACATTGAGTTGTTGCATTTACAACTCCTCTATACTTTGCTTCTGTAGATGAGAGTGCAATGGCACTCGGTTTCTTTGTTGACCAGCTAATTGGTCCTTCAGCAAGCATGAAAACATATCCTAATGTTGAATTTCGATCTGTGTTTTCACCTGCCCAATCATTGTCAGTAAACCCAATCAAATCAAGATAGGATTTAGCTTTGTAGAAGATCCCATGAGTCCTTGTTCCCTGAACAAAGTTAAGGATCCTTTTGGCTGCTCTCCAATGGATCTCATGAGGCTGATCCATGTATCTTGAAGCCACACTTACTGCATAAGAAATATCAGGTCGAGTATGTGTAAGGTACAGCAAACACCCAATCATTTTCCTATACATTGTATTATTTACCATAGGAGAAGAACCTGCTTCTTCAAGCTTAACTCCTGAAAGGAAGGGAGTCTTGCTTGGCTTGAAATATTTCATGTTGAAATTGTTCAAAAAATCCAAAGCATAGTTGGACTGATGTAATTTTATTCCATGTTTGGTTTGAGCAATCTCGAGACCCAAGAATTGGCTCAATAACCCCAAATCAGTCATAGAAAATGCATGGTTCATTGCATCCTTTAACGAGGCAATTTCATCCTTTGAGCTTCTTGTAATGAGAAGGTCATCCACATACAAAAAAATAATCATCAAAGAACCATGAATCAGATTCAAATAAACATTAGGATCAGACTTTCATCGAACAAAACTCAATGATAGCAGAAAGCCATCAATCCTGGCATACCAAGCCCTGGGGGCTTGCTTAAGCCCATACAATGATTTATTTAGCCTACACACAAGAGATGGATTAGTAACAAAGCCTTGATTCTGATGCATGTAAATATATTCAATAAGATATCCATTCAGGAAAGAACACTTCACATCCTTGTGATGTACCTCCCACCGCTTCGAAGTTGCAATGGCTAAGGCTAGCCTGATGGAGTCCATCTTTGCCACTGGTGCAAAGGTATCATTGTAGTCTATACCATGTACCTGTGAGTATCCCTTGGCTACCAATATTTCCTTATATTTAAAATGTGAACCATCAGCAGAAAACTTAGTTTTGAAAACCCACTTACATTGAACTAGCTTCCTCCTTGGGGGAAGATCAACCAGCTCCCAAGTGTTGTTCTTCTGGAGTGAGCTGAATTATTATTTTATAGATGTTTTCCATATTGGATAATTTTATGAATATTTATATGTATGTGGGTCTGATTCAACCATCAGATAAAATTTCTCTACAAACAAAGGGTCTTTCATACACAGGGCACTCTCAAACTGAGATCTAGTCCTCCTAGAATCACTAGGATTTCCAGCTAGTTCCCCAGCTGCATGAATGGTATTTTCTGCCCATTTTGGTATTGTATGAATGTTAGGATCTACAATTAAATCATAATTATTGGAAATATTAGAATCAGCAGACTCATTTATCTCTTCACTTACATTCAATGGTTTTGGTGGTGAAGAAGACTCTCCAACTTCAACTGTTGATAAAGGCTCTTCTTGGAACTGAACACTCCTTTCAATGAAGGATTTGTTTGTTCTCAAATTAATCAGATTGTACCCTTTTGAATATTTAGAGTACCCAACAAATAGACACTCTTGGCTTTGGGGCTGTAAAGCCTTCCTCTTTTCTGTTGGAATTCTAGCCAAAGCCCTTGAGCCAAAAATCCTGAAATGGGTCACATCTGCCTTGTGCCCACTCTGGAGTCATACCATCAAGATGTTTATGAGGTACCCTATTCTATATATAGGCTGCATAGTTTATATCTTCGGCCCAAAACTTTGGTGGCATATTCTTACCCTCCATCATGCAGTTTTCCATCTCTTTCAGTGATCTGTTCTTTCTCTCAGCAACACCATTTTGCTGTGGTGTGTAAGGGATTGAATGCTACATATGAACACTTGCATCTGCACAATATTGAATGAATTCAGACTTGACATACTCACCACCATTGTTATATCTAAGGACCTTGAGCTTCCTCCTAGACTGGTTTTCAACCAAAGCCTTAAATACTTTGAAGAGGCCAAAAATTTCAGACTTATGCTTCAGGAAGTAAACCCAGTAGTACCTGGAAAATTCATCTATGAATGTCAATGCATATTTGTCCTGAATCATTGAAATATGAGGAAATGGTCCAGAAACATCATTGTGGATGAAATAAAGAGGTGCATAGGTTCTCTCATGACTAGCTTTCTCAAATTTATGCTCTGGGTGTTTTCCTAAGATGCAACCTTGACAGACTCTTTTGGAAAACTTAATCTTTGATAACCCTATGACCATTTATTTTTCACTAAGATTAGAAATATACTTATAGTTAATATGGCAAAATATTTCATGAAAATATTGCTTGTCTCATTAGCATGAATCAGAAGAGCAGAGGGTTTTGAGTAGGGTAGGAAATGTGAGAACATGTATACCTTCGAAGTGTGATTTGCAACTCCTTTTGCAATGAATTTACCACTTGAGATCTCTGTGATATCAACTTCTTCAGGGGAGAATATGACCTTATTTGGAGACACTATGTGGGTCATTTGATACACTAATAAGAGGTTAGAGGCAAGACCTGGAACATACAATACATTGCTGAACTTACCATGGTCAAGATCAATCCTCCCTTTACACAAAATTTTAGTGAGAGAGTCATCTCCCAGTACTATTGGTGGACCTTTTGACATGTCAAGTGAGGTGAATTCCTCCTTGATTGAAACCATATGTCTTGAAGATCCAGAATCAATGATGAAACTAAGTGAGCTTGATGTGCCAGCAACCAATGCATGAAATCTCTCTCTGTCTTCTGAATTTGATCCCCCTTCCCTCTTCATTGAGCTATCAATAAGGGAGATTCCATTCTTCTCCAGGAGTTGGGTCAGTATGTCAATTTTATTCTTCATGCAGGAGCTTTCAGGATGATTTCCCTTACTACAGTATGCGCACTTGCTCATTTCTCCTTTGTTCTTCTTCTTCCGGAAGTTATTCTTGGAGCCTTGGGGCTCCTCTAGAGACTTGTTCTTATTTCTCTTTTGCTCAGGTGGATTCTTAGATTTCTTCTTTCCTTTTGAATCCACCCTCAAATATCCAGAAACCAGAGCTTGGTCTTTGGAAGGTTTGATGGTGCCCATCACCACCAGTTTATCTTGTTCCTGTGTGAGAGATTCCAAGAACTCTGCAAGTTTAGGCATCTTCCAGGATCGAGCTGTCAACTTGGTGGCATGGAAGGTCGAAACAAACACTGAATAGTTAGGGCCAAGCTTTGATATTATGGCCAAAACTAGTTTCTCCTCCTTTTCGATTCAACACTGTTTTAGCTGCAAAACAAGGACTTTAAACTTGGAAAAATAGAGTTGCAGGGATTTGAAGCTGCTGGGACTCAAGGAGATAAATTAATTCTTGATTTGATGTCCTCTCATCTCATCTATTTTACCAAAAATATCAACAAGCTTCTCCCCTACTTCATTTGGTGATGTCAATCCATCAAGATGGACAAGGAGCTCTCTGGATATGTTGAGACACAAGAGACCATAGGTCTCATCCCTCCTGTTGTGCCATTTAATTTTCTTTGCAGCTACATTGGGATATACTTATATTAACATAGTCACTCTGTAGAGGCCTTTTTCTCTCAACAGTATCTCCATCTCTTCTTTCCATTCAAAGAAATTAAATGGAGTCAAGATGATCTTCTGAGATTGATCCATAGCTCAGAAATTGTCCCTTCAGTCAACAGAATGCTCCCAGTCAATGATGTCGAACCTACAATAAAAATATGGAAGGAGATAAATAAATATTCAAAGGCTCTAATACCATGTGGAAATTGAACCCAAGTGTTAGAACAATTACACTCACAAAAATTTCCAATTACACACAAAGGAGACTGAATATGGAGCAGAAAACTAATATGTATTGAATAAGTGTACAATAGCCAACCTTGTGAAGTCATGGGCTTCCACAATAAATAACTACATGATATATTTGAATGCATTGGGATGCCATTATAATTAGTCAAAAGCAGGCTTACTAAATCTAGTCAAATCCCCCATAGGTGCATAAAGCAGTTTCCAAATCTTCCTAGGAGCTCACGAATTGGAAAAATCAATAAGGCAAGCTAATAGGTGATGAAAGGACAAATCATACATGCTTTTATTAGGATAAAAGAGAGGAGGATGACGAGGGAAAAAAACAAGTCAACTTCACCTAGTCATACTTTCCAAATTTCCTTAAAACTCAGTAAAAGCAGCAATAAAGCAGAAAAGCAGATATGCTCTAGGGAAGTTCAGGAATACAGTAGAATTGATTCCAAGAGGTTTTCCAAGTGCTCCATGACTCATTTTTAGAAATTTTGACCATCTAATACATGTGGAGGACAACTTCAATAGAGTGGAAATAAAGGTGTTGCTTGAAGATCAGGAGAAAATAGCTTTCACTACACTATGGGGTACATTCATGTACGTAAAGATGCATTTTGGATTGATGAATGCAGGAGCCACTTTCCAGTGTGCTATGGGAATTTCTTTTGCAGATGAAAGAGACAAGTTTGTGGTAATTTACATGGATGATATTACTGTATATTCCAGATCTGAAAGGGAACATATCAAACATTTGGAAAAGCTTTTCCTTAAATGTAGAAAATATGGCATTTCATTAAATCCAAGGAAGTAAATTTTTTCTTTGGAAGAAGGAAAATTTTTGGGCCATATTATTTCCAAAGAAGGTATAAGGATTTATCTAGATAGGGTGAGTGAAACTTTTAAGGTGGAGGAACCAAGAAGTAAGAAAGAAGTACAATCATTCACTGGGCAGGTAAATTTCTTGAGGAGATTCATTCCTAGTTTTGCTAAGATATTGATGAACATTACAAATATGCTAAAAGGGATCATGAAATAAAGTGCACAACAGAGGATAAGAAGTCTTTCAAGGATATAAATCAAGCTATTTTAGAAGCACCTTTGCTAGTGAGTCCAGATTTTGATAAATATTTTTTAGTATTCTCATATGCTTCAGAGCATACTATTGCAGTTGTTTTGTTACAAAAGAATGATCCAAGTGAATAATAGCCCATAGATTTTTTTAGTAAAATGTTAAGATATGGAGAGTTAAAGTATGATACCATGAAAAAACAAGCATATGCCTTGATTAAGGCCCTAAAATATTTCAGAATTTACATTCTTCAATCACATGTAGTTTCATATGTTCCCAGTAGTGTGGTAAAGAGCATACTTACACAACTAAATCCAGAAGAGAAAAGAGCAAAATGGATTGCAATGCTTTTGGAATATGACATTGAAATTAGGCCTACAAAGTTGATTAAGGGATAGGGATTAGCTAAAATGATGACAGATTCTAATTGGGATTCCCTACTGTGAACGTTTTTGTTAGTTCAGCAAATCAGTTAGACACAGAAGTGCAGGTGATGCCGGATTTTTCTATTTCCCATAGTATGCTAATATTCTTTATGTGTTGCAGAATTTACAACCTCCTGCAAGGTTAAGTAAAACTAGAGCAAGGTTTATGAAGCTAAAGGCTGCAAAATTCTGTATTTTAAATCAATATCTTTATTTTAAGGATCCTGGGGGAGTGTATTGAATTGTCTCTTGGAGAATGAATCTCAACAGATAGCAAAGGATTTCCATGAAGGAGATTGTGGGGGACATCATTCGTAGAAGGTAACAACAAATAAAGTTTTGAGAGAAGGATTCTATTGGCCTTCA
Organism: Pseudotsuga menziesii; assembly: GCA_001517045.1. Lineage (NCBI taxonomy): Eukaryota > Viridiplantae > Streptophyta > Pinopsida > Pinales > Pinaceae > Pseudotsuga > Pseudotsuga menziesii. Next base: position 689,351 of record LPNX010214623.1, on the reverse strand, counting down.
TTATTTTCATATGTGTATAGAGAAACCACCAAATGTCATCGGTGCCATATTTTTTATGGAAAGAGGAAAGTAGTTCCACTCCCTCTTAATCCCATAGCAGTAGAAGCACCTTTCCAACAGTAGAAATTGGATTTCATTGGGGAAATAAATCCAAATTCCTCAGGACAATGTAAGTGGATCTTAATAGCAATTGATTATTTTACAAAGTGGATTGAAGAAATACCTACTAGAAGAGCTACAGATGCAGTGATGATAGATTTCCTAGAGAATAACATTTTGGAAATATTTGGATGTCGTAAGAGGATTGTAATCAATAATGTAGCTTCTTTTAAGTCTAAGAAGATGATAAATTTCTATTGCTTTTAAGTGTTGATGAATTTGTAACTTTGGAATGTATTCACTTGTATATATTATGTATTATACCCCGATGTTTATTCTGGGAAGTATATGTAATGTAATTGAGTCATGTCATGCCCCGATGTTTCGATCAGGAGTTTCTATAATGTGAACAAGTCATGTCAAGTCATTGTGGGTAACCCTCCTATTGATCAAGGGTTGAAGTCCCCGCAGTTATGGGGCCTTAGGGTTATTACACTATCTTAGAGAAGTTGACCCTAGGTGAGTTATTGTAAGTTAGGGCAATAGTCCCCACCGTTGTGTTAAGGATAACCCTCCTTGTTGGTCGAAGGAGGAAAATTCCCCACAAGTTGTGGGGAACTAGGGTTATTAGACTCTCCTAGAGATGTCGGCTCTAGTAAGTAATTGTTAATTGAGGCCGACATGTTGGAGGGGAAATTAAGTGAACAAAAGAATATAAATAGAGAGTGAGCCTCTCTATTTATCACACACACACTCACTCATTGTGCCGCGTGAGTGAGAGAGAAGAATTTGGGATCAGAGAGAGAGACTACTACTGTCGAGAGATCATCTTTATGTTTATGGGTTTTACTTTTGGTGCTGATTCTCTCTATGAGGAAGTTGCGGGGTTTTCTCCTTTATGGTTTCCCTGAGGAAAATTATTTGTGTCTCTTGTATCTTGTGTGTATTTTTTTGCATGTTATTCTCTCAGATAAGATCCTAAGATCATAATGCTAGCTTGAATGATAAAAATCTAACATTAAGTATCATATAAGTTTGAATCATTCTACTGCTTATCATCCACAGGTAGATGGACTGAGAGAGTCCTCTAACAAAATATTGGTAAGGATAATTAAGAAATTGTTGGAAGAAAATAAAAGAGCATGAAATACAAAGCTGAAATATGCTTTGTGGGATGAAAGAATCAGCACAAAGAGGGCTATTGGAATGTCATCATTCCAATTGGTGTATGGAGCTGAAGTGGTTTTTCCAGCATCTCCAGGAGTACTAGTTATGAAGTTATTGCAAGAGCAACAGGATGAACCTAATCATATGCAAAGGAGAATAAATAAAATAATTGAGCTAAATGAATTAAGGGATAAATAATATGATAAGGTACAGATTCATAAGGAGAAAATGAAAATTACTTTTGACAAAGAGGTAAAAAAAGACACTTTCTAGGTTGTTGATTTGGTGTTGAAATGGGATGATCCACATGAAGACAAAGGAAAGCATGGTAAGTTTGATCATTTATGGGTAGGTCCATACATTATTGCAGCACACAGGGGTAACAATGCTTTTATTCTATAGTATCAGGATGGGTCTCAATATGAAGGAGGTCTAGTGAATGGGATATTTCTGAAGAATTATTTGGAATAAAGGGGGAATGAAATTTCATGTATTATAGTGTAAATATTTGTTTACTTTCAATCAGTAAAGATGGTGAGCTAGAAGATTTGAATCCCGCAGAGAAGGCCCTGAGATCGGAAGGGGTAGCCATATTTTAGTTCTTGAATTTCCTTTAGAAGGATAAAAGAAAAGGAGCTAGATTCACAATGGATTTGGAAACTGGTCTACGGGGTTCTTCGCTACCTCGCAGGGAGGACATAATCCCTAGTGGATTCAGCTATTAGAACTATATTGAAAATTATGGATTGCTCAATTGAATGGTTTGGAAATAGTCATATTTGAAAATTTTGGTGGAAGCGCCCTTCAGGTTAATGGTTAGCATGATCTTTCATTTTAGGTTGACGGATGAAAAGAGGGATGTGATCTATGGTTGTGGATCGTTCAGCATTTGAAAGATGAAAGGATTAAATCGAGGTTTTGGATTTGTGGAATCCATTAAAAGGGTGAAGTTTTGAAGGGCTGAGATTAATAAGAGGTAAGATCAATGGTGATGAAGCATTCCAGGTATTGAACATGCTTGCATGAAATAAGTTTTCCAATTCACGGAATGGGTTAACAGGTGGAAAGTTTGGATGGACAAGATGAGAGTGGAGATAGATATATAGTCGGGAGAAATTCCATGGATTGAACTAGTGAGGAGAAAGTATAATTTTGAATCCAGAGAAAGTGGTAGGGGCCACATTGATCAACGGTTCCAATAGCACTCGGGTTGTGATCGACGGATATTGTGCATTATGCAAATGGAATTTGCTCGATCAATTAGTTCTGAAATGATTTGCAGAATGTTAAATATTTCCACAGTTAGACAGTCATGATGAAGGCAGGTTACAAATCAAGATCTAGTATTGATTCCGCCGAATCAAGTTGTGCAGGGAGCTAGTCTCGAATATTGGTGTTGAGATTTTGCACTTAGAAGGTTTATATTTGGAAGAAAAGTAAATCTATGGTGTAGAATAAGGGAGGTGATCCATGCTTATGAAGCATAAAAAATTATAAACTCATCTACATGGAGTTTCAAAAAAAAATTCTGAGATGTGGAAATGACAATAACCTTGACTGTGTGTAAAGTGCCAGCGTGGACGAATCTGAACACCGTGCTAATTGACAAGGTAGGCACCCTGAAACCTTCCAATTATTTCTTAAAATGGATAATATGGATGAGATAGAGGTGGTAGAATTGGAATATAATGAATAATTATGGGTTTCCTATCAAGAAGATGAGAAACATTTTGAAGACAAGAATGTTGAAATTCATGATACTATTTTAATGAATGAAACAATTGAAACAACTGAGAGTAAGTTGAAAATTATTAAGGAAGGGGGTAGTGATACCCATGGTGTTTCTTGTTAGAATAATCAACCCATAGTTACCCATATTTGAGATTAATTAATCATTTTTGTCTTTTTCCTAGATTTCTAGAATCCCTCTCTATGCTAGTTGACTTCCACATGTTCCTAGAAGTCAATACTTGATAAAATTGGTCACAGAGCACTTTGGAATCATCCTAGAAACATATTTAGAAAGTCTTGTTTTACTCCTAGTTCCTAAAAGCACATATCTGATTTTTCTGAAAGCTGCCTTGCTTTACAACAGTTTTAAGGCATAAAGGAAAAGCTAGTCTAGGGGAACTTGCCTTGTTTTTTTCCCACATCATCCTCCTTCCTTTTATCCAAAAAAAAGAATTAATGAGTTGTATTTCAATCAATTATTATCTTTCCCAATTTATTTATCCAATTCGTGAGGATCTTCATAGATTTGGAAAGTCCTTTTTGAACCTATGGGGGAATTGACTTGAATTAGTAAGCCTTCTTTTTGACCAATTCGAATAGAAACCTAGTGATTTTGAATCTATCATGTAATTATATATTTTAGAAATCTATTACTTCATATGGTTGGATTATGTACACTTATTCAATATAGGATTAAGTTATGCTCCAATTTCAGTCTCCTTTTGTGTGAATTTTTTCATGTTTGATTAGCAATTTCCACATAGTATCAGATCCTTTGTATATTGATTTATATCCTTCCAAATTGTTATTTTAGGTTTGACATCATTGAATGGGAGTGCATTCTTCTGAATGAAGGGCATAGGAGCTGAGATATGGACTAATCTCCAAGGATCATCTTGACTCCATTCAATTTCTTCGAATGGAAAGATGAGATGGAGATATTTTTGTAAGAGAAAGGTATCTATAGGGTTACCATGGCTACTAAGGTAGATCCCAATGTAGCTGTAGAGAAAATAAAATGGCACAATAGGAGGGATGAGGCCTATGGTCTTTTGTGTCTGAGTATTTCAAGAGACCTCCTCTTTCATCTTGATTCATTGACATCTACTAATGAAGTGTGGGAGAATTTTGAATATATTTTTGGAAAGAAAGATGATATGAGAAGACATCAAATTGAGAATGAATTGATCTCCTTGAGTCCCAGTAGCTTCAAATCATTGCAAGTCTATTTTACCAAGTTTAAGGCCCTTGTTTTGCAGTTAAAACAATGTGGGATTGAGAAGAAGGAGGAGAAAATAGTTTTGACTATTCTCTCAAATATCGATCCTAACTATTTAGTGTATTTTTAGACCTTCTATGCCACTAAATTGACAGCTCGAACCTAGAAGATGTCTAATCTTATTGAGTTCATGGAATCCCTCACCTAGGAGCAAGATAAATTGGTGATGATGAGCACCATCAAACCTTCCAAATACCAAGCTTTGGTTGTTGGATATTCGAAGGTGGATTCAAAAAGAAAGAAAAAAGATAAAAATTGACCTCAACAAAAGAGAGACAAGTCAAAGTATCAAGAGGATTCCTCAAGCTCCAAGAAGAACCCCCAGAAGAAGAAGAACAAAAGATAAATGAGCAATTTCACATACTGTAGTAAGGGCTATCATCCTAAGAGTTCTTGTATGAAAAACAAAATTGACATGTTGACCCAAATCCTAGAGAAGAACAACATCTCCCTTTCTGATTTCTCAAAGAAGAGGGAAGGAGGATCAAATTCAGAAGACAAGGAGAGAGTACATGCCTTGGTTGCTGGAACCTCAAGCTCACCTAGTTTCATCATTGATTTTGGAGTTTCCAGACATATAGTTTTGATAAGGGAGATATTTTCCTCTCCTGACATGTTGAAAGGTCCACCAATAGTTTTGGGAGATAAATATCTGAATGACAGTATGGGAAAGGGTAGGATTGATCTTGACCATGGTATTTTCAATAATGTGTTGTATGTTCTAGGTCTTGCCTCTAATCTCTTGTCAGTGTATCAGATGACTCACATTGGGTCTCCAAAGAAAGTCATCTTTTCCCCCAATGAATTTGAAATAACAGATATTTTGAATGGTCAAGTCATAGAAAAAGGTGTTGTTGATCACACTTCTAAGGTAAAGAAATTTTCCCATTTTCTTCCCTACTCAAACCCCTTTTCTATTCTTACTCATGCTAATGAAGCAAGAAAGATTTGTCATGAAATATTTGGCCATATTAACTACAAGTATCTTTATGATTTGAGTGACAAATATATGGTCATAGGGTTACCAAAGATCAAGTTTTCAAAGGGAGTCTGTCAAGGTTGCATCCTAGGAAAACACCTAGAGCACAAGTATGAGAGAGATAGTCATGAGAGAACCTCTGCACCTATTGAGTTGATCCACATTGACATTTCTGGTCCATTCCCTCATATGTCCATGATTCAAGTCAAATATGCACTCACCTTCATAAATGACTTTTCCAGGTATTGTTGGGTTTTCTTCCTAAAGCATAAGTCTGAATTTTTTGACCTTTTCAAAGTCTTTAGAGCCTTGGTTGAAAACCAGTTTGGGAGGAAACTCAAGATCCTCAGATCTGATAATGGTGGAGAGTATGTCAAGTTTTAGTTCATCTAGTATTGCAAATATGCAGGTATCCATATGCAACATTCTATTCTTTACACACCACAGGAAAATGGTGTTGCTGAGAGAAAGAACAGATCATTGAAGGAGATCGAAACTTGCATGATGGAGATTAAAAATTTTCTACCAAATTTTTAGGCCAAGGTTATAAACTGTGCATCCTATATATAGAATAGGGTGCCACATAAGCATCTTTATGGTATGAAACCTTTTAAATCTTGGAGTGGGAACAAGCTAGATGTGACCCATTTCAGGATTTTTGACTCAAAGGCTTGGGCTAGAATTCCAACTGAAAAGAGGAAGGATTTGCAACCCCAAAGAAAAGAGTGCCTACTTTTTGGGTATTCTAAAGATTAAAAACAAGTTGATAAACTTGAGCACTAAAAAATATTTCATTGAAAGAAGTGTTAAGTTCAAAGAAGTGCCTTTAGCAATAGTTGAAGTTGGAGAGTCCTCTTCACCACCAAAGCCATTGATTGCAAGTGAAGAGAATAATGAGTTTGATGATTCTGATATGTCTGATAATAATGAATTAATTTCATATCCTAACATCCCTATAATACCAAAGTGTTCAGCAAGGAACATTCATGCAGGTGGGGAACTAGCTGGAAATCCTAATGACACTAGGAGGACTAGATCTCAATTTGAGAGTGCCCTTTGTGTGAAAGATACACTCTTTGCTGAGAAGTGTTATTTGATTATATATTTTTATCCATGGATATATGAATATGTAGCACATGATCCAATATGGAAAACATCCATTAAAGAATAATTCAGCTTGCTTTAGAAGAACAACACATGGGAATTGGTTGATCTCCCTCCAGGGAGAAAGATAGTGAAGTGTAAGTGGGTATTTAAAACTAAGTGTGATTTTTATCCTTTGAAATATAAGGAAATATTGGTACCCAAGGGATACTATTAGGTACATCTTATTGATTACAATTTAACCTTTGCACTAGTGGAAAATATGGACTCCATAAGGATAGCTCTAGCCATTACAGCTTCAAGGCAATGGGAGGTACATCACATGGATGTGAAGTGTGCCTTTCTAAATGGAGATATGAATGAAGATATTTATATTCAGAAACTAGAAGGTTTTGTATCTAATCCATATTTATTGTGCATGTTAAAGAAATCATTGTATGGGCTCAAGCAAGCCCCTGGGGCTTGGTATGCCAAGATTGATGGCTTTCTGCTGTCACTGAGTTTTGTTCAATGAAATTCTGATCCTAATGTATATTTGAAGCTGATTCATGGTTATTTAATTATTATTTTGCTCTATGTGGATGACCTACTGATTACAGGAAGTTCAAAGAAAGAGATTTCCTCCTTGAAGGATGAAATGAACCATTCCTTTTCTATGACAGATTTGGGATTGTTGAGCCAATTCTTGGGTCTCAAAATTGCTCAAGCCCACCATGGAATAAAAGTCCATTTGTTCAAGTATGATTTAGATTTTCTCAACAAGTATAGCATGAAAGAGTGCAATCCAAGTACGATTCCATTCCTTTCAGGAGTTATTTTTGACAAAGCAGGTTCTTCTCCTATGGTAAATAATAAACTGTATAGGTAGTTGATTGGGTGTTTTCTTTATCTTACACATACTAGACCTGAATTATCTTATGGAGTTAGTGTGGCTTCAATATAAATGGATCAGACTCATGATGTCCATTGGAGAGTATCCAAGAGGATCCTAAACTTTGTTCAGGGAACAAGGAATCAGGGGATTTTCTACAAATCAAAATATGACCTAGAGCTAGTTGGATTTACTAATAGTGATTGGGCAAGTAACAACATAGATAGAAAGTATACCTATGGATATGTGTTCATGCTTGTAGAAGGACCAATCACTTGGTCAAGTAATAAGCAAAGTGCCATATCACTCTCATCTATAGAGGTAGATTATAGAGGAGTTGTAAATGCAGCTACTCAATGTTTGTGGTTACAGGGGATACTTAGAGAATGTGGTTTCAAATAAGAGTTTTCAATAGTAATATATTGTGACAATCAAAGAACCATTTGAATTCCCACTGATTTAGTTCAAAAACAAATAACCAAGCACATTGAGATCCATATGCACTATATCAGGGAGCTTGTGCATGATGGTACCATTTCTCTACTCTACTGCCCATATTCAGAACAAGTAGCAGATATATTAACCAAATTATTCTATGAGAAGACCTTTAGTAATCTAAAATCATTGCTAAGGATTTCTGATCATGTAGTGAAGAATGATTGATAACCAGATTTCCAAAATTTTGTTTCCTGTCCATTTTTAAGGGAGGATTTTCCCACTAGGTTTTTGCCTCTTTCCTTGGTTGTATGGGCATGCAGTATGTAAAAGGGTGACTAAGCCTTATTTCTAGGACCTATAATTTTATAATATTTACTCATAAATTTAGGATTAAGGGTGGTGTTAGAATAATCAACCCATAGTTACCCATATTTGACATTAATTAATCATTTTTGTCTTGTTCCTAGATTCCTAGATTCCCTATTTATGCTAGTTGACTTCCAAATGTTCCTAGAAGTCAATACTTGCTAAAATGGGTCATTGAGCAGTTTGAAATCATCTTGGAAACATATTTAGCAAGTCTAATTCTATTCCTAGTTCCTAAAAGCGCATATCTATTTTTTCTGAAAGCTGCCTTGCTTTACAATGATTTTAAGGCATAAAGGACAAGCTAGTCTAGGGGAACTTGCCTTATTTTTTTTCCCACATCCTCCTCCTTCCTTTTATCCAAAAAATAGCATGAATGGGTTGTATTTAAATAACTTATTATCTTTCCCACTTTCTTTATCCAATTCATGAGGATCTTCATAGATTTGGAAAGTCCTTTTTGCACCTATGGGGGATTTGACTTGATTTAGTAAGCCTATTTTTTGACCAAGTCGAATAGAAACCTAGTGCTTTCAAATATCTCGTGTAATTATATATTTGAGAAGCCTATTAATTCATATGGTTTTCTTATGTACACTTATTCAATACAGGATTAAGTTATGCACCAATTTTAGTCTCCTTTTGTGTGAATTTTGCATGTTTGATTAGCAATTTTGTGAGTGTAATTGATCTATCAATTGGGTTCAATTTCCACATTTTAAAATATTTATTTTAATTTTTATCTATTGACCAAACCCCCAATTTCCCTGAATTTGTCAAGTGGTGTATAAATAACTTTTCTGCTATTGAAGGAGTCATTATGAATAAAACTAAGTCTAGGGTACTTTGTCATGTTCAAGCCTCTGTTATCCGTAAAGAACTTGTTAACAAAAAAATCCCCCACATAGCTCTCTATTGCATACACCACCCAAGGACACGATCTCACAATCCCCATATCACTCCATCAGACCTTCCATTAGAGCCCCACACCTCCAAAAGAGCCCAAGGATGAAGAAAATGGATAAAAATCCCAAAAAGGAGCCCAAAATAGGCCCCTATGAGCTAAATCCGTCAAAAAGGGGCTAAAACCCAGACCAAGGGCTTAAAACCCTAAAATCCCTTGGAAAAACTATAAAAGGAGGGTGGGGGGTCACTCTCAAAACACTCCTCCCTTGCCTATTGTTATCCTACCCATGGATGCTTTGCGACCTTTTCCTCTCAAACCACCCACACTCCCTCTCCTCCATCTCCATCCCATCAAGCCATTGCTTCCCAGCCAAGAGCGAGGTGCTCCCATGAGCTAGGGCATGGTGGCCTATTTCCACCCAAGTGAGGTATAACATTTCTTTTCATGTTTATTTAATTCTTTTTTCTTTCTAACTATTATTTTTATTTGCAGGTTCTATTGTTGACATTGTTTACAGGTTTTCCATTGTAGTAGCTTAGTTTGCTTGCAGGTTTCAAGGAGGCGGAACCCTAACCCATTTTCTGCAGAGGGGTTCACAAAGATTCTTCTTTTCTATTATTAGCTCTTAGATCTAGTTTATAGTTGTAGCCATTTGCTTATTCTTGTTTAGATTAGCTTAGTTTAATTTGTTGTTCTGTTTATGCTATTTCCATTTTGTTTTTTCCTATTTTCAAAGCGTAGGAACCTACCCTTGTGCCCTATAGGCACAAGGGATCCATTCTTGCTCTTGTAGTGAGGAGAAATTTTCACTATAGCTTTGGCGACCATACCAGGTCGATCCCATAGGATCCCTGGTCCAAAAATTTCAAGTTTTTAAGTTTTTTCAATTTTACCCTAGTTTTCAAAAATCTTATGTTAGATCTATCTTAAATCTTGTTTATTTCCTATTTTAGTCAGTGCTGAAGCCTCTGCTAGGCCAAGCCGAGTCAGATTGACCCCAATACCAGTTACTGTCGGCCAGGTCTGACCTTGCCTCACCAAAAAACCCCTTTCCGGAGTAGGGTGCTCTTATTGGGGAAAAAGGTGAGACTGGGGTGCTCTTAATGAGTAAACAGGTGCACCTAGGGTGCACTTAATCCCTATACAGGCGTAACTTCATCCCAGAAATTCAGGTTGTGGCTATTTTTGCATTCTATGCGACCCCCTCGCTCATTTCTTGAAAAATATCGTGGCCCCCTCGCTAGATTTGGTTAGAAATGTGCGGCATGTCACACAGAAGTTGAATTTAAGTTTAATTGATAGTAATTTTCAGTTTCAAAGGATTGTTAGTGTGGTCCAACTGCCTCTGTCCACCATTGCAGGTCTTTTTCAGTTCTAGTTTTTATTTTCTACAAATCAATCCATGAACAATGTGTAAATGTTAAATCCATCATTAAGGATTAATAAAATGAACTAGTCTAACTAAAAGTAACTTAAAAATAACCATCTTGCTGCCCCCTTCCTCCTCTACCTAGTCATCACCCTCTGGGGTATTCTGGGATACGACGAAGGGTAAGATCGTATAGATCTAGGCACTCCATGGTATTTTTCCCAAACCACTAAAACCGGGTGACCTGGAAGGTAGAGGGGGTAGAGAAGGCGGGCTTCTCACAGTGCTAAGCGTCCTCCCTATTAACCAACCTAGCATCCGGGAGGTGACCTGAGGATATACGAATGGGATTAGTCGCATTTTTTTGAGAGCACAGCACCTTCTCTTGGTTTGAAGAAGAATATTATTGAGAGGTAGACATTTAGTTAGGCTAGCAATCTAGGGTTAATCACTGTACTTGCTTACAATTTTCTGTTTATGTTTGCATACAAAACCATTATATAAACTCTACCATGAATTCATAAACCATATTGCAACAACCAAATACCAGAACAAACAAGCAAACCAACACACCATACCAAATAATTAACCCAACTCAGTTCATGATGCTGAGTAAGCCTTAAAATTTATCAAATTTACAATAAGTTCAATCAAATATGTAGTCTTTGAGGACATAAGTCCCTGACTGCTTCAACTGTGGGAAGTACTTGGGATTTTCCCATAAACTCAGTGTGAGTAGTACCACAGGAACCCCAAAGTAGCTGGCCGCTGAGAGGAATTGCCAAGCGAAATGGGCAACGACCCCTTCCGATTGAGTAGAAGCACCCATGAAGAACAAGCAAAGCGCTATCTTCTGGCAGTCTTGGTGGCTGAAAGACCACCTTCAGCCAATAGGAAGCCATTGAAACCGGGGTCCAAATCTCATACCCACCAGTTTCATACACAAAAGCGAACACAATTGATCCTCCATGATCTTCCTCATGCCTAAGAGGTGAACCACCACCATTTGGAACACTTGATCGACATCATCGAAGCCGCTCTCAGTGATCTCCCACACTGTCAGAGGGCCACATAGCCTCTGATTCTAATTCAGACCCATATCAGTCTAAACCAGACCTCCACACTGCACCATTAAGCCCCATGGCTAGTGCAAACCCGGATCCATTTTCTGGCCTAACCTTAGCAAGTGGACCCATGTCCAAACCACAACATGTCACCCATAACTTGGAAAGTGGTCCAAGCATAGTCATGTAGACTATCATTATCCAATTTCCACCACCCATAGTGACCAGCTAAGCTGGCCCAGTGGTAACACATGGGGGCAGTGGCCCCTCCACACACACTGCCCCTCCAGCCACATAGGGGGGCAGTGCACCGTCCACCTACATTGCCCCTACTGTCATACATGGGGGAAATGCTCCTGCCACCCATACCTCCCCCCACATAGAACTTGGGGGAATTGGGCCATCCGCAATGGTGCCACCATAAGCACCCCCAACCATGCAGATGCATTATGCACCTGCAAACCCCACCCCCATTACAGCCCCATCCCACATCAACTTGGGGTCAAATATGCCCTTCATGGCTCATCTAAAATTGCCTGACTTAGCTATATTAATGAATGAACCCATCCACCACCAATATTTCTAGCCACCCATGCCAACTAAGCTGCCATCAAACATCCCAAAGTTTGAAGGCAAAGCCAGGGAATGTCCCCAAAATCACATAATGACATTCCATCTATGGTGTTCATCCAACAGCATCGTAGATGACTCCATCAAGCTGAGGCTGTTCCAATTCACCCTTACAGGTGCCATAATGAAATGGTACATTGAGCTACCACAAGCCAAGTACCCGACTTCAACTCCCTAGCCTTCATGTTCCTACAGTATTTTCAACTCCCTGTTAGATATGACGAGGGGGTGGAGATCCTGTTATCCTATTGCCAAAGCACCGCCACTCACATAACTGACCATATCCATGAGTGGTGGCGACACTGTAGCTTATGAAAAATCCAACTAGATGACAGGATCTTCTTGGATTGGTTTCTATGACTTTGCTCCCACCCATCGCAAAGGACGTCGCATCTAAACGTCCCTAGTCTGAAGAAGAGGCCATTATACTGAAGGCCCAACAATTTGAATTGATCTACTCTCAGTCTGGATACTTGTACACTGTCATTCTAGATGCTCCCTGTCCGATTACCTCCTACCGTGATGCACCGGGGGCATCCCACACTACAAACGACATCATAGGGTCAGTCTCCCAACAACCACAGCCTCGACCAACAACACCTATCGTTGCCCTGCAACCAAGCAACACTACTAATGTTTCTTACCAAAACCAGGCTCCAGACTATGCTTGAATGATGTCCCAGTCCAGAGCAACAACCTCTTATGCACAACCTGTGCCACCGTAGTAGGCTCAGGCCATGGCTTGGACAAAACAACAGTATGTGAGGAAAATTCCCACATTTGTGGCACCACCACCCCCACAATTATACTATGCACCACCAGTACAACAAGTTCAATCCCCCACCTCTGCTCCACCCACTCCATTGGGACAAGTGTTTGTAAAACAAAACCATCCCAACCAGCCTACCCCCAACAATCAACAAGGGAAATCTAGAAACAACCAGCCCTGCAACCAACGCAATAACCAACCGCAGGGAGGCAGTCAACAACCAAACCCTCCCAATAATGCCGCGGCTAACCAGCCAGCCCCAAACCCCCCACGACAGAATGCACCTAGACGCAATGCTCCATTGCACACAAACCAGCATTGTACACTCTATGATGTTTATGGGCATTACACATTTGAGTGTCCCCTCATGGCTCGCACTAAGCATGCCATTCAAAATGAGGCCCAACAGGCCACCAATGCTCCCAATCAAGCCCAACCCAACCAGGAACCACAAGGACCTCCTCCCATGGTGCTTCAAAAATCACTACCAGTCCAAGGATTGGGGGCAACCGCTCCCCCTCCCTAGGCCAATCCCAGCGCTCCGGGGGCATCGCCCATAGCCGAAACAGGTGTTCACCACCTGTTAGCCATGACCACTAAAGAGGTCAACTTACAGACTAGATGAAATCAGTACGGTACCACCACTGAACCTGCTGACTCATCAGCAACATCCACGTCTAAGACAACCAACCTACCTCTCCAATTACCCCCATTCTCGCGCCCCCCCATATGCAGAATTGCCAATAATGCCACAGCTAGAGCTACAGTTAGCTATAGCATTGGGGATGATTTGGCCCAAATGCCAACTGCCATGTCCACTCTTGAGGTACTTAAAACGTGCCCAATGCAGCGGAAAGCCTTACTATCCCCTCTAGGGGCAATAGACCCCTCTGACTCGAAGTTAATCATGTTTAACATAGAGAATAGAGAGCTGTGCATGCCCTCCACTATTGCCTTCCAAATCTTGGTGTCCATCCAGAACTTGGTTGTGCACCAATGCATAGTGGATGAGGGGGCATCCATGTGCGTCATCTCTACCTTGGTTTGGCAGAAGCTTGGATCATCAATTCTACAATCGTCCTCCATGAATTTACGGGCTTATGATGGTCATCCCACTAAAGCCCAAGGAATCCTCCCCCATGTCCCCATCATGTTAGCCAAGAAGAAAGTTCTGATTGACATCGAAGTCGTCAACGTTGAACTGGACTACAATATCCTCCTCAGAAGGAGTTACATGTGTGCCATGTGATCCATCACGTCAACTATCTTCCACCTCATGATGTTCCCCCACGAAGGGAAGATTGTGATGGTTGACCAGCTCACCAACATTATCCCTACCATCACCACCATTGAGCCGCAAGGGGCGACTACACACACTAACATCATCCCTGTAACCAACATTGTGGTTAAAAACACACCAGCCTCCCCACCATTGAATGTGGGCCTTGGGTTATTTACCGATCCCACCATGATGGCTCCTTTCTCATTGGTGTCACCACCATCGACACAAAAGAAAACTATGGACTTGTGCATGGTCTCATCAAGCACCGTTGCACCCAAACAACAACCGCAGCTACAGCCCCAACCACAACCACAACATTGTCCGCAGTCGCAATGCCAATAGTAGCTACAACATCACTCGCAGCGGAAACATTACGCGCAGCCGCAACCACAACCTCACCCCTGTTACCACCTAAGTTGTACTTAGTGGTTTTTTATCAAGTGAGCCTAGTGAACCAAACAAGGATAACTTGTTTGGACTTCGGAAGACCTTTGGAAGCACTTCTGGGAGGTGCTTGTTGTACTATATCACATGTCCATACCCCATAGGGGAATTGTAACAAATGCTCTAGCATGATAGTGTCTGTAAAAGACTCAGTCTCTTAGACTTTATTCGTCAATCCGATCAGCCCAGGGTGTTTTTTCCCTTGGTTATTATTGGTTGTTGAATAAACGACTGATAATTTCTGAGTTTTTCACTCCATACCTCCAAAGTTGGGGTGGTCGGCTTGGCATTTATGCCTATTGAGGTTATTATAGTCTATGTGTCAATGTATAAACATGCTAGACATCATGGTCGAGTCATATGAACATGTCTAAGTCCCCCTAGGTTTTTTCAATTTTTCAATTTTTTAGTTTTTCAGTGTTTTTTATTAAAATTTAATTTTTCCAAAACTTAGGCTATTTATTAATAGTTTAATTGGAAAAATTGATTTTGTAATAAAAGTGGGCCAAATAATCAGTTTCAGTCATGTAGGTGTTCATTTTCAAGCTAAGAGCACCATGTAAACCCATGGACCCAATATTTCCTAGCTTTGAGTGATTTTCCATCACTCAGGTCAGAAAGCCCCAAAAAATCATTTATTGATTATTTTAATTAATAAATTGATGAATAATGGAGCAAATCCAAAATCATAGATCAGTGGATTCTCAGCCGATTTGATTGAAATCAGTCAGATCTGAACCAGATTGACTGGATTTGACAAATCCTTGACTGAAGGAGGTGATCAAATCAGATCTAGAGTTGATATTCGACATCCTTTATGGGTAATTTCACCCTCCCTCTCTCCTCAACATGTTTTGGTTCATCTGGATGAGTTTTGGTGGATGCTTCAGTCAACAGGTTGAGGTGTCAGTGAGATTAGCTCTTCGATTAACAATTGCACTCAGTGAGACTCAGAACTGGCTCAGTTAGATATAGATCAGGCATTGATGGACTCTCCATGAGCATATTTGGTCTATCTCCTTGGGATTTGCACCCCCCTTGGGATGGATCTCCTAGTTTTTGTATATATCCAAGCACATCAACCTCTTCTAAGCTAGTTAGAACTAGGATTGAGGTGCTGTTGCTCTTGTACTGTATTTTTTTTTCATTCTGGAATAAAGAAGCTTTGGAGGCAAGATCTATGGTGTAATGCTCTTCATGTGTGGATGTTGATTGTCAAATGCTTATGAGGTATAATATACTTTTTTATTATCATTGCTTTGCTGGTTAATTGTTGGCCTCGAAGAAGAGAGCTCCCTCCCATTAGGGTAAGAATTTATTCTAGTTTGATTTATGCTCTTACTGCTGCTTGTTCCATATCTATTGGATTTGCATGTATTTTAAGTTTAATTGCATGCTTTCCAATTATCTCTTCCAGCAGCACCTATGTTTTAACCATCTGTTTGTGCAAGGATTTCTAAGTTGTAGGTGATCTCGTTGGTAGAATAGGTTGAGCTGGTTTGCATATTCCTCATCTTCAATATCTTCTGAATGACATATTCCCTTGGTGTTCCACCAAAGCAGAATCCAAAGCCCAACATTCCCAAGCTTCAAACACTCTTTCTCTCTCTTCCTCCTTCAAAATCTTAATTTCTCTTCAAATAGGTTACTTTTAAAGAGTCTTATTGCTTAGATATGTCTCATTAAGAAAATTATGCATATATATAGTTATTAAGATCCTTTCTCAATTTTATATCTCATTTTCATTTTGCATATAAAGTTGTATTTTAAGAGATCTAGCTGAAATTATCCTCTTTTTGAAAGCATTTTAATGAAAATCTGTAGCTTTCTTTTAAGGTAGTTTCCTTTGCTGTACTTTGAAGTTTCATATTCTGCAATAAAATTGCACATCTTATTGGCTTCCCAAACAGCAAGCCAATATCCCAAGGAAAGCTTGCTTTCCTTGGTTCCTTTTTGCAAAACTAGATTACCCCAACTTAACAAAATATTACTTAAGTTTTTTTTTTCGGTAACTAGTGTAGTAACCCAAAACACTTTCAAAGTTTGTTTGGGAACATTTGATTTTGATTTCTCTCTTTTTTTTACCAGGTCCAACAAAAAAGAGAAGGAGACTCTGCCAAATTTCCAACTCTTTGACGAATCGAAGCTTCCTGGAAGCTTCCCCCACCACCTTGTTTAATTCTAGCTTGTTACAAGCTTGTTGTAAGCCTTTGGATCCCAGATAAAAAGGACCAAAGTGCATCAATTTTAATGTTCTTTTATTTTAAATTTCTGCTAATAAAGAGAAAAGGTCCTTTCAAATAGGCTCTTTCGAGCCTATTCACCATCCCCCTTGGGAGGATTTGCGTCGGTGTCTTTTTTTACTTTTTGTTCATATATTTTCAAACTAGTGTAGCTATAACATGCAGGGTAGTATAATTTGATTCATTATCAATTTCATATTCAATATTTGATATTTCTAAGTAATCTTAATACTTACCCCACAACTTCCCGATTGACCCAAAAGGGGAAAGAGATGCATGGTAGGACTAATTAGAAAACCAGAATTGTGTATATGTGTTTTAATTTTCATCATTTGTTTCTTGAGCTATTATAAAATTAACCCCTCCTTGATTCCCCTATTGAAATCCACTTGGATCGAAAGAGGTTCCTGGAGGGTTTTCTTTTAAACAAGAACACCCATTTTAAAATTTACTAAAGTTAACAAAGACTCCAGTGTGTATGCTCTGCACTTGGTTGTGGTTCATCCGATCAGTCAAGCTGTATCAAAAAGCATTTGAGTGACTAGAATAATTAGGAATCACTCTCCCAAATTGACAAACCATCAGGTTAAAATCCAACACCTAGATCAAACCATTACGGTGGCAAAATACCCAAAGGAAGCGAGAACTTCTGAAAAGTGACCTCGGGGCGCTGATCTCTATCACACCCTAATGTGTGCGTTATGAACAATATCACTAGATATTCCATTCAGCCCAAATATTCCTTGCGGGTAGTCGTGAAGGTTTAGTTTTGGACATACTCCAAGTACTCTCGGGTATACTGGAGTCCACCCCTTCTGCTAATTTTAATCAACTCACACCTCACATTAACTTAAAACGTACCAAGAGGCAATTGCAAAACATTCACTCCAAGAACATGCAAGTACATTGATTTTATTTTTGACTCCATTCTAAGGCTTTGGTTATTTTCTTGCTATATATATATATATATATATATATATATATATATATATATATATTGTGTCTCAGCATTGTGATTTCGTGTCCTCATTTTTGTATCTTGTCATCTTTGATTGTTTATGGTTAAATTTCAAACTCCTCAGTAACTCATTTAGTTTAACATCACTGTACTAAGTAATTTAGCCTTAGTAACTTAATAGGGTCTACCCCCCTTGGATTTGTTAGGATTTGAGCCTAAACAAAGGAGTCAAGAACAAGGTGACAGCCATGACTCGAGACTTGCCCCCAAGGACACACCGAGTGGCTTGAATATTTTTGCCACGTGACCCAGGTGTGTGTAAGTTGGCAACAACCCCCACATGCAACCGGCCAGGAGTTATGTGGGCTCATCTCCAGTCCATACAATTCCCTTCCCGTTTCGCCCACCTGGTGTCATGAGCAAGCCGGTCATGGCCACCTTAAGCCTACCCAAATTTACGTTGGGGATCCTGGTGTGGCATCTAGATCCACCATCTCAACCAACAATTCCCTAGGTTGTGTTAAATTTGGTGCAACATATTGCGTTTGAGTCTCACCCCCCACCTAGTCCGCATAAGCCAACTGTTGCACCAGCACCTGCACCACCCCAACCCAAAAGGGCTAGGCGAAAGAACACCAAAGCCACCGCAAAACTAGACAAGTCCCACCTTGTGCCATCTGTGAACAACAAGGCCATCCAACTCAGAATTGCCTTGAAATTCCAATGATCTGTGCGCATCTGAATGCCATGGATACGAACGAAAACATCCCTGTGGTTGAACTCCAAACCGTGCCACTAGTTAGGAACAAGGCATTGAGTAAAAACCATGCGTGCACCCTTTGTGGCTTGTATGGACATTACTCCCACCATTGCCAAGACCTGCCCAAATTTCAAATGGCTCTTGCTGACCTCTGTCACCATTCCCTTGAGTCTGAGATCACCTTGATCGAAGAAGTTCACCCACCACCACCTTCTTTAGACACCATGTCCATTTACATGATGTCCAGTTCAACTAACCCGCTCATCCCCACCTCCAATGATGGTCCATCAGACCTGTCTCCTCCGCTTTTTCCCCAACCATAGCCGCAACCTCAGTTACTAGGGAAACAGTGGGGTTCATTCCCACTCAACACGGTCCTTTTCCTTTTCCTTTTCCTTTTCAGTTTCCTACCATCTAAGATAGTGAGTAAGTATGCCTTGGCAACCAGCAATCTACAGGATTTCATGCTAGGAGATCCTGTGTGGTACCTTGAACCACCTACCCTACCTCTAAGGCCCCAAGATGTGTTGAATCATGTCCATTCGATTGAGATGATGTGGCATCTACCTCTAGGTCCATGAAAGACTCCTCCCATCTCTAGGCCTGGCCCTCTTCCTCCAACAGAGACAGGGGGCAAGGTGACAAAATCCACAACCAATACCACTTTCATGATCTCTAGCACCAATTTCCCTTCCGTCCTATCAGCCATGGAAGATCCACCTAATCTATCTCGGCACCTCATACGCGATGACAGAGAGATCTGTAAGACCGCCTTTGGTTTTACCCCATTCCCTTTAAACCATAGTGTGGAATATATTTTTCCCATAAAAGACCAGATTTCATCATCCCGCCTTGCCAATGACCTTCGTCTCGGCAAGGGGACATATACCCTTATCGACTCTGATGGACAACTCTTGGAGAACCCCCGCAATGGACTCTACCTTAAGATATTTTATGCTTAACATCACCAATGAGTCGCTTCATTTTCTTTTCTTTTTTTTTTAATGTTTTTTTATCACAATTCAGGGGCAGCACCATTAGTTGCTACTTCAAAGTCACCCGAAACCTGTTTGAGATACCTCTCACACCTCTGGGATCAAATTTCCATTTCCTTATGAGACCATCGTCTCATGTTTAATAAATCAATTTTGGGACCATTTCCCAAAAGTCACCTCGATTCATGAGCCATGACATGATGATGTGAGTGTCTACAGACCGGTACTCGTAGCACACTTCCCGACCTCTACTCATGCAAGTTCTTGGGCCGCCACCCGTTAAGGACTGTAATTTTACATTTATTTTTGTATTTATAATTGTCTTTTTTCCCCGCACCTTACGCAGACATCTGGACCATCATCCACAAAACCCTTTATTTTTCTTCCATGTATTTGGCATATAAGTGTCCACGGACTTGCACTCACATCGCATGTAGTCAAGTTCATCCACCGCAACACACACACATGCTCTCTTGACCTTTGTCTAAGAGCCACGTCAGTTTGTGTGCCTCTGCCACACTGACTCACGAGCCTCTGTCACGATATATCCCACACATGTATTGGTATGTTTGAGAGCCTTCTGCTTCGTCCATACTGCACGGATGACATTTGGACCTCTATCCACTGTCCTGATATGGGGCACCGCTCGTGCCACCGTAGTCGGTTGACCACACGAGAGTTTCATTTAATCTTTTTTCTGACTCCTTAAAACAATGGAAAGATAGCTAAGCACAGCTGCTTCCTTTCCCACTCGGTAAAGTATAGGAAAGGGCATCTACATCGGCTCATTTAACTCCATTTGCAGACCATGTAGACAATCAATTGAAAAGGACCTCATTGGCACACTCAAGCCAAGACCGTTGCCCTCTACATACTTTTATGCTTTCTCAGGCAAAGGGGCCGCACTTTACGAAAAATCTCACCACCAGTTGTTGTGAAGCTCTTTTCTAGCCATCTCATCAAGAAAATATTTGCAAGCAAACTTGGTTTTATTCATGCTCATAAAAGTATCTGAATGACTGTCTATTCAGTATAGGTTTAACCTTTTTTTGCCTGATTGGACTACCAATGGTAACGAAGTCTCTCATCCCCTACAGGATGGGTGAGCTCTCCCATGTATACTTTTATCCTTTTTCGGACACAGGAGACTAACAATGAAAAAGAGCCCCCACTGGAGTCTTCTTCATGATTTCAGACTCTCTAAAATTGAAAGCACCATCGAGCATTTACCTTCTCGGGCTCGCCAAAAATCCATGAGATCGTACAACAATGGTGTCCCTAGACACCACCCCACAGAAAATAGTTTGGTAGCATCCCCACATTAGGTCGCCTTTTTTCAGAGTACTCTGCAATGTGTCTTCCTTGGATCCCATCAGTATCAAAAGTGTCCTCCTCATCCAAGTATTTCCCATCTACAATGATATTCCTGGTATTACAACTATTATCCCATTCCCTTGAGTTAGTTTCATTTGCTGCCTGGTCCGCCCTACCGTCATACTCTGAACAAAGGAATTTTGAGTCTCCCGCTCCCCCCCTACCCCTGTTCAGTTCTTTCCCTTCCCTCCCCTTCCCCTCCCAATTCAGTGAGTCAGTCAGCAGATTGCTTCACACCTTTTGGTTTTCTCCCTCCCACTTCTGGTCAAGGAAACATCATTTCCTTGACTAGGGGCAGGTCTCCCTCTGTCGACACCAACACACATATTCTAGAGGATAGACCCAGATGTCCCTATACCTTGGTTTCATTAACATCATTGATGATTTCCTTGGACCACTTGATAGGAGTCCTTAGTGCCTCTTGGGATGGTTGTTTCTCACATGATCGACTTCAACTCCATCATCGCACCATTCAGATTCATACAAGGTTTGTTCCACACAATACTTGCTCGAAGACCCTGAATGTCACCTGACTCTAGCACATTGGTGAGTCCACTTGAGGGACCTAAACATGTTATTTCCCTTGTGATTTTTGGGTTGCGTTGGAGACAGTGATTAGAAACCCCAGCAGTGCTTCGATATACCTTTATGATTGATACAACATACTTGTACCACAGAGACTCTGACTCTTAATTAATGAGTCCATACAGCTATCTACCATTCCAAATCTAGGAAACCATCAGTTATGAAGATATAGAATTCTGTGAGAATGCCATGGGTCCAATGTACCATATCAATGGTATATTCGGCCTCACATAGAGGCAACCAGCATTGTCACATCAGTTGTATATGATCGGCTCTTATATTTTAGACCATAGATCAAATAATTCTTTTGACATTGTCATGAGCATGGGAATGCCCACCTCATCCATATACATGTCACACATTTATTGTATCACACCCATTGATGGGAAACAAATTAATACAAAAACTAAAAGCCACCATGCCCCAGCCCTGGAAGCACCACCTCTACATAGCAAATCCTATGATGTCCGTCAGCCATATGTTGAGCTCCTGTCCTCAAACATCAGGGGGAAATCTGTTAACCCAAAAATCCCCCACATGGCTCTCTATGGCCTACACCACCCAAGGACACCATCTCACAACCCCCATATCACTCCATCAGACCTTCCATTATACCCCCACACCTCCAAAAGAGCTCAAGGATGAAGAAAAGGGATAAAAACCCCAAAGAGGAGCCCAAAATAGCCCCTTAGGAGCTAAAGCCCTCAAAAAGGGGCTAAAACCCTAAAAGGGGCTAAAACCCTGACCAAGGGCTTAAAACCCTAAAATCCCTTGGAAAAACTATAAAATGAGGGTGGGGGGTCACTCTCAAAACACTCCTCCCTTCCCTATTGTTATGCTGCCCATGGATGCTTTAAGATCTTTGCCTCTCAAACCACCCACACTCCCTCTCCTCCATCTCCATCCCATCAAGCCATTGCTTCCTAACCAAGAGAGAGGTGCTCCCATGAGCTAGGGCATGGTGGCCCATTTCCACCCAAGTGAGGTATAACATTTCTTTTCATGTTTGTTTAATTGTTTTTTCTTTCTAACTGTTATTTTTATTTGCAAGTTCTATTGTTGACATTGTTTGCAGGTTTTCCATTGTAGTAGCTTAGGTTGCTTGTAGGTTTCGAGGAGGAGAAACCCTAACCCGTTTTCTGTAAAGGGGTTCACAAAGCTTCTTCTTTTCTGTTATTAGCTCTTAGATCTAGTTTACAGTTGTAGCCATTTTCTTATTCTTGTTTATATTAGCTTAGTTTAATTTGTTGTTCTGTTTATGCTATTTCCATTTCATTTTTTCCTGTTTTCAATGAGTAGGGACCTCCCCTTGTGCCCTATAGGCATAAGGGAGCCATTCTTTCTCCTGCAGTGAGGAGAAATCCTCACTACATACCTATCTAACCTAGATGAATTTATTCCTTTATCCAAAGAATACAAAGAATAAAATATCATACATTTCTTCCAAGAGTCTACAACTGAGAGTAAAAAATCATTTGTAAAGTCATGTTTGAAGCCAGATAGTGAGGTTTTAGGCTTATCTTACCATATTGACCTAGTTCTGTTTAATGAAGAAACCTAGTCTTGTATTAATTTAACCATTCAATTTTTGGGGTTAGATACTAATGGTTATGTTACAGAGTCACTATTGAGTCTGTTGTTTGTATGAAGTAATTTCCCAGTTGAGTCTAAACTTCCAGGTCATTCCTTCCAATCTTGTTTCCTTAAATTTGATTAGTTCCTAGCAGAGAACATTCATTCTCAGTTAGTCAACTTCCACGATACAATATTTTTCAGATTCCAATCCTTTTTGTTGAAGATGTTCTTGTCACACAATGAAAATAGCCTACAATTTCCTGAATTGGTACACAATGATGAAATGACCCAAATTATTGCAATTTTATGAATGGTTTGATGGAAAAAATATACACTATTTTCTTTTAGGAAAAATTGCATAGAGTATTACCAGAGATGAAGGAAATATTGCAGCTTTCCCCTAGTAAAATTATAGGATATTGGTTCCTTTTTGTAATGTCCCCATTTTAAAATAATTGCATAGTGGGAAAATTCCATCAATCCTACTAGTTCCCTAGGTTGGGTGGAAACATTGGGAAGTTAATAAGGGAGCTAATAAATGATGTTTAGACATTAGAAGGAATAAAATATTTATTTAGTAAGGTAAAATAAATTAATGGAAGTGAAGAATGAAATGGCTAGGAAAAATGGAGACATATGGAGACTATGGGGCCCACTCAAGCTAGAATTCCTATGTTAAATGGCATCCACCTATTGCAATCTCAAATGTATGGAAATCCTAATTTTCTAGATGGAATATAAGGTCAATATAATTTTCCATATACTTCATAGGTCTAATTTTGGATGAAGTGTAACTGACATGATCAAAGAAGATCCAAATGGGGAGTTTCATGGACACTTGGCTAGATTCCCCTTACACTTATGACATCTATGACACCAATGATGGAGATTCTATGACAGTTATGACACAAGTCATATATGAAGGATGAAATATAAAATATATAAAATATTAGGTAGAAATAGATAATCTAATATATCTCTCATGTGATTTGGAGAATCCCAATGGGTTCCTACTCAATTTGGGAGAAGATGGAAGGTGAAGAGAGAGGCCACATGGCATAGCATGAGAAGCCACACCAATTCGACTTGGATTTGGTTTATGGATATATTTGGAATATTATTATACCATTAATGTTTATAAAATACAGGGAGCAGCAATGATAAGGGGATTTTTTATTAGTTGTGAAATTTGTTGTTGTGAAGAGAGAGAGCTAGTCAGTGACTGGTTCATGCTTGAGCCAATTTCGAGGGTGAAAGATTCCCATACTAATTGGTGATTGGAGATTAAAATTAGGTATTTTTAGGATTTTAAATGTATTTATAATATACATGTGAATATACATCATCTTGTGGACACTTCAGGATTCATCTCATTCCCCCTCCCATCTCAATTTTTTTCACCATATTTTCAGGCCTATGGAGTGAGGTGCACTTGGTGAGCCATTTATCTTTTTGAGGGAGATCCTATTGCTCCATAATTTTTTATTCTGATTTAAATAATATTCTCTCTCTTTTTCATAAATTTATCAGGTAAAAATACCAAGATATTTTATGTATTATTGATCAGTAATAAAGAAACAATGCCATTTCCCACTTCTTTGTTGCAAACTCTTATGATATTGGTAGATTTGAATGGCTGTATAAAATATTGATTATTCATGCATGAACAGACTTTCAATGAATAATATTTTAGGTTTCATATTATTTAACTGATATTTTGTGTCCATTGGGTTGAATTCCATAACCATTGGATTAAATTGCATCTCATTTCCCCAAGGGTTCCAAACTAGTTTTTATATATCTTATTGAAGGAAGTGATAATAAACATGGGATTTATATTGGTTCATCATATGAGTCCATTTTTATGTCTTATACACATACCCTAAATCTATTTTATAATTAGATTGGGTTTATGTACATTTGGGAGGCCATTTCACCAATTACACAGGGGGGATTTGAGCCCCAAAATTGCTAATAGAATCATCTATCTTGTTCAGAATTTAGTAAAAAATTTTAGAAGTGATTGGAGGGCCATAATACATCCATGAACATAATAATTCAGTTATTATATAATTCATACACCTTCTCTGAATATTTGGGCGTAATTGGTCCAATTTGGAGACCAAGACACTAAGACTAGTCAAGAGCAAAAATTGTGAAAAATTGGAAAATTGGGAATTTTAGTAAAAAATTTAAAAAGGGAAATTAAAATTAGTATAATAGAATGGTATTGGAACCTAATGGTTTTAAACAGGATGAAAATTAATAAACCATCATCCTTATAATCTGAATTGGAAGGTGCTTGGCTTGTAGAAGAAGAATTGGAGAAAAAAGGGGCATCTTGGACTAAAAATATGGCTCACGAGGGAGAAGACCACACTAAGGAGAAAATGGAGTATCTCAAACTGATAATACCTTTGTTTGAATAAATGAACTAAAATATAGTAGTCACATCCTAACAGATAACAAAAGGATTCGAATTGATGGCCTATCAAATGGGAAGAAAAGGTATAATGGGAGATAGTGGTAGTTCAAAATCAGCAAAAAAGAAGACAATGGGTGAGCACATTATCTCACAAAAAAGACATCATAATAGAACCCATTAAGTATAGAGCACACCAAGGCCTACAGAACCTAAATTTATTACTCCTAAAGAAGATATTAACATTGAATTTGAAATTGATACAATAACAAAAGATTGGGATAAATTGGATGAAGAGTGTAGGAGGAGTATAACATTTGAAAAATACTTCACTATGGAAAAGAAATTTAGAAAGAAGGAAGGAAATAAGTCTCTGTACCAAAATAAATAATTGAATTGTTCCATGGGTAAAGTACCACTTCCTACTTTTGATGGTTAATCTCAAATCTCTGCTAACACTTGGGTGCCGAAATTGGATGCTTTAAAAATGGCTATTTTGCATTTGGAGGGAGATGACAATGAATGGTGGTTCCATGTCCTGAAAATCTTGGGTCATGATCAGGTAAAAACATATGGGGAATTATTTAACAATGTGTTATAAAGTTTTGAGGAAAAATATCTAGAATTGTATTTCAGAGAACTAGCACAATTGAAACAGGTTCAGATCCATTAAAAGGTTTGGTCAAATCCCACAAGAATACTAACCTAAATGATGCAATGAGCTTGACTAGAGACCTTCAAAATGTGCTCCCTAGAACAAGATTTCCTCCCAAGCCTAACTCTATATTTCAAAGAAAGCCTTGGAAAAAGGATGCACTTGATAAGAATATTTGGAAAAGAAATACATATGAAAAGAATAAGAAATAAGTACAAAACATGGATGAACTTTGAAGGAAATGATTGTGCTTTACATGCTTCCAACCATGGACACTGGGGCATAAATGTGCTAAAGGAAAATCTCAATGCATAGAAGTATTTTCTGATAATGATGAGTATGAGGGGGGTATGGATGAATAAAATCACATTTAATATTAGGAGGATACATATGAGACAACATCTGAAGAAGAAAAAAAAGAATAAAATCAGCCCTCACCAGTCAAAGCAATAATGGAAGTACTTTCAGCAGTGCCTCACTATCACACTATTCGATGCAAGGGTGTGGTATTGGGACAAAGAGATTAAATTTTGGTAGATGGAGGAGCTACAAATAATTTCATTGATGCATATATGGTGGAGAAAATAAAAATACCAAGTGAACCATTTGATGGCTTCACAGTTGTCATCCTAGGTCACAACACAATGCAATGCAACACCTAGATTCCAAAGCTGCAAGTCACCATAGGTAACTATAATTTTGTTGATATTTTTTATGTGTTTGATGTTGCTGATACTAATATAGTATTGGTATTGAAATGGATTTATTCTATAGGAGAGAATTCAGTAAATTATCAAATTCCTGAAATGAAATTTCAAGATTCAACAGGTGCACTAACGGTTGTGAGAGGGCAGCACACTTACCCAAAACAGCTAGTAAATTGAAAAAGTATGAGATCTATATTGAGGCATGGTGATGTATAATGGACTACTGAATGTTATTTCACCTCTCCCAAGAAAAAAATCAGATTTTTTAAACACCCAAAAGAGATAGAGATACTTCTACACAAATATGAAATTTTTTTCAGAGATCTTCCACATGGTAGACCACCTGATAGGGGGCTTGAGCATAACATTGTTTTGGAGGAGGGTAATTAACACATTCAGATACCACCTTATATAAATCCCAAGAATATCATAGATGAGATTGAAAATTCCTTCCAAAAAATGAAAGATGTAATGAGTAGTTGTCCCATACTTGCATTACCTAATTTTTCTAAGCCTTTCGTTGTTGAATGTGATGTCTCAAGTGGAGGAGTAGGGGCTGCCCTAAAGAAATGCCAACAACCTATAGTATTTGATAGAATAAATTTTCAGCCTCATGAAAATATTTACTCCATATATGACAAAGAGATGTTGGCCATCATGCATGCCTTGGCCAAATTCCAACAATACTTGGTAGGCAACAAGTTTGTGGTGAAAACATACCACAATAGTCTAAGACACTTCCTTACCCGAAAGGATCTAAATGAAAGGGAAAAAAAGTGGGTAAGGAATATCCAAGCTTATGATTTTTATATTGAATATGTGAAAGGAAAGAATAACATTGTAGCATATGTATTATCTCGAAAACCTTCTTTTTCTCTCATGGCCATTGCTAAAAATTGGAAGGACATGTTACTAGTTGAATATGTCGAAGATAAGTTTTCCTTTGATGTATTAGATGGACTCATGGGAGATTATAACTACAGAATTTTGGATGGGTTGATATAATATAAGGGAATAATTTATTTGGTTCAAGATTAAGAGCTTAAGTACAAAGTTTTGGAGGAAGCACATGATTACCCACTAGCAGGCCATCCGATGATCTTCAAAACCTATAGGCAACTAAGGAAAAGTTTATATTGGAAGGGGATGAAGGAATATGTTCAAAATTATGTGAATTAATGTAAGGTATTTCAATAGAAACAAATCAGAACTCACATATCCAGCTGGGTTACTACAACCTTTGCCCATTCTAGAGCAAAAATGGGAAAGTATATCGATGGATTTCATCACCGGTTTGCCCAAATATGTGGGAAAGGATTGCATATATGTGGTAGTGGATAGATTGACTAAGTTTGATCATTTATTTTTTGTTACATCCTCTTTTAGTTCTGCACAAGTGGCTGACCTTTTTTTCAGAGAAATCTTCAGATTACATGGGCTCCCCAACAACATTGTGAGTGATAGAGATGGTAGATTCATGAGTTCTTTTTGGCAAGAAATTTTCATGTTGGTGGAAACTCAGTTGAATCCAAGTACAAGCTACCATCCCCAAACTGATGGAAAAATAGAGAGGGTGAACAAATGGTTGGAAGGGTACCTCCAACACTGTGTGGGAGAACAATAGAAAGATTGAACAAAATGGCTACATTTGGGTGAGTTTTGCTACAACACCACCTTTCACATGTCAATAGGAATGTCTCCTTTCAGAGAATTATATGGTTATGATGCACTTACATTTGCTGATATGGTATTTGGTAATATTAGAGATCCAAAAGCTAAATATTGGGTGGAAGAAAGCCAAGAAATTTTAAAGCTTTTAAAATACAATTTACAGGTTGCCCAAAATGAGAAAAAACAATCTGCAAATAAACACAGAGAGGAAAGGACTTTCTAGGTTCATGATTTAGTGTATTTGACGTTGCAGTCATACAAACAAGCATCTCTCAAAAATATTGGAGTAGGAAAGTTAAATCCAAGATACTATGGGCCCTACAAGGTGATTCGAAAAATTGGAGAAGTAGCATATGAGTTGGAACTTGTCTCAAGAAATCTATTTGTCAGAAAATTGTCATTTCAGATACACTCCCACCTTTGTATGATGAAGGAAATCTCACACTTATTTCAGAAAATGTTTTGAAGACAAGGGAGAGAAGATTGAGGAGTAGGACAGTCAAAGAATACTTGGTGCAATGGAAGGATCCACTGAGTGAAGATTCCACATGGGAAGAAGAGAATTTTTTAAAGCATACAAATCTGAAATTGCTTGAGGAAAAGAAATATTGGGTGGGGAGGACTATAATGTCCCCATTCTAAAATAATTGCATAGTGGGAAAATTCCATGAATCCTACTAGTTCCCTAGGTTGGATGGAAACATTGGGAAGTTAATAAGGGAGATAATAAATGATTTTTATACATTAAAGGAATAAAATATTTATTGAATAAGGTCAATTAAATGATATCAAGTGAATAATTAAATGTCTATGAAAAATGGAGACATATGGAGACTATGGGGCCTACTCAAGCTAGAATTCCTATGTTAAATGGCATCCACCTCTTGAAATATCAAATATATGGAAATCCTAATGTTTTGGATGGAATATAAGGTAAATATAATTGTCCAAATACTTCATAGGTCTATTTTTGGATTAATTTTTAACTTACATGAGCAAGGAATATCCAAATGGGGAGTTTCATGGACACTTGGCTAGATTCCCCTTACACTTATAACATCTATGACACCAATGATCAATATTCTATGACAGTTATGAAACAAGTTAGATATGAAGACTTAAATATGACATATATTACATATCAGGTCTAAATAGAGAATCCAATAGAGCTCTCGTGTGATTTGGAGAATCCCAATGGGTTCCTACTCAATTTGAGAGAAGATGGAAGGTGAGGAGAGAGGCCACATGGCATAGCATGAGCATCCACACCAATGCGACTTGGATTTGGTTTATGGATGTATTTGGTATCTTATTAGACCATTAATTTTTATAAGGGTGTGGCGATGAGAAGGGTATTTTTGATCATTTGTGGCATTTGTTGTTGTGAAGAGAGAGAGCTAGTGAGTGACTACTTCATGCTTGAGCCAATTTCGAGGGTGAAAATATCCCATCCTAATTGGTGATTGGAGAGTCCAATTAGGTATTTGAAGGATATTAAATGGATTTATAATATATATTTTCAGTTACAGAAGCTCGTGGAAACTTCAGGATTCAGCTCATTCCCCCTCCCATCTCACATTCTTTCACCATATTTCATCCCAGTGGAGTGAGGCACACTTGGTGACCCATTTATATTTTGAAGGGAGATCCTATTTCTCAATAATTTTGTATTCTGATGTAAATAATCTGATATATCTGTTCATAAAGTTATCAGGTCTAAATTCCAAGATATTTTATGTATTATTGATCAGTAATAAAGAAACAGTGCCATTTCCCACTTCTTTGTTGCAAACTCTTATAATATTGGTAGATTTGAATGGCCGTGTAAAATATTAATTATTCATGCATGAATGGAATGTCACTAAATAATATTTGAGGTTTAATATTTATTAATTGATATTTTGTGGCCATTGGGTTGAATTCCATAACCATTGGATTAACTTGCATCTCATTTCCCCAAGGCTTCCAAACTAGTTTTTATATATCTAATTGAAAAAAGTGATAATAACCATGGGATTTCGATTGGTTCAGAATATGAGTCCATATTTATGTCCTATACACATAACCTACCTAAATTGTATAATTAGAGTGGGTTTATATACATTTTGGAATCCATTCCGGCAATTACCCAGGGGGGATTTGAGACCCAAAATTGCTAATAAAATCATCTATCTTGTTTAGAATTTATTACAAACTTGTAGAAGTGATTGGAGGAAAATAATACATCCATAAACATAATAATTAAGTTATTACATTATTCATACACCTTCTTTGAATATTTGGGAACAATTGGGCCAATTTGGAGACCAAGACACTAAGATTAGTCAAGAGAAAAAATTGTGAAAAATTGGAAAAGTGGGAATTTTAGTACAAATTTTAAAAAGGGACATTGCACTTTTAGAGTCTAACATAGTTATAAGATTGTATGGATTTGTGCACCAGCCTTATGTTCTTCCATCCTTTTTGACAACCAGGATATTCTCTTTAGAACTTCTTAGACAAAAGCTTATAGTGGAAGAGGAACACATATTAAAATTCAGGAAGAGTTTAGATATGAAATTTCCCTAGGAGGCAAGGCCATATGTTGTCAAAAGTAGATATTCTTTAACCACAATTAATAATTTGCTCAAGAGCATGGGGTTTTCTTTGGGAGCTGCAATCAACTATGATCCACACTAGGTAATTTCCCAAAGAAGATAGGAAAATAACAATAAACCTTTTAAACATACTGAAGTAGCTAGAATCAAGGAGGAAACTAATTGGGAAGATTATCCGGCAAAGCTCCAGATAATGTTAGCATGGAAAAAGACTATGTATCTTCCTTACTTGGAAACAATTCTCCTCCAGTGGTTCTTTCTGATATAGTTGTAGTTGTTGGTAATATCTCATCCTTAATGATTTTTTCAGGAACTTCAAAGAAGAGAGAGAATTTAGACTTCATGGACACTGAAGAAATAGACGCTGCTAGTACACCAAAGAAGCATAAAATTGAACAAGAAGGACAAATGGTACAGGTGAAAAAAATCAATATGAAAGGTGAAAAGAAACAAGAAAAGACAAAAATAGTTGGTCTGGAACTTCAAGAATATGTGTTTGATGGATTAATCCCAAATAAGTATTCATCAAAGGAGGAATGGTTAAACACCTATAGGGAAAAGGCTGATAAAACCTTTGATGAGATAGCGAAATTATATGAGGAAGTAAGACCATTTCCCAATCCATATGTAACATTGAAAATTGTAAGGGATCATGCCAAAGATACCCTAATTTTTGCCATGAATGTTGGCAATAAGGTATCAGAGGTGAATGTGAACTTAGAAAATATCCTTACCACAGATATAATACATTTTCATAGGGAAACATGTGATATTTTATATACAAGACTGCTCAAATCTACATTGCAGGTATCTAAATTGGAGTCAAATAAAAAGATATCTTAGGACCTCCTAAGGAAAGAAAAGGTTGAGAACAAGGTCCTTAGAATTAAAATTAAAAAGTTGAAGGATGACTTGTTGAAGGTTGATGGGAAGTCAAACAAAGGAGTAGCGGCTCAAAAGATATTTGATGAAAAAGAAAAAGAGGTTCAAGTGTTGAAAAAGAAATTAAAAATTCCTTCCACTCAACTTATTCAAACTTTTGAATTGACAGAGTTTGAGAAGGATAAAGAAGCATTGAACATTGAATTGATTGATTGTAAAGACAATTTGTTAAATATTGAAGAAAAAGAAAAGAAGTGGGAAATATGCTAAGATTTCGGTAGAAAGTGAGAAAGATGTAAAAGCTAAGATGGCAGCGAAAGAAAAAGAATTGTAGGAAAAATTTAAAAGAGTTAAAAATCAATCTACTATTCTTTCTATAGAAATAGATACAACCTATCCTTCTGAAGCAATCTCCCAGGTAAAGTTGAAACAAGTAGAGATCACGGGATTAAAATAGCAGAACCATAATCTAAAAGATATATCTCTGAAAAAAGAAGAAGAAAAGAAGAAGTTGGAGCAAATATGTCAATATTTAATAAATCAGAACACTAAGCTAACAAAGTAGGTGGTTGGTCAAATAGCCTTGCAAGGAGAAAAACATATGATTTTGGATGAAATTATTAAAGAAGCTAATAAGTTTAGACCATATTTAGATTTTATTGCAGAACAGGAGAGTGCTATGAAAGAAGCTAGACAAAACATTTTGATAGTAAAGCAGGGATTAAATAAGAAGCCAATGGAGGTAGCTCAAAATGCTATCAAATTTTTAAGTGCCTTGTCATAAGATCAAGTAAGAAGGTTTGGTATCCAAGACAAAGTTGTTATTGCCTCTTGTTAACCAAAAAAATCCCTCACTAAGCTCTCCATGACCTACACGACCCAAGGACACCACTTCACAACCCTCCATTAGACCCCCACACCCTCAAAAATGCTTAAGGATGAAGAAAAGGGCTTAAAAGCCCCAAAAAGGAGCCTAAAATACTCTCCTAGGATTTGAAGCCCCCCAAAAGGGGCTAAAACCCTAAAAGGAGCTAAAATTAGGGTGGAGGGGGCTAAAAGCCCAAAAAAGGGGCTAAAGCCCAGACCAAGGGCTTAAAACCCTAAAACCCCAAAAAAGCCATAAAAGGAGGGTGGGGTCACTCTCAAAACACTTCTCCCTTGCATACTGTTATGTTGCACGTGGATTCCTTGAGACCCTTTGTCTCTCATGCCACCCACACTCCCTCTCCTCCATCTCCATTGAGCCATAGCTCCCCCATCCAAGAGAGGTGCTTCGTCAAGACAGGGAATGGTGGCCCATTCCACCCAAAGAGAAGGTATAGCTTGTTATTTGTTGTATTTGCTTAGTTTTTTTCTTTTCTTTCTAATCCATGGTTTCATTTGCAGGTTTATTTCCTAACTTGTTTTGCAAGTATTTTGGTTTATTGTAGCTTAATGATTGTTTGTAGGTTATTGGAAGCGGAACCCTAACCTTCGTTTACAGAGGGGTTCTCCATATTTATCTTCCATCTTTGTTTTCATTACTGTTCTTTACATTTTGTTTTCCCTTTCATTCTTTCCACAAGCATGAACCTACCCTTCTGTCCTATAGAGAGAAGGGAGCCATTCCTGCCCCTGTAACAAGGAGAAATCCCTGCTACAGAATTGGTGACCATACGAGGTCGATCCCATAGGGATCTAATAACCTTGTAGGTGGCTGAAGCACAGTCATGCAAACTATCATCAGTCAGTTGCTGCCACCTATAGTGACCACCCAAGCTGGCCCATTTGCAATACATGGGGATAGTGGCCCTTCCACACACACTGTCCCTCCTACCACACAGGGGGGAAGTGGACCATCCACTTACATTGCCCCTACTACCAAACATGGGGGAAATGTCCCAGCCACCTATACAATCCCCCCCACAACACTTGGGGGCATTGGCCCATCCATAATGGTGCCACCGCAAATGCCCCCAGCTGTGCAGATGCATTATGCACCTGCAAATCCCACCACCATCGTAGCTCCATCCCACATCAACCTGGGGTCAAATATGCCATTCATGGCTCATCTTAACCTACTTGATTTGGATTAGTTAACAAATAACCCCATCCACCACCAAGATTTTTGGCCACCCATGCCAACTAAGCTGCCATCAGATATCCCCAAGTTTGAAGGCAAGGTAGGGGAATGTCCCCAAAACCATATTATGACATTCCATCTATGGTGCTCATCCAACAACATCGTAGACGATTCCATCAGGCTGAGGCTATTCCAATGCACCCTTACTAGTGCTATGGCCAAATGGTACATTGAGTTGCCACAAGCCAAGTACCCTGATTTCAATTCCCGAGCTTTCATGTTCCTACAGTATTTCCAAATCCTCGTCAGATATGACGAGGGGGTGGAGATCTTGCTATCCTACCGTCAGAGCACCGCCACTCATATAACTGACCATATCCATGACTGGCGGTGACACCGTAGCCTATGTAAAATACAACTTGATGACAGGATCTTCTTGGATTGGTTCCTTAAGACCTTTCTCCCACCCATAGTAAAGGACATCGCATATGAACATCCCTAATCTGAAGAAGAGGCCATACTGAAAGCTCAACAATTTGACCTCATATATGCTCAGTTTGGATACCTATATACCATCATCCAGGACGCTCCTTGTGCATGCACCTTTTACTGCAATGCACCGGGGGCATCCCATGCCGTAGACGACATCATAGGATCGGTCTCCCAACAGCCAAAACACCATCTAACACCACTTTCCATTACACCACAACCAAGAAACACTACTAATTTTTCTTACCAAAACCAAGCTCTGGACTATGCCAGAATGATGTCCTAGTCTGGAGCAACAACTTCCTACGCACAACTTGTGCCACCACAGCAGGCTCAGGCCATGTCTTGGAAAAAACAACAGTATGTGGGGAAAATGCCTGCATTTGTGGCACCACCTCCCACTCAAATATACTATGTACTACCCATGCAAGTGGTTTAGGCCCCCACCCCCGCTCCACTCACTCCGTTGGGACAAGTGTTGGCACAACAAAACCGTCCCAACCAGCCTGCCCCCAACAATTAACAAGGGAAAGCTAGAAATAATTGGCCTCAAAACCAAGCCAATAACTAACCGCAGGGAGGTGGTCAATGACTGGACCCTCCCAACAATGCCGCAGCAAACCATCCAACTCAAAATCCCCCACGACCAAATGCACCAAGATGCAATGCCCTGTTGTGCACAAACCAACCGTACACACTCTGTGATGTTTATGAGCACTACACATTTGAGTGTCCCCTCATGGATCAAGCTAAGTAGGCCATTTAGAACGAGGTTCAATAGGTCGCCAACGCTGAAAATCAAGCCCAATCCAACCCAACACCACAAGGACCTCCTCGTATGGTGCTTCAAAACCCACTACCGGTCCAAGGGTTGGTGGCAACCGCACCCCCTCCCCAACCTAATCCCAACACTCCGGGGGCACCTCCCACGACTGAAACAGGTGTTCACCACCTGCTAGCCATGACAACTGAAGAGGTCAACATGCAAACTAGATGGAATCAATACGGTACCACCACCGAACCCACTGACACATTAGCGGCATCAACATCCAAAACATTCATCCTACCTCTTCAGTTACCCCCATTCCTGCGGCCCCCTATACGTAATATTGCCAATAATACCACAGCTAGAGATACATTCAGCTATAGCATTGTGGATGATTTGGCCCAAATGCCAACCGCCATGTCCGCTCTTGAGGTACTTAAAATGTGCCCAACATAGTGGAAAGCCTTACTAGTCACCCTTGGGGTAGTAGACCCCTCCGACTCCAATTTGATCACATTTGACATGGAGAATGGAGAACCATGCATTCCATCCACCATCACCTTCCAAATCCTGGTGTCTATCCAGAACCTAGTTGTGCACCAATGCATAGTAGATGAGGGGGCATTCACGTGCGTGATGTCCACCCTAGTTTGGCAGAAACTTGGATCACCAATTTTGTAACCATCCTCCACAACTCTGTGGGCTTATGATGGACATCCCACTAAATCCCAAGGAATCCTCTCCCATGTCCCCATCACATTATCCAAGAAGACAATGTTGATCAACATAGAGGTCGTCAACGCTCAGCTGGACTATAACCTTCTCCTCAGAAGAATTTATATGTACACCATGAGAGCGGTCACATCAACTCTCTTTCATCTCATGATGTTCCCTCATGAAGGGAAGATTGTGATAGTTGATCAACTCACTTATCATGATCCACAAGGGTTAATGGCACCTGCCAATGTTATCCCAACCATCACCACTATTGAGCCACAAGGGATGCCTACACATGCTAATGTCGTCCCTGCAATCAAAACCATGGTTGAAAACACACCAGCCTCCCCATTGTTGAATGTGGGCCCTAGGTTGTTTTCTGCTACCACCATGATGACTCCTTTCCCACTAGTTTCACCACCACCAACACAAAATGAAACTGTAGACTTGTGCATGGTCTCATCAAGCAACGTTGCACCTAAACAACAACCGCAGCTGCAGCCCCAACCATAACCACAACATCTTCCATAGTCGCAACACCAACAACAGTCGCAACATCATCCGCAGCCACAGCACTACGTGAAACCACAACCACATCCTCACCACCACATACAACCGATAGGGAGTTATTTGGGCTCATCTCCAGTCCATATGATTCCCTTCCTCTTTCCCCCGCCTGGTGTCATGAGCAAGGTGGTAATGGCCACCTTAAGCCTACCCAACTTTACATTGGGAATTTTGGTGTGGTATCTTGATCCTCCAGCTCAACCACCAATGCACCAAGTAGTCTTAACCCTTGTGCAACCTATTGTAGTTGAGTCTCACCCTCCAACCGTCTCACAAAAGCCAACCACCGCACCCACACCCGCACCACGCCACCCGAAAAGGGCTAGGGGAAAGAATGCCTAAGCCATCGTAGAACCTCGGTAGATCTTGCCTTGCACTATCTCCAAGCAATAGGGCCATCCAACTCAGAATTTCCCTGAGATCCCAATGATATGTGCAAGTTTAGACTCCATGGATACAAACAAAAACCTCCCCGGCATTGAGCTTCCAAGCGCGGCAGTAGTAAGAAACAAGGCATTGAGAACAAACCATGCTTATGCCCTCTACAGTTTGTATGGACATTAATCTCACCATTTCCAAGACTTGCCCGAATTTTGAATGGCTCTAGCTAACCTCTAGCAACATTCCCTTGAGTTTGAGATCACCTTGATTGAAGAAGTTCACCCACCACCTCCTTCTTCAGGCACCATATCCATTTACATGATGTCCAGTTCCATTGACCCACTCATCTCCACCCCCAATGATGGTCCATCAGACCTGTCTCTTCATTGCTTCCGCAATGATAAGGAGATACTTGAAGCTCTGACTACCATAGAATACCGATGGGATGACATGCACCATTCGCAGTTGTAGCTCCATTCATAGCCGCAACCCCAGCCACAGCCACAACCTCAGTTGCAACCTCAACCTCAGTTACCAGGGAAACATTGGGGTTCATTCCCACTCAACGTGATCCTTTTCCTTTTCCCACCATCTTGGATCATGATTAAGTCTGTCTTGGCAGCCCACAACTTACAGGATTTCACACTAGGATTTCCTGTGTGGTACCTTGAACCACCTACCCTACCTCTGAGGCCCCAGGATGTGTTGACTCATGTCTAGCTAATTGAGATGATGTTGCACCTACCTTTAGGTCCATCAAAGACTTCTCTCATCTCCAGGCCTGCCCCTCTTCCTCCAACAGAGATTGGGGGCAAGGCCACCAAAATCAGAACCAATACCATTTACATGGTCTCTAGCACTAGTTTCCCTTCCGTCTCATCGGTTGTGGAAGATCCTCCTGATCTATCTCAACACCACTTAAATGATGATGGAGAGATCTGTAAGACCACCTCTGGTTTTACCCCATTCCCTTCAAACCATAGTGTGGAATCAGTTCTTCCCATAAAAGACCAGATTCTGTCACCTTGCTCTTCCAATGACCTTTGTCTTGGCAAGGGGGCATACCTCTTTGCTGACTCAAATAGACAACTCTTGGAGAATCCCCACAATGGGCTCTACCTCAAGATATTTTATGCTTAACATCACCAATGAGTTGCTTCATTTTCTTTTCTTGTTTTTAACATTTTTTAGCACAAGTCAGGCCAGCACCATTAGCTTCTAATCTAAAATCACCCAGAACCTATTCGAGACACCTCTCACATCTTCGAGCTCAAATTTCCATCTCCTTATGAGACCATCGTCTCATGTTTAACAAACAAATTTTGGGACCACCTCTCGAGAGTTACCTTGATTTACGAGCCACATCATGGTGATACAAGTGTATGCGGACCTATACTTGCATCACACCTGCCTACCACTACTCATGCGGGGCCACCGCCCCATTAAGGAATGCCATTTTTTACTTTTATTTTGTATTTTAACACATAGTTGTCTTCTTCATCCACCGCACCTTATGTGGACTTCTAGACCATTTTCCACAAAATGATTTACTTTTCTTATACGTATTTCACATATAACTACCCTTGGACTTGCACTCACATTGCATGTAGTCAAGTCCATCCACTGCAACACACACACACACATGCTCTCCTGACCTCTGTCTGAGAGCCACCTTGGTTTGCATGCCTCTACCACATCGACTCGTGAGTTTCTGCTGCGATCTATCCCATGCATGTATTGGTATGTTTGAGAGCCTTATAATCCATCCATACTGCGTGGATGACCTCTCGACCTCTGTCCACCATCTTGACATGGAGCACTGCCTGTTCCACCGCAATCGGTTGACCACACTGGAGTTTCATTTAAACTCTTTTCTGACTCCTTAAAACAATGAAAAGATATCCGAGCACAGCTGCTTCTTTTCCTGCTTGCTTAAGTATAGGAAAGGGCATCTACATCGTCTTGTTTACCTCATTTTACGAACCATGTAGACCATCAATTGGCAAGGACCTCCTTGGCACACTCAAGCCAAGACCGTTCCCTTCTGCATAATTTTACGCTTTCTCGGGTAGAGGGGCCACACTTTAAGAAAAATATCACCACAGGTTGTTGTTAAGCTCTTTTCCAGCCTTCTCATCAAGAAAATATTGTCAAGCAAACTTGGTTTTGTTCATGCTCGTAAAATTATCTGAATGACCATCCAGTCAGTATAGTTTTAACCTTTTTCGACTTGATTGATGTACCAATGGTAAAGAAGTCTCTCATCCCCTACAGGATGGGCGAGCTCTCCTGTGTATACTTTTATCCTTTTTCAGGAACAAGAGACTACCAATGAAAAAGAGCCCCCACTGGAGTCTTCTTCGTGCTTTCAGAATCTCTAAAATTGAAAGCACCATCGAGCATTTACCTTCTCGGGCTCGCCAAAAATCCACAAGATCATACCATAATGGTGTCACTAGACACCACCCCACAGAAAATAGTTTGCCAGCATTCCCCCTTTGGGTCACCTTTGTTCAGAGTACTCTACAATGTGTCTTCCTTGGATCCCATCAATATCAAAAGTGTCTACCTCCTCCAAGTATTTCCCATTTGCAGTGACATTCCTGGTATTACAACTATGATCCCATTCCCATGAGTCAAGTTTCATTTGCTACCTGGTCTACCCTGCCATCATACTCTGAACAAAAGAAGTTTGAGTCTACCCCCCCCCCCCTTCCCATGTTCAATTCTTTCCCCCCCCCCCCCCCATTCAGTGGGTCAGTCCGTAGATTGTCTCACACCTTTCAGTTATCTCCCTCGCACTCCTGGTCAAGGAAACATCATTGCCTTGACTAGGGGCAGGTATCCCTCTATCAACGAAAACACATTTATTCCGGAGAATAGACCCAAAGGTCCCTATATCCTGGTTTCATTAACCTCATTGATGAGTTCCTTAGACCACTTGAGAGGAGTCCTTAGTGCCTCTCGGGATGGTTGTTTCTCACGTGGTCGACCCCAACTACATCATCGCACCATTGAGATTCATACAGGGTTTGGTCCTCACAGTACTTGGTCGAAGACCCTGGATGTCACCTGAATCTAACACATGGATGAGTCTACTTGAGGGACCTAAACAGGTTTTGTCCCCTATGATTTCTGGGTTGTGTTGGAGACAGTGTTCAGAAGCCCCAATAGTGCTTCTATATAGATTTATGATTGATGCAGAATACTTGTACCATAGAGACTCTGAATCTCAATCAGCGAGTCCATACAGCTATGTACCATTCCAGATCCAGCAGACCATTAGTCATGAAGATATAGCATTCCATGAGAATGCCATGGGTCCAATGTACCGGATCAGTATTGTATTCAGCCTCACATTGAGGCAACCATTATTGTATCATCAGTTGTATATGATCAGCTGTTGTATTTCAGAGCATAGATCAAATTATTCTTTTGACATTGTCATGAGCATGGGGATTCCTGCCTCGTCCATATACATGTCACACATTATTTATATCTCACCCATTGATGGGAACCATATTAATACAAAAACCAAAAGCCACCATACCCCAACCCAGAAAGCACCACCTCTACGTAGCAAATCCTATGATGTCCATCAGCCATACGATGACCTATTTCCCTCACACATCAGGGGGCAATATGCTAACCCAAACAGTCCCTCACTAATCTCTCCATGACCTACACCACCCAAGGACACCACTTCACGACCCTCCATTAGACCC
Organism: Pseudotsuga menziesii; assembly: GCA_001517045.1. Lineage (NCBI taxonomy): Eukaryota > Viridiplantae > Streptophyta > Pinopsida > Pinales > Pinaceae > Pseudotsuga > Pseudotsuga menziesii. The sequence continues at coordinate 648,721 of LPNX010214623.1, read as the reverse complement.
CCACACCCTCAAAAATGCTTAAGGATGAAGAAAAGAGCTTAAAAACCCCAAAAGGGATCCTAAAATACTCTCCTAGGAGCTAAAGCCCCCCAAAAGGGGCTAAAACCCTAAAAGGAGCTACAATTAGGGAAGAAGGGGATAAAATCCCAAAAAAGGGCTAAAGCCTAGACTAAGGGCTTAAAACCCTAAAACCCCAAAAAAGATATAAGAGGAGGGTGGGGGGTCACTCTCAAAACATTTCTCCCTTGCATACTGTTATGCTTCCCGTGAATGCCTTGAGACCCTTTGTCTCTCAAGACACCCACACTCCCTCTCCTCCATCTCCATTGAGCCATAGCTCCCCCATCCAAGACAGGTGCTTCTTCAAGCCAAGGCATGGTGGCCCATTCTACCCAAAGAAAAGGTATAGCTTGTTATTTGTTGTATTTGCTTAGTTTTTTTCTTTTCTTTCTAATCCATGGTTTCATTTGCAGTTTTATTTCCTAACTTGTTTTGCAGGTATTTCGGTTTACTGTAGCTTAATGATTGTTTGCAGGTTATTGGAAGTGGAACCCTAACCTTTGTTTGCAGACGGGTTCTCCATATTTTTCTTCCATCTTTGTTTTCATTACTTTTCTTTACGTTCCATTTTCCCTTTTAGTCTTTCCACAAGCAAGAACCTACCCTTTTGTCCTATAGAGAGAAGGGAGCCATTCCTGCCCCTGTAGCAAAGAAGAAATCCCTACTACACCTCTTGGGATAGAAAATAATTGGAAAATACAAAATGTTGGATACTATGTAGGAAAAAATTGATATTATAAGTCATATAATCAAATAAGTGACTAACTTATTCACTCCATTGGTAAATAGGGGAATTCCTTTTTTTAGGAGGAAATGGGACCATTATTGTCTCAAGAGGAATATTTGGAGAAGTTTATAAATTGTAGGTTAGATCACAATAAGTTTCAAGATATGCAAGAGGAATATCTGAATAATTTGAATTAATATTTGATTTTAAAGTCACATGTGCCAAGGTGCCTAATATTTCCTACACAGAGAGCACGGAGCTCAAAGTTCTAGCACATGAAATGGTTGTTGCATATCTGCGTAAGCTAGAATAGTGGAGAACAATTCAACGGTATGGATCAACAAAGTATAAGATACATCCATGAAGACATCGAGGAGTTCAGTGAAAGGTATTTTATGAAAATTGTTATTTTTAAAAATTCATTAGTTAAGAAGTTTTGTTATCTCGGAACTATATTGTAATAAATAAATTCTTCAACATATGTAATAAACGGTTTAAGTTGTTAAGTAGTTAGGTTTATTATTCATCTCAAGGAGCAATGTATAAATATTTAGACTTTTGATGAAACAAGGGTTGGAAACAGTGAGATTTTGAAAATATGTGTATTCAAGTACTTATTTAATTAAAATTACAGAGTCGAAATTTGGCTTTTGGCAGATATTCCTGTGTTATTTCATGTTACAGTCTATACTTTCCCTTCTTAATGTGAATGTGTTTCCAGTGTTACCTTTTCATTATGTTTTCCTTCATGTCTGAAATGAGTGTATAAATGTTTGGAATTCATATTTACTATGCTCTAGTTGTTCGTTTTAGATGGTCACCAAATATTTCTTCTAAAAGTTGATACCGAATTCATTTTACAATTCTATGTGTTAATGTTCTGTTCATGTTCTTCCTTTTTCACCAGACAATCAAATTTTGACTGTGCCTGAGTAGCTACCTTGCCTCTATTTGAAACTTCATGGAAAAGTTTTGTTATCTATATTCATATCTTGACTCCATATCCCAATGTTCATGTGTTCAATTTCAACCAATCTTTCTAATTACGTGCAATTTCACTTATACATATCTGGTCTTGTTAATACTTTGTGAGAGATCCCTCTCAGAAGAGAAAAAAACCAGTTTTCTCTTTAGAAGTGGTTTTTGTTGTTACCTGGGAGTAGCCTTGACTAAATTTGGTAATTTTCCAGTGATAACAATATCTACCAAACAAATATGATGATATCAAACAAATATTCAAAAATCATTCTAATCCCACAAGAAAGAAACCCACGGGAATAAATCTCTCTTTTCAAACATCTAAACCTTCTAGTTTAACTCTTACCAAATCAAATATAGGGAAATCATCAGATGACATGAAATTAGATATCTTACATTCTCTAGCATTACAAATGGATACCATATAGGAAAGAATGAAATAACAAGAATCAGATAAATCCTTGGCTATCTTATATCCTAACTGTATGAAAAAGGAATAAAAAGAATGAGTATCCATTAAATGTAATGCATTTTGGTGCAAACAAATGTTGAATTCTATGGGATTTGATATGATAATATGATTTTCCATACCTAGGGTCTCCTAAATCTAACCTTTACAAGCCATAGGAGAAGCATAACTTCCCTACTACATAAACCCTACGAGACTAGGGCCACCAAGACCATTCCAACATCCTTATCGATAGTTAGAGTACCAAAATTTCCGAGGGAAGAATCCTTACCAAGCATAAGTAAAACCACCTTACCAACATCCATATAATAAACCACCATTTAACCCAACCGGTGGGAATCAATCTCTGACAAATCCATATGGACAACAACCTTATTCTACACCTTAATGGGAACTTGATAAACAAAATCAATGGAAAAATCCTCTACCAGTACACCCTACATACATGGAAATGTTTCCTTCCATAGGAAAGAGGCCCATTCAAAAAAAAACTTCCCCTATGCCTCCTCCAATATATAATCAACAAAAGTCCTAAAATCCTACCCCTTTAGCACCTAGGCCGCCTCTGCCAGCACAACCAACTCCAAATCCTAACAACAAGAAACCTCAACCTATATATAATATTGAAATGACCATATATCCAACGTACTCTTTAAATGTCGTAGAAGCTAATGACCTAGATCTACATTCTTGGAAATTAGTAACACGATGTTCTACATTGAATAATGAAAAACTATCAACTAGACCTCAAACCCCTAAAATAAATCAGCTCCTTGATGAACAAGCTAAAAAAGAGGAAATAAATATTGGAGCCCCTTCATGTCATGTCCATCCTTATCCCCATAGATTACAACCCAAAGAAACACAAAAACCTTAAAACCCTCATTTATAGGATCTAAGGAATCTATATGTCAAGATACCACTCTTATAGGGTATTAAAGAAATTCCAATCTATAACCAATACATCAAGGAAACATGTATTAAGAGGATAGGAAGGAAAATAAAATACCATGCAACCATCAATGGAGTAGTATAACTGGCATACATAATGCTAGGGAAAATTCTTAACCCAAAATATGTTGATCCAGATAGTACTATGGTAGATGTGCACATTGGGGGTAAAATGATTCCGAACACTCTAATTGAATTATGTCTCAACATTCAAATCCTCCTCAATAATACCCATACTATTCTACAATTTGTAAAATATTTTATAGTTTATCCTGAAGGTATGTTATAAAACATCATGGTATCCATAGATTCATGAAATTTTATTGTTGTATTCATTTCCCTACATACTAAAGATAAAATTAACGGATACCCACTTATACTTGGAAAACCTTTCCTTGCAACAACTGGTTCCCATATCGATTGTAGGCAAGGGGATATGACCATTGTAAATGGTCTAGAAAATAATATATTGAACCTCTATGCTCCATATAGGCCCCATCTAGATAGTGGAAAACCTCTTTGGGAGCTAGGAGAAGATGATTTTGATGAACCTATCCATCTTGTGTTGACCATAGATATTTCTTTAGCACTCAAACAACCACAAGAAGATATAGTCATTTCTAATTTCGACATGCAAAACATCAACAACAATCCTATTTTTCTAGGAGATTAATTTCCATTTTAGGAATTGGATATCATAGTACTTGAGGAACCTATGTGGAAAAATATATTCTTATATAAGAAACAAAAAATTCTACCAAACCAATAGAATTTTCTCCTAACAAAAAATTAAAATTCAGTAACCATTTACTCCCAGAACAAGAGGAAAAATTGATTCACCTCCTTGCTAAATACCAAGCATATTTTGCATGGAGTTATGCTAGCATGAAGGGAGTCACTCCAAACATGTTTCAACATCATATATACATAATGCAACTCCTATAAGGAAACCTTAAAGAAGTATGCACCTAGATATAAAAGATATAGTTAAGTATGAATTGCAAAAATTCTATATGTTGGATTCATATACCCTACTTTAGAGAGTGAGTGGGTATCACCATTTATTATTGTCCCAAATAAAGGGTGGAAGTTGAGAGTTTTCATAGACTAAAGAGGACTAAATAAAGCTACAAGAAAGAACCATTTTCTACTGCCATTTACTAACCAAGTACTTGACACTTTAGTAGGGAAGAAATTATTCTCTTTTTTAGATGGATTTAGTGGATACCATCGGATACAAATTCACCCAGGAGACCAATACAATACTACGTTCACTATTCCTTGGGGAACCTTTTCCTACAAGCCACACACTTCTGGACTTTGCAATGACCCATCTACCTTCCAGAGGGACATTTTAAGCATTTTGGTTGATTTTATGCATGACCACATGGAGGTATAAAAGGATGAGTTCACTCCCTATGGAAATCAATTTGAGGAATTCATTACCAACTTATAAAATGTTCTTAAGAGATGCATTGAAATGAACCTTTTCCTTATAAATGAAAAATGTCAATTAATGATGGATGAAGGAGTAGTTTTAGGCCAATATGTCTCTATTAAAGGAATCAGACTTGATACTGCAAAGATAAAAGTCATAATTAGCTTCCCTCCACCTCAGAAGCAAAGAGATGTTAGGAGTTTCATAGGACAATCTAGATAATCTATATACTATAGTAAATTCATTCAAGATTGTAGCAAGGTTTCTCATATGTTCTTGCTACTAATAAGAAATTGCAGAATTCCAGTGGAATAGTGATTTCCATAAAGAATTTGACCACATCAAACAAAATATCATGGTAGACCTTCTCTTGCAAGGAACCGATTGGGAAATTCCTTTCCACATCCACTCTAATGCATCATATCAATAAATTGTTGTAGTTCTACACCAAGACATAACAATCCTTATGCAATATTCTACATCAAGAAAAACCTTGTCGAAGTAGATATTAACTATATAGTCACTGAGAAATATTTCTTTGAAATAATCCACTCAATCAACAAGTTCACACACTACATATTTGGATATCATGCATTTGTACACACTGACAATCAAACAAGTAGATATTTAATGAATAAACTATATGTGACTTGTAGAGTGATCAGATGTCTTTTACTTTTGCAACAATTTGATATAACAATCCTACATAAACCTCAAAAACTTAATGTTGTTGAAGATTTCTTGTCTAGACTAACTCACGTTAAAGATAAGGATCTAGTAGACGAATCATTCCCTAATGATCACCTTTTTTCCATTTATGCACATGCTCCCTGGTTTGTTGATAAATAAAACTACTTAGCTATTGGTAGGTTCCCTTAGTATTTTTCTTATAAAGAGAGATGAAACATAGTAAGGTAGAGTGTTACATTTTCATGGATTCAAGGATACCATTTTAATAAAGGACTAGACCACATCCTAAGGATATGTATTTGAGAAGATGAATTCCTTGACATTCTTCATGCTTGGCATTGCGAATCCCATTGGGGACACTATGCAGCCAAGAGAACAACATAAAAATTCCTACAAACCAGATATTACCGGCATACATTATTAAAGGATGTAGCAGTTATGCTTCAATGTGTGATGATTGCCAAAGAATGGGAAAATCAACACAGAGATGAAATGATTCTCCATCCCCAAGTAACCATTGAAGCTTTTGAAAAATGGGGTATGGACTTAGTTGGACCTATTGAACCCCCATCCAACATGAAATATCTCATATTAGTTTACACTGACTATCTAACAAAATGGGTGGAATTAGAGGCATTAAGGTTATAAAATGAAGGATCCATAACAAAATATCTCTTTGCAAGATTTATATCCCATAGGGAACATGTTACTGAAAGAGATACCCAATTCACATCAAATATTCTAGAATACATCCTAATACTCAATATGGTGAAGCATAGACAATCGTCATCTTATCATCCTTGAGAAAATGGCCAGGAAGAAGTAACCAATAAGGAGATAGAGAAGATATTGACAAAAATAGTTCAGATTCACATAAGAGATTGGGAAAACAAACTTCATGAAGAAACATGCGCATACAACACCACATGGAAGACAACCACAGGGATAACCTCTTAAGAATTTTTTTATGGAAAGAGAATCAAGTATGCCAATTAATTTGAGATCAAAACATTGAGAACAACAATAGGAGTTGACATGGACCTATCAACAACACAAAATGAGAAATTACTCCAACTCGACCAATTGGATGAACTCAAAAAATAGGCCCTCCATCACATAGAAGTAATTAAACATAAAAGGAATCTATGACATGAAAAATCATAAGGACCAAATATATAAAGGAAGGAGAGTAGGAACTTCTCTATGTTTCAAATTTCAAAGATTTTAAAAGAAAATTAAGAAACAGATGGTTGGGACCCTATCAAATTGACATCATATATGAAAATGCATAGGTAAAGATATCAAACATAGATGAAGATTAAGTGTTGATATAGGTAAATGTACATACATTGAATCTTTATAATAATCCTATCACCACAATAGAATTCACTGAGGAATTGAGGTACATTCACCATTCAACTTAGAAAAAAACTTTTTATATCCTCTTTCTATATGCCCACTATAGAAAAATTTGGATTACAATGGATTGTCCCTAGATCTATCCCAACACTCCTTTTATATAGTGTCAATTGGTATTAGTGTGAGGAAGAGGAGGAAGCTAATTAGTAAAAAAATTAGAAAGGACAAATGTTTCTACTAAACATGGGTAATGACTAGTTGTTATGCTTGTAAACTCAGACCATAAAAAAAATTGAACCTACAAAGAAACTGGGACCAACAACTTGATTGCACAAGGACGTTCAATAGGGTAGTTGGGGGAAGAATATGATAGATACAATTTATGGGTAAGACAAGAATGTACTTTTCCCCATTTCTCCAGGCATTCAGAACACAAAGGAGGATCAAAACGTAACATGTTGATGGTTATATATGCATCTTACCTAGAATTATAGAATATTTCAATTATTTTATTAAATGAAGTTTTTCTCTTATTTCACTTCATTGCTCATACAATACTAATAAATTGGAAACTTTTAGTATATGTTGAGACTATAAGGCTAACTGGTACTCTTTCCAGAGAAGCCACAATGATCAGTTGTGTATCCACAAGGATCATATACATCAAATTTAATCACTTAGTTCAATTTTGTCCAATACAGTTCAACAAGAATAAGTCCTAGTTTTGATAGAACATCTCATTGAAGGAAAAATCCATGATAAGTTAAAAATTGAGCTTGTTGGCACATTCATAGTGATTCTCGACAATCTACAAAGAATATAATTTAGAGGAATCCTATATGATTTCCACAAATTTTCAAGAAACCTATCATTGCACATATAATTATTCCTGAACTACCTCTACACATAATCTGCATGTTTAGTGCATAGTGCATACTTCAGAAAAAATAAGATTTATTTTTTATAGATAGGTTAAGAAGTTTTACATTTAAGGAATATAGAGCATACATTTGGATCTAGCACTCAATTTTGATCACATCCTTCAACATTTTAATGACAAGAGATATGATTCTCATATCTATTTGAGTTTTTTTTCATTCTTATCTTTTCTTGGGTGTTGGGCCTGAGGAAAGCGCACAAGAAATAAGTGCAAACGAAGAAACATGCAAGAATCAATCCACCGCATAAGCACAAATAAGGAAAAGGAAGCACGCGGTAGGTATAGAAAAAATCTACGTAGACAAAGAAATCTGCATCGACAAAGAACACTCCGCGAAAGAGGAAACCCGCGCAAAAGAAGGAATATGTGGAAAAGATGTCAACTGCACGGAAAAGGGAAGTTGCATGGAAGGAATATGCTTGCAGGGTAAAACAATAGAACAAGTGCATATTAATAGCCAAAAGAGACAAGACGATCGTGGGTGTTGAAGTCGGCTTAAGTGGGAAAATGCCACATGGATGAACACATGTTGTAACTAAGGTCATTAGTGCCTTGTGTCAAGTAATGATTGCCACAGTTGTAGCTTGGGAGGCAGCTGATAGTGATAGTTAATGAACTTCCTGTATGCAGTTGAACCTGTGTGGTCATGTAAAATAGTACAAATAAGATGGATCCAATAGTTAGAGGGTTGGTTGTTGTTATTTTACTCTTTAATGTCTTTTTAGATCACTGTTAGTTTATTTTGATGGGTTAGTAGAGGGAAGTTGTGAGATCTGAGTGGTAGATTAGTTGGAAGTATGAAGGATGCAGTTAGAGGAAGTGCAGTAGAAGAGAAGCTTTTCTAGAGAGGTGCAAATGCTAGAGAAGTCGATCCATGCCATGTGTGGATTAGTAGATGGTAGTAGTGGATTAGGAGAAATAAGGTAGAGAGCATGAGAGAAAGAGAGAGTCTGAGCAGAAAGCTATATCTAAGATAGTTTGTAGTCAAATGCAGGCTGAAGGCACCGTATATTTCTCATGCCAGATGAAGAGATCCTTGTGGTTTTTCTCGGATGGGTTTCCACGTGAAATCTCCTACGTGTTGATGATTTACTGTGTATGTTTGTTTATGTTTTTGATGCTAGTCTTGTCATGGCTGAACAAATTTCATACTGTCTATAGAATTTTGAATGCATGAATAGATTATTCTGCGCGATTTTTGAGTATTATTTTATGTTTACAGCGCAATTGTTTTTGCGTGTATGTTATATTGTACCTATCTGTTAGCTTGCTATTATATTCCTTTATATTTAAATTACTAAATCCAAATATTTGTCATGCCATTAGTAGTTAAGGAAGTATATGCACGGTGTGTGCTACAGTTTAGTGTAAATGACTCCATCCTCATGACTTGGTCGAGCTCCTTAGCCGTGCACCAAGGGACTATAATCCCTTGACGAGCCGTAGAAACATGGTTCTAATGGTTACCCATCTAAGAGATATCTCAAGTGAGACTGCGCCTGCTCTACGGGTGTTGCCAACGGGGCTTGCTCTTTCAGGCTGGTATCTTGAGTGTTTGTTGGGTTGATGGGCTACATAGAACCTAGGTCACATGAGTTAGGAAAAGTGGACAACAAATGGTTTCGTTTCTGGGACCTATTGATCAAAACAAGGGAAATGTTGTGGCACCCGACTAAGAGTGAAGTCGAGGATTGGCTGGAGTCAAAGATGTTGATATTCACATAGAAGGAAAGTGAGGGTTCATGGCTGAGCCTTGAGAAATGGTTACAATGATATCTATATTTAGATATCCATGAAATTTTCTTCGAAAAATTTACCATTATATTGCAAGAATGGTTGTCAGATTTAGCAACCCGACAGACTAACTTCCCGAGAAGAGGAATAACTGAGTGGACCAACCAGTTAACATAAGAAGTAGTGCAAGTAAGTAACCCAAATTCTAGAGCTGTTGATTTTTGAATTGATAGCATACTAGAAGGATATGTTATTGAGTTCATTGTTGAAGCGATAACCTCGTATAGCGAGGCAGAGAGACATTTTTTCCAAGGACCTCGGGAAAGGTACCTTATGTCTATAAACATATGGATTAAAATGCTCCTTTATGAAAAGGGTATTTTACAACTCATTGATTAAGACGCACAATCTGTGAAGGGGATATGTTGTGTAAAATTTAGGAGTAATATGGAAGGTAGTAATAAGAAATGTTCCTAGGAATCTCAGAAGACGAGTTGGACACTAGATTCTTAAGAAGCAGAAGGAGGTTCTGGTCAGGAAAGAGGAGGAAGGTAGCAGGAGGAAAAAGGGATTATAGGCTGCCCAAGGAAGGTGAAAATGGATGTGAGTCACACCTAGATGAAGTTTCTTGTGAAAAAGAGGAGTGTAGTAGGGTGTTCGCCCTTGCTATAGTGGGGTGTTCGCCCTTGCTACAGGTAGGAATGGCTCCCTTCCGTCTATAGGACAGAAGGTTAGGGTTCCTATGAAAATGGAAATAACAAAAAGAAAAACAAACAAAAAATGAAATGAACCCCTGCACACAAGGTTAGGGCTAAGCTTCATAACCCTGCATCAAACTATTAGAGAGAAAAAGAACCTGCAAGCAATCAATGGAAGCATGCAACAGAATGTTAAACAATAATCCCACAAACAAATAATGTCAGAAAGCTACAATATAACAAAGCAAAAACATAAAAAGACAAGTATACCTTCTCTGGTTGGAATGGGGCACCATACCCTAGCTTGGGAGAGCACCTCTCAATGGATGGGGAGGTATGGCTCAATGGAGGAATGGAGGAGAGGGAGGGTGAATGTCTTGAGAGGAAAATGGTCTCAAGGTTCTCACACAGGAAACATAACGATAGGGAGTGAAGGAGAGATTTGAGAGGGACCCCCACCCCTCTATTTATACTTTTTCTTGGTATTTTTAGGGTTTTAAGCCCATGGTTGGGGCTTTAGCTCCTTTTTTGGGATTTTAACCCCCTTCTCCCAATCCTTATATCCTTTGGGGATTTTAGCCCCTTTTTGGAGGTTTTAGCCACTATGGGAGCTAGTTTAGCTCTTTTTAGGGGTTTTTAAGCCCTTTTTCATATTTTTAAGCATTTTTGAGGGTATGGGGGTCAAATGAAAGTCATGCATGGATGTCCTTGGGTGGTGTAGGTCATGTAGAGATTAGTGAGGGATTTTTGGGGATAATAGATTGCCCCCTGATGTGTGAGACTAGGAGTTCATCGTATGGTCAATGGACATCATAGGATTTTCTGGGGAGAGGTGGTGCTTCCTGGGTTGGGGCATGGTGGCTTTTGGTTTTTGTATTAATATGGTTCCCATCAATGGGTGAGATAAAAATAATGTGTGACATGTATATGGACGAGGTGGGCATCCCTGTCACGTCCCCATGCCTCCGACCGGTGAAGAGGATGCGACTACAAGATTCAACCACATGGGCTAAGAGCCCCATGAACATGGACATGCATAAAAATGCTAAAACAGAATGCTGAAGCAAACGTATTGAAGTAGAAACATGCACACATGAACATTTATCATGCATAGATGCAATTATCTATCAGACACAGTGGAAACATCATACATTCATACAAGCATTCATTCAACATGTCCATTATAGTCATTAACAGTAAATATAGTTGCGAAAGTAGAAATGGACAAGAGCACTTATCTTATGAATAACTTGATCCGCAACCAACTACATCGCTGCAATGTTCCACCCAACCATAGGCTAGCGTGCTCCTTAATCTCTCAACAGCGCTGCCACCCCCGAGCTGGGCATGATTCTCCAAGGAATAAGGGAACTAGCAAGCTTACACATAGCCAAGGATATACAAAACATATCCAAGCCAACATAGTTGGGTTTATCAGGCCATCAAGGAGATTTGGAAAGGCTCAATGCTAAGCTGGTGAGCTCATTACAGAGCTAAGAACACCTACACCAGAACTAGCCTGGCTTCTAAAACACCCACACACACCCAACACAAGGAATCAGTCCCTTCTCTGCTACACAGTCCCTCAAGCCCTGCATTCCCCTCTAGTGCTATTCAGGGGTTGTGGAGAAGAAAGCCAGCCCTCTAGCTCTTCTTGTGTGGTTTCCAGCCACCAATTTTTTCAAGCAAAACTAAGCCCCCATCCCTGCTCCTCACACAGTCCGAAGACCAACCATTGCACTCCAGCAATCAATCAGCTGATAATGCTTAATATAGGGGAGACAAATTCTGAGTCATTCTTGGCCCTATCGTGGCCAAAATGACTCTCCAACGAATTTACAATAATCCCCAAAGCGTAAGGGATATCATAGTAGCTACATCCAACAATGTGGGAAACACAACAACCCAAAATGTATCAGTGAGCACAGCTCACAATCAACGTGGGGAACACAGCCCGTCTTGGGCAACGAAAACACCAATAAGTCATAGGTAGACCATGTAGAGGAAGAGAAAATACAGACTTCCAAGCTGGGCATGAAATGAGCAGACTCCCGTCCCACAATATATAAATACCACAACAACACTACAATTCATGGATGAAAATGCACAGCTTCCAGCTCGCTGTGTGAGCCAAAAACCAGGAAAAATCCCAGTGCGTGAGAACAATAGACACGGTCCCGGCGTGAGGACGAACAGCTCACAGATCATGTGTGGATGAACAGGAAACAGAGAGGACATGAATTGGACGTGCATGAGTGTTCAGTACAGGTGTGGAGAGGAGAATGTGTCCGCGGGAGTGAAAACTAGGTAAATCCTGTGCGTGGAGGTGAACAAAATCATGAGGCCTGCGTAGTGGAGAGTGCGTGAAGGTTTTCTCTTCCATTTTGAATTCAACTGTTGTGGTGGAGTGTGCATGTGGGTGAGGACTGACAGTCCTGCCACTCCACTCCCAAAGACAATAACTGCCTCAACCACTAGCAGCCATTCTTCAATGAAAGTGGTTGGAATAAAACAAGGGAAGATGGCACATGGGTTTTTCTCTCATTGGCCAAGGTTTAACAATTTCCCCACCCTTATCCTTGTGAAAATCATGCCCCTTTCTCATTTTAGTTTCCGTGATCGTAGCCGGTCGGGTTCATTTAATTAATTATAGATGCATATTTACATGATGACAAGCATAATATATGCCGCACGCCCCGATACGCCATCGATGACCATTTTAAATCCAAAACATAGCATAAACGATCGATGGCAGGGCCTTGGCCTTTAGCTCCACACCGTGATCATTTACAATACATACATCATGTACATTTAATGCAACGGGGCCAAAACCAGGGTGTTACAATCCCGATGCTCATAAAAATGTCAAAAGAATAATGTGATCTAAGCTCTATAATACAAGATCCGATCATGTACAACTATTGTTACAATAGTAGTTTCCTCAATGAGAGGTTGAATACAATACTGATTTGAAGAACTACTAAATTGGACCCATGGCATTCTCATGGAATGACATATCTTCATGACTGACGGCCTGCTAGATCTGGAAAGGTACATAGTTGTAGGGACCTGCTGATGGAGAGTCAGAGTCTCTGTGGTACAAATATACTGCATCAATCATAAATCTATATAGAATCACTATTGGGGCTTCTAAACACTATCTCTAACGCAACCCAGAAATCACAAGGGACATGAACCTATTGGGATCCCTCAAAAAGACTCATCAATGTGCTAGAGTCAGGTGACATCCGAAATCTTCGACCAAATACTGCACGGACCAATACCTTGTATGAATCTCAATAGTGCGATGATGTAGTTGGAGTCGAGGACGTGAGAAACAACCATCCCGAGAGGCACTAAGGACTCCTCTTAAGTGGGCCAAGGAACTCATCAATGATGTTACTGAAACTAGGATACAGGGACCTCTGGGTCTATCCTCTAGAATACATGTGTTGTCGTCGACAAAGGGAGACCTGCCCCTGGTCAAGGAAATGGTGTTTCTTTGACCAGAAGTGCGAGGGAGATAATTGAAAGATGTGAGACAATCTGAGGACTGATCCACTGAATGGGGGGGGGGAAGGGAAGGAGTTGAATAGAGGTAGAGGGAGTGTAGTGGACTAAAACTTCCTTTGTTGAGAGTATGATGGCAGGGTGGGCCATGCATCAAATGAAACTGACTCATGGGAAAGAGATCATAGCTGTAATACCGGGAATGTAACTACAGACAGGAAATGCTTGGCAGAGGTAGAACCTTTTGATATTGATGGGATCCAAGGAAGATACTGTTAGTTTTTCAACATTAAGCTAGAATTATTAGGATCTTTAACTAAGAGAATAACAAGTACAACAATCAAACACAAGAGACAATGAACACAATGTTTTTCTTCAGGAAAACCATAAAGGAGAAAACCTCGCAACTTCCTCAGAGATAGAATCAACACCAAAACAGTAAAAGCCCGAAAACAGTAAGTGATCTCCTGATAGTAGTAAACTTCTTCTTGTCTAGCCCCAGTGTCTTCTCCTTCCTCAACTATGCCCTACACTTGAGTGTGGATGACTTGTGTGATAAATAGAGACTCCAGTTCTCTATTTATACTAATCCTGACATGACTAAAACCCTACCAGGGCAGACCTCTACTAGGAGAGTCTAATAACCCTAGTGCCCTGGATTTTTAGGGACTTTAACCCTTAGACAATTGGAGGGTTGCCCACTATGACTTGACATGACTTGTTTACATTATTGATTCTCTCGATCGAAACATCGGGGCATGACAACATGACGCAATTACATTATATAAGATACATCCTAGAATAAACACTGGGTTACAATACATAATATACATAGATTATTACATTCCGAAGCTACAAATACATCAACACTCCCTCCTAACTAGGAAGGTATTATTTCAACACAATTTTCAGCACTGGTCTTCTTCTCTGTATCAATTGGATCATCTCGTCATATGCATCTTAGGTCCTCTGAGTCTTCAAGTCATCTTCGTCTTCAATTCATCTTCATCTTCAAGTCATCAGATCTGGATCATCATGGGACATCATCACTGGATCTGGATCATCACTCGATCTAGATCATCATGAGGTATCATCACTAGATTTGGATCATCATGAGGTATCATCACTAGATCTGGATCATCACTGCTGGATCATCATCATTGGACTTCAATCATCACTCGATTTGTATCATCACTGGCTGTCATCACTGGATCTTGATCATCACTTGATCTGGATCATCCCTGGTGCTATCTCATGATTCTTCTCATCACAGGAAGTTCTACAGAGCCAGCCATTTTTCATGCTGGTTGTAGGCCTAGCCTCCATGTAGGTATTATTCAGCTCTTATACCTGACCTACTCATTAGAAAGGCCCGTCTAGCACTTACACCTGACCTACTCATCAAAAAGGCATGCCCAACACTCACATCTGATCATATAGGAACCAATACAATAATCACATCAGAAAGGCCCAGCACTCACATTCACTAGCATGATAGGACATCACATCGCTAACATCTATGAAAAGGCTTCAACACTTACATCTAACCTACTCGTCAGAAAGGCATAGTACTCACATCCATCTAGGCTGGAACACATCCTGCTCACAATGATGGAAGAGTTCTATACTCCCATCCAGGCTGGAACACATCTTGCTCATAATGATGGAAGATTTCCTCACTTTCATCCAGACCAAAACCACATCCTGCTCACAATGATGGAAGAACTCTGTTGTTCCACCTAGGCTAGAACCACATCCTACTCACAATGATGAAAGACTCTCATCCAGGCTGGAACACATCTTGCTCACACTGATGAAATATTTATGCACTTACATTCATCCAGGTGGGAACACATCTTGCTCACAGTGATGAAAGGGCCTGCACTTACATCCATCCAGGTGGGAACACATCCTGCTCACAGTGATGGAAGGGCTTGCACTCACATCTGATCTTGTAGGAACCAATCCTATAGTCATATAAGAATGGCCCCCAGTCCTCCTCGACTGAGCTACCTAGTAACTGACCAAGTGCCTCCATTCTCCTAGAGAGTGGTAATTTCCCTTACATTCGACCTGCTCGTCAGAATGGCCAACACTCACATCTGACATGGAAGGAACTTAATCCCTTAGCCATGACAGATTGGTTCAGCCCTTACATCTGATCAAGTGGGAACAAATCCCTCTATCACATCAGAATGGCTACTCAGTACTAGACTGAGTGTTCTTGGTACCTCACCAGGAAGCTCCATTCAAAGAATGGCAATTTCCCTTACATCTGTCCTACTCGATAGAATGGCTAGCACTCATGTATGACATGGAAGGAAGCAATCCTCTCACCATGACAGAATGGCTCAGCCCTTACATCTGACCTAGTCGTCAGAATCGCTACTGATCTCAGCACTTATATTTGACATGGAAGGAACCAATCCTCTCACCATGACAGAATGGCTCGGCCCTTACATCTGACCATGGAAGGAACCAATCCTCTCACCATGTCAGAATGGATATGGGACTCATCACTTTCCCTTAGAGGAAATCTCGATCTGGAGAACACCAAGCTTCTCCCTGAAGTACCCAAACTTCACCTTAGCCAATGGCTTTGTCAATACATCAGCTATTTGTTCCTCCGTCGCAACATACTGGAGCTTCACTACTCCCCTCTACACCATATCCTTGATATAGTGGTACTTGATCTCAATTTGCTTCGACTTGTCATGGAACACTCGATTCTCTGACAACTTCGCGCAACTCTAGTTGTCACAATGTATACAAGTAGCATCCAACTAGAGATCAAATAAATCAGATAGTAGCTTCCTGAACCATACTGCCTCACAACTAGCTGAACAAGGTGCGACATACTCTGCTTCAGTTGTACTCAGTGCCACATAGGATTGCTTCCTGCTAAACCTAAAGATCACACCTGATCCCATACTGAAGCAACATCCTAAAATGCTCTTCCTATCGATGGAACTGCCTACCAAATCTAAATAAACATAACCCTCTAGGTTAATATTTTGATTTGCATCATACTTGATCCCATAAGCAACTGTACCCTTCAGGTACCTCAGAATATGCTTTCAGTAGTCAAGTGAACATGTCTTAGATTTGTCAGAAACTGGCTTAAGGTGTTCACATCAAAGCAAATATCTAGTCTCATGTTCATCAGGTACATCAATGACCTAATCATCTGATGATACATCGCAGCATCAACTAACTCTAATGAAGCATCACTCAATAGCTTCAGGTTTGATGCCATAGGTGTGGCTATATCCTTGCAATCCTTCATTCCAAACCTCTTCAGGATCTCTACTGCATACTTCCCTTGTCCAAGGAAGATTCCATCTGTACTCTGCCACACCTCCATACCTAGAAAGTAATGCATCATCCCCAAGTCCTTCATTTCAAACTCAGCAGCAAGCTTTCTCTTCGTATCAGCAATCAACCCATCCGTACCTATCACAAATAGATCATCTACATATAGTAGAAGCATCACTGGGTTGCCATCTTCAACCTTGTAGTAAAGGTTGGAATCTACTTTACTCTTGGTAAAGCCCAAACTGGATAGAAAGCTGTCAATTATGCCGTACCAGGTCCTGGGTGCCTGTTTCAAACTATACAGGGCTTTCTTCAATCTGCACACATGAGAATTCATGTCATGTGTCTCAAAACCGAGTGGTTGTTCTGCATACACTTCCTCTTCCACTACAACATTCAAGAAGGTAGTCTTGACATCCATCTAGTATATCTTCCATTTCATTACTGTGGCTAGAGCAAGTACTAATCTGATGGAAGTGTATATGGCTACAGGTGCAAAGGTTTCTTCATAGTCTATTTCTTCTTTCTAAGAGAAACCACGAGCTACAAATCTTGCCTTATATTTTTCAATGCTACCATTTGCAACATGCTTGATCTTGTAGATCCATTTGGAAGTTACAACTGACTTCCTGTTTGGTCTTGGGACAATATCCCAAACATCATTCTTCATGATCGATTGATATTCTTCGATCATAGCATCCTTCAATTCTTTCCATTCTATCAATTCTTCATAACTAGAAGGTTCTTTATCAATGAAATCACATAGTAATGATACATACACAGAGCATGATCTGGTCCTCTTTCTTTCTCTCTGATTCTCTTCTGGAGCCCCATATCTTTCCACACCTTGGATAAGTTCACGTACCCAAGTAGGTTTCCTCTTATGAGGATTATTCTCTAGAGGTGGATCTATAGGTCTTTGTGGTTCTTCAAATTCTTGATCTTCTTCTTGAGCTTCTTCATTCATGGTTGTATCATGAATTATGGATGCTTCTGCTTCTGATTCTTCAAGTTCTTCAGTAGGTCTATTTCTGGATTTTTTGTAAGCTATGTCTTCATCAAATGTCACATCCCTGCTGATTTCAATCTTCTTGTACCCTGGAAAATATATTCTGTAAGCCTTCGAGCTTTCAGAGTATCCCACAAATATGCCCTTCTTTCCTGAAGGATCTAATTTTGTTCTCTTCTCTTTTGGAATGTGTATGTACACAAGACAGCAGGATATTCTGAGATGGTTGAATTTTGGTTTCTTGCCAAAGAAGACTTCTTCAAGAGTCTTGTTCTCGAGTACTCTATGTGGAGTACAGTTCTGTACATACACGGCTATTCTGGCAACTTCCTCCCAAAGATGCATCGGAAGACCTTGATCATGAAGCATGGCTCTTGAAGCTTCCATGATAGTTCTATTCTTTCATTTTGCAATCCGATTCTATTGTGGATTATAAGGAGTGGACAACTCCCTTTTAATCCCTAATTCTTTGCATAGCTCTTTGAATTCATTCGAAGTGAATTATCCACCATTGTTTGATCAAAAGGTCTTGATCTTCTTTTCAGTATGGTTTTTTATCAAGGCTTTGAATTCCTTGAACTTACTGAATACTTCATCTTTTCTCTTCATGAAGTAAACCCATGACTTCCTAGAAAAATCATCAATAAAGGAAACATAGTATGCATACCTGCTTAGTGAGTTTGATGACATCAGACTGCATACATCGGATTGGATGATTTCTAGTATGCCTTTGGCTTTGCTTTCACTACTGGGAAATGTCTTCTTTGTATTCTTTCCTTTCACACATCCTTTGCAGACACCATCATGTTTTTCTTGGAATTCTGGAAGACCTTCAACAACTTTGCTTGAAATAAGTAGTGCTCTGTAATGTACATGTGCAAGCCTTCTATGCCAAAGCTCATTTGGCTCTACTGTGTCATGGACCAAGGCTTGTTCTGGATGGCCCTTCAATTTGTACAAGCCTCCTTCTTGTTCTTTAATCACCACTGCATCATTGATAGTCTTTCCTTTTCGCCACATGATGACTTGACCATCTATGAATGCAACTTTCATTCCTTTTGCATCCAATGCTGATATGGAGAGAAGGTTCTTCTTGAGTCCTGGCACAAACAATACTTCTTTCATTGTTAGAGACTTACCAGAGTCTAGTTTATATGAAGATTCCCCACTACCTTTTATTGGATATTGGTAGTCATCTCCTAGTTTCACCTTGTGAGGTGATTCATGTTCTGACAGTCTTACAAAGGATTCCTTGAATTTAGTCATATGTTTGGAATCCCCACTATCTATAAGCCAATCATCACTACCATGAGTAATGTTACCTATTATAGCGGAGATCAGAACATATTCATCCTCGCTTGAATAATCTTCACTTTCATATCTGGATCTCTTCTTGGATGGTTCATCATCCTCTGCAACATGAGCATGATGTCTTCTTTTGTTCCCCTTCTTCTTATGAGAGTGGTTCTTGTTCTTAGGACAGTCTTTTTCAAAGTGCCCTATCTCATCACATGTATAACATCTTAATCTAGATGGGTCCTTTCTATTATTATCTCTATGATGAGGATTCTTACCTTTGAAGTGATGAGGTTTTCTTCTGCCTCTGTTGGAGTGAACTGTGAGAGATTGATCTTCACTTCCCATCTTCTCTTCTCGAGCTGCTATCCGAGATTCTTCTTGAGAACATTCTTCCCAAAGTTTGTTGAATTTGAATAACTTCTTTATAGCACAGATTCCTTGGATGAAAGAATCCCATGACCTAGGAAGGCCATTCAAAGTAGTCATCACAATCTCTGCATTCTCCACTTCTTCATCAATAGCTTCTAATTGTTCCTTGATCTGAGAAACCCTTGTGAAGTAAGAATGGATGTTCTCTGCATTTTGAATCTTCTAATTCTTCAGTTGATTCCTCAAAGTCATCTTCCAGTTTATGTTCTTTCCTTCAAACAATTTGGTTAGGGCATCAAAAATAGCTTTAGGTGTCTTGAGAGAGGACACCTATGGGATAAGGTGATCCTTGATAGAATCAACGATGATCCTATTTTCCATAACCATCTTCTTCTTATGTAAGGCCTTTTCCTCATCTCCCTCTGGAACTGGAACCTCCTCATGAATGTAGGAGTCTAATTTATTCTCTTCCAGGACCAGGGAGTTCCTATACTTCCAGGCTTAGAAGTTATCAGCTCCCTCAAGCTTTTCATCAAGATTGGTATGATGAGACATCTTATTCGAGAACCTCAAATGGAAATTCAAAATATTTTAGATCTTACCAGGTTCAAGATGTCGGATCTGAAACTTGAGCTGAAATCCTGCAAAGCTAGTTCAGGAGCAAATTAGGATTTTGCTTTTCCGGAGATATATCCACCCAAATGCCTTGAAATTTGTCCCTAACTTTGATTTTAGGGAGGAGATCAATCCAGGCCTAGGCTCACTGAAAAATTCCTCTTCTATGAAAAGCCCTAATTTCCAGCTGTAGTGTTGGGTCCAAAACTGAAAAACCTCAGAATTGGATTCTGCTTCGACAGAAAGATGCGCCCTAAGGAGGAGAGTTATTCCACCTTACTTTTTTTGAAAATCTGTGGAGGAAGATCCAAAAACTAGGAAGCCCTAGTTGTCACAACTGCACAGTGTCTTCTTCTCAGGTTATTTATGATACCATGTTAGTTTTTCAACATCAAGCTAGTATTATTATGGTCTTTAACTGAGAGAATAACAAGTACAACAATCAAACACAAGAGACAATGAACACAGTGTTTTTCCTCGGGGAAACCATAAAGGAGAATACCTCGCAACTTCCTCAGAGATAGAATCAGCACCAAAACAGTAAAATCCCCAAAACAGTAAGTGATATCCCAATAGCAATAAACTTCTTCTTGTCTAGCCTCAGTGTCTTCTCCTTCCTCAACTATGCACTACACTTGAGTGTGGATGACTTGTGTGATAAATAGAGACTCTAGTTCTCTATTTATACTAATCCTGACATGACTAAAACCCTACCAGGGCTGACCTCTACTAGGAGAGTCTAATAACCCTAGTGCCCCAAAACTGCGGGGAATTTAACCCTTAGACAATCAGAGGGTTACCCACTATGACTTGACATGACTTGTTTACATTATTGATTCTCCCAATCGGAACATCGGGGCATGACAAGATGACTCAATTACATTATAGATACATCCTGGAATAAACATCGGGTTACAATACATAAGATACATAGATGAATACATTCCGAAGTTACAAATACATCAATAGATACATCGCAGAGTACTCTAAACAAAGAAGACCCAAAGTGGGAATGCTGCCAAACTGTTATCTGTGGGGTGGTGTCTAGAGACACCGTTGTGGTACAATCTCGTGGATTTTTTACGAGCCCAAGAAAGTAAATGCTTGATGGTGCTTTCAATTTTAGAGAGTCTGAAAGCATGAAGAAGACTCCAGTGGGGGATCATTTTTGTTGGTAGTCTCTTGTGCCCGAAAAAGGATAAAAGTATACATAGGAGAGCTTGCCCATCCTTTAGGGGATGGGAGACTTCTTTACCATTGGTAGTCTAGTCAGGTCAAAAAAGGTTAAACCTATACTGACTAGATGGTCATTCAGATACTTTTATGAGCATGAATGAAACCAATTTTGCTTGAAGATCTTTTCATGATGAGAAGGCTAGAAAAGAGCTTAACGACAACCCATGGTGAGTTTTTTCATAAAGTTCGACCCTATGCCCAAGAAAGCATAAAAGGATGCAGAGGGGAATGGTCTTGGCTTGAATGTGCCAAGGTGGTCCTTTTCATTTGATGGTCTACATAGTTCGCAAAAGGAGATAAACGAGATGATGTAGATGCCCTTTCCTATACTTTAACGAGTGGTAAAGGAAGAAGTTGTGCTTGACAATCTTTTCATTCATTTAGGAGTCAGAAAAGAGCTTAAAATAAACTCTAGTATGGTCAATAGATTGAGGAGGCATAGGTGGTGCCCCTATGTTGGGACAGTGGACAGTGGTCCAAATATCATCTATGTAGTATGGATGGAGCAGGTGGCTCTTGAACATACCAATACATGCATGGGATAGATCACGGCAGAGGCATGCAAACCGACGTGGCTCTTGGACGGAGGTCGGGAGAGATGTGTGTGAGTTGTGGTGGACAAACTTGACTACATGTGATGTGAGTGCAAGTATGGAGGTGGTTATGTTCCAAATGCAAGCAAAAGAAATGATCTGTCCTCTGGGTGGTGTCCCAGGGACCCGCATAAGGTACAGTGGATGGATTAGACAGATATATGATAAAATAAAATGGTGTGCCTTCCAGGCGGTGGCCTGGGAACCCACATGAGTGGCGGTAGGAAAGTGTGATGTAAGCACAAGTCCGGAGACACTTACATCACAATGTTGTGGCTCATAAACCGAGGTAAATTTTGGGAAGTGGTCCCAAAAATTACTTGTTAAACATGAGATGATGGTCTCATTAGAAAGATAGAGGTCGGAATTTGAGCCTGGAGGTGTGGGAGGTGTCTCGAATAGGTTCTGGGTGACTTTGGATTAGCAGCTAATGGTGTTTCCCCTCACTTGTGGTAAAAATGTTGAAAAACAAGAAAGGAAAACCAAGCGACTCATTGGTGATGTTAAGCATAAAATCTCTTGAGGTAGAGCCTGTTACAGGGGTTCTCCATGAGTTGTCCATCAGAGTCAATAAGGGTGTATGCCCCTCTTCCGAGGCAACAGTGGACGATGTATGGGTCGTACCACAATGACTCAAACTTTCCTTTGCCGAACTTGTCATTGGGTTGGTCGTAGAACAGAACCATATCACCTTCGCTAAAGGTGCAAGGGTGGACATGGGAGTCATAATGGGCCTTTGACTGTGTTTTTGCTGCTTCGATGGCTTGGAGGGCAGCTCGACGGTATTCTATGGTTTTCTCAAGTTGGAGGAGTCGTTCTTCCAAAGGTGAATTATTGGTGAGGAGTTATACCACGAGGCAGAGTGATGGGATTTGGCACTCTATAGGGAGTATTGATTCAACACCAAGTACTAGGCGGAAAGGGGTGAAACCGATTGGTATTTTTGTAGATGTACGATAAGCCCATATGGCGGAGAACAACATGTGATGCCTGTTGGTTTTATGGTTTCCTACCATCCTTTGGAGCATTTTTTTGATGATTTTGTTGAATGCTTCAACTTGGCTATTTCCCTGGGGGTAGTAGGAAGATGAGTATTGGTGTTTGAATTTCAACATGGTTGAAATATCAGTCCAAACAACGTCTTCAAAGTGTTTACCATGGTATGAGACCAACTGTTTAGGAACACCAAATCGTGAAATAACATGGTTAAATAAGAAACATGCCACTGTTTCACTTTTGAAATCAAATGTGGGCATGGACTCAGCTCACTTAGTGAAGTAATAAACTTCCATAATGATGTATTTATTACCATTGGCCGAGGCAGGGGTGATTGTCATGAAGTCAATTGCCCATTTGCAGAAGGGATCGACTATGACTATGGGGTGTAATGGTGTAGTGGGGCTTCTTGTCTTTGGGGAAAAGAGATGACATTTGCGACAGTCTTTGACTACCTCTATGCAATCTGCAAAGATGGAAGGCCAGAAGAAGCTGGCACGTAGAATCTTCTAGGTGGTTTCCAGACCTGAAAGGTGGCCTCCATAGGATTTACTATGACAGTCGTTGAGGATGGTCTCGGCCTTGTCATGGGTGAGGCAATGACGTAGGATGGTATCAATTCCTTGATGATATAGAACATCTCCAATCAATAGGTGGTAGATGGCTTGATGTTGGATGTGTCGCTTATCCTCATGGTTTAAGTGTGCTACAAATTTATGTGTTCGTAGATATAGAAGGATGTCCCCATACCATGGTTCCTTTGTGGATATGACGAATAGGAAATAATTAGGGAGGTCATCCTTGGTTGGTGGTGACATGGTTAATGGGGGAAGATCTATCATGAGTGCAGCCAGTGTGAGTTCCTTTATACTTTTCATGGAAATGAATTCTATGTTGAATTCTTGGAGTAGGACTACCCACTTGGCTGCGCAACCTTGTAGAAGGCGACTACTTAAGAGGTACCGCATTGGGTTTGAATCAGCCATTACGTGAGTATGGTGTGCAATGATGTAGTGGCGCAACTTCTGAGCCAAGAAGATGACGGCGAGGGCCAGTTTCTCCTTGGGTGAATATTGTAGTGGGGGACCTGTCAGCCTTTGACTTATGTAATAAATCACATGCTCATGGCGAGCATTGTCTTCCTGGACCAAGACTCCAACAATGGCATTTTCTGAGGCCGACACATAGAGAATGAAGTCTCGGGTAAATTCAAGTGCTGAGAGTAATGGTGCAAAAGCTAAGGCTTGCTTGAGTGCATTAAACGATTCCTGTGCTTGCTTATCCCAAATAAAGGGGATTTTTGTGCAAAGTAAGCAAATAAATCCATGGTATTTTGATGGATATTCTGGTACAAAGCGGCAAAGGAAGTTGGCCTTGACTTGGAGGCTCTATAGTTGGTGGTGAGTTTTTGGTGAAGGGAGATCAAGGATAGCCTAAACTTTAAGGGGGTTTATCCCTTTGTGAGATACTATGAACCCGAGTAGACGACCTGCTGGGACACAAAAAATGCACTTTAAGGGATTCATGAGAATTTTGTACTTGCGGCATCGTAAAAATACTTACCGAAAGTTGTCTATATGTTGGGCTCATTTTGGTGATCGAGCGGTAAGGTCATCCAAGTAAACCTATGATTTGGATCAAATCATGGAAACAATATGTCATGGCATGCTTGAAGGTGGCTCCAACATTCTTCATACCAAAGGGCATTACTCGATATGTGAATGTGCCCCATGGGGTTGTGAATGCAGTATTGTTACGATCTTCTTTCCGGATCTAGATTTGGTTGTATCTAAAAAATAAATCCATGAAGGAAAAGACCTCATGTCCGGCACATGTATCGATAATCTGATCGATGAAGGGTGTTGGGAAGTTGTCTTTGGGACAAGCCCCATTTAGATCATGGAATTCTATGCAAACGCAAATGGTACCCTATTTTTTATTCATGGGAACATGATTAGAAACCTAGGTGGTATATGCAATGGGGTAAATGAAGCTGGATATGCGTAGCTTCTCAATTTTATCTTTGACTGTGAAAGCTTTGGGGGGGTGGATGAGCCATTGCTTTTGGTGCATGGGGGACACATTGGGCCATGTGTCAATGTGGTGTTCCACAATGGATGGATCCAACCTAGGAATTTCAATGTAGGACCAGGAAAAGATGTCATAGAATTCTTAGAAGAGGGTTTTGTAGGAAACAACTTCTTCTGCGGAGCAGGATGCCCCCTGTTAGAATAATCAACCCATAGTTAGCTACGTTAGACATTAATTAATCCAATTTTTGTCTTATTTTCCTAGTTTCCATATTCCACCTTATGCAAGTTGTCCTCCACACATCCATAGTGGTCAAAATTGCTAAATTTGAGTCATGGAGCACTTGGGAAACCTCTTGGAATCAAATCTACTTTATTCCTAGCTTCGCTAGCACATGTCTACTTTTTCTGATTTATTGCCTGCTTTTTTTGAGTTTTAATGCAATTGGGAAAGTTTGACTAGGTGAAGTTAACTTGTTTTTGTCCTCAACATCATCCACTCTTTTCTCCTATGAAAAGCATGCATGAGTTGTCCTTCCACCATCTATTATCTTTCCTAATTGATTTTGCCAACTCGTGAGCTCCTAGACAGATTTGGAAAGTGCTTTATGCACCTATCGGGGATTTTCTTAGATTCTGCTTTTGACTAAATTCGAATAGCATCCTTATGCATTCGAATATCTCATGTAATTATTTATTGTGGCAGCCTATGACTTCACAGGGTTGGATATTGTACACTTATTCAATACAGATTCGTGTTTTGCTCCATATTCAGTCTCCTTTTGTGAGTAATTTGCATGTGTAATTGGCAATTGTTGTGAGTGTAATTTTTCTAACACCTGGGTTCAATTTCCACATGGTATCAGAGCCTTTGTAGATTTATTTCTCTCCTTCCAATTTTTTTTGCAGGTTCGACATCATTGACTAGGAGCATTCTGCTAACTGAAGGGACAATTTCTTAGCTATGGATCAATCTCAGAAGATCATCTTGACTCCATTTAACTTCTTTGAATGGAAAGTAGATATGGAGATACTGTTGAGAGCGAAAGGCCTCTATAGAGTGACTATGGCAATAGAAGAAGAGCCCAATGCAGCTGCAGAGAAGATTAAATGGCACAACAGGAGGGATGAGGCCTATGGTCTCCTGTGTCTGAGTATATCCAGAGACCTCCTTTTCCATCTTGATGGATTGACATCAATGAATGAAGTATGGGAGAATCTTGTTGATATTTTTGGAAAGATAGATGAGATGAGGGAACATCAAATTGAAAATCAATTGATCTCCCTGAGTCCCAATAGATTTGAATCCCTGCAACTCTATTTTTCCAAGTTCAAAGCACTTGATTTGCAGCTAAAACAATGTGGGATCGAAAAGAAGGATGAACAACTGGTTTTGGCCATACTCTCGAAGCTTGTACCTAACTATTCAATGTTTGTTTCGACCTTCTATGCCACAAAATTGACAGCTCGAGCCTAGAAAATTCCTAGCCTTGCAGATTTCATGGAATCTCCCACACAAGAACAAGATAAATTGGTGATGATGGGCACCATAAAACCTTCCAAAGACCAAGCTCTGGTTGTTGGAGATGTGAGGGTGGATTCAAAAAGAAATAATAAAGGTAAAAATCCAACTGAGCAAAAGAGAGACAAGAACAAGTCTCCAAAGGAGCCTCAAGGTTCCAAGAAGAACACCTAGAAGAAGAAGAACAAAGGAGAAATGAGCAAGTGCGCATACTGTAGTAACGCCAATCATTCTGAAAGCTCCTACATGAAGAAGAAAATTGACATGCTGACCCAAATCTTGGAGAAGAATGGAATCTCCCTTCCAGACAGCTCAAAGAAGAGGGAAGGAGGATCAAATTTAGAAGACAGAGAGAGAGTTCATGCATTGGTTGCTAGCACATCAAGCTCACCTAGTTTCATCATTGATTCTGGAGCTTCAAGACATATGGTTTCGACCAAGGAGGCATTCACCTCACTTGACATGTTGAAAGGTCCACCAATAGTACTGGGAGATGACTCTCTCACTGAAATTTTGGGCAAAGGGAGGATTGATCTTGACCATGGTAAGTTCAGCAATGTGTTGTATGTTCCAGGTCTTGCCTCTAACCTATTATTAGTGTATCAGATGACCCACATAGGGTCTCCAAAGAAGGTCATATTCTCCCCTGATGAAATTGAGATCATAGAGATCTCAAGTGGTAAAGTCATTGCAAAAGGAGTTGCAAATCACACTTCAAAGGTATACATGTTCTCACACTTCCTACCCTACTCAAACCCCTCTGCTCTTCTGATTCATGCTAATGAGGCAAGCAAGCTTTGGCATGAAATATTTGGCCACCTAAATTACAAGTATCTTTCTGATATTAGTGAAAAGAAATGGTCGTAGGGTTACCAAAGATTAAGTTTTCCGAAGGAGTTTGTCAAGGTTGCATCTTAGGAAAACACCCAGAGCATAAATTTGAGAAAGCTAGTCATGAGAGAACCTCTGCACCTCTTGAGTTGATCCACAGTGATGTTTCTGTCCCATTTCCTTATATGTCAATGATTCAAGCCAAATATGCATTGAAATTCATAGATAACTTTTCCAGGTATTGTTGGGTTTACTTCCTGAAACCCAAGTCTGAATTTTTTGGCCTCTTCAAAGTCTTTAAGGCTTTGGTTGAAAACTAGTCTGGCAGGAAGCTCAAGGTCCTCAGATCTGACAATGGTTGTGAGTATGTCAAGTCTGAGTTTATTCAATATTGTGCAGATGCAGGTATTCAGATGCAACATTCTATCCCTTACACACCACAGCAGCATGGTGCTACTGAGATGAAGAACAGATCACTAAAAGAGATGGCAACATGCATGATGGAGGCTAAGGCTTTGCCACCAAAGTTTTGGGCCGAAGCTATAAACTGTGCAGCCTATATCCAGAATAGGGTGCCTCATAAACATCTTGATGGTATGACTCCTTTCGAAGCATGGAGTGGGCACACGCCAGATGTGACCCATTTCAGGATTTTTGGCTCAAGGGCTTGGGCTAGAATTCCAACAGAAAAGAGGAAGGCTTTGCAGCTGCAAATCCAAGAGTGTCTATTTGTTGGGTACTCAAAGATTCAAAAGGGTACAAGCTGATCAATTTGAGCACAAACAAATCCTTCATTGAAAGGTGTGTTCAGTTTCAAGAAGAACCCCAAGCAGTAGTGGAAGTTGAAGAATCCTCTTCACCACCAGAACCTCTGAATGTAAGTGAAGAGATAGTTGAACATGCTGATTCTGATATGTCTGATAATGATGATTTGATTGCAGATACTAAAAGTAATACAATACAAAAATGGGCAGCCAAGACCATTCATGTAGCTGGAGAACTAGCTGGAAATCCTAATGATCCTAGGAGGACTAGATCTCAGTTTGAGAGTGCTCTATGCATGAAAGATCCTACGTTTGCATAGAAATTCTATCTGATGGTTAAATCAGACCCACAGACATATGAAGATGTAGCAAATGATCTAAGATGGCAAGCAGCCATGAAAGAAGAGTTCAACTCACTCCAGAAGAGCAACACTTGGGAGTTGGTTGATATTCCCCCAGGGAGGAAGCTAGTTCAGTGTAAGTGGGTGTACAAAACCAAATTTGATGCTGATGGTTCACCTCTGAAGTACAAGTCCAGATTGGTAGCCAAGGGCTACTCACAGGTACATGGCATAGACTACAATGAGACCTTTGCACCAGTGGCAAAGATGGACTCCATCAGGCTAGCCTTAGCCATTGCAGCTTCAAAGCAATGGGAGGCACACCACATGGATGTGAAGTGTGCTTTCCTGAATGGAGATCTCACTGAAGAGATATACATGCATCAGCCTCAAGGATTTTCTACTAACCCATCTCTTGTGTGCACGCTAAAGAAGTCATTGTATGGGCTTGGTATGCCAAGATTGATAGCTTTCTGCTATCACTGAATTTTGTTTGATGCAAATCAGATCCAAATGTCTATTTGAAGCTGATTCATGGTTCATTAATGATCATTTTTTTGTATGTTGATGACCTTCTCATTACAGGAAGCTCAAAGGATGAAATTGCCTCCTTGAAGGATGCAATGAACCATGCCTTCTCAATGACAGATTTGGGCTTATTGAGCCAATTCTTGGGGCTCAAGATTGCTCAAACCAAAGAAGGAATCAAAGTACATCAGTCCAAGTATGCCTTGGATTTGCTGAAAAAATTCAATATGAAGGACTGCAATCCAAGCAAGACTCCTTTCCTTTCAGGAGTTAAGCTTGAAGAAGCTGATTCTTCACCTATGGTAAACAATACATTGTATAGGCAATTGATTGGATGTTTGTTGTATATTACACATACTAGACCTGATATTTCTTATGCATTAAGTGTGGCTTCAAGATACATGAATCAGCCTCATGAGATCCATTAGAGAGAATCCAAAAGGATCATTAACTTTGTTCAAGGAACAAGGACTCATGGGCTCTTCTACAAAGCTAAATCTGATCTTGATTTGATTGGGTTTACTGACAGTGATTGGACAGGTGATAGCACAGATCAAAATTCAACATCAGGATATGTGTTCATGCTTGCAGAAGAGCCAATCATCTGGTCAAGCAAGAAACAGAGTGCCATTGCACTCTCATCTACAGAAGCAGAGTACAGAGGAGTTGTAAATGCAACAACTCAATGTTTATGGTTGTAGGGGTTACTTGGAGAATGTGGCTTCGAATCAGAATACTCAACTACTATATATTGTGATAATCAAAGTACCATTTGAATTTGCAATGATCCAGTTCAAAAGCAGAGAACCAAACACAATGAGATCCATATGCACTACATCAGACAGCTTGTGCATGATGGCACCATTCACCTACTCTTCTGTTCATCTTTAGAACAAGTAGCAGATATCTTCACCAAATTTTTTTGTGAGAATACATTCAGCAATCTCAAATAACTACATGGAATTGGTGATCATGCTATGAAGCATGAGTGATGACAATATTTCCAAATTTTGTTTTACTGTCCATGTTTAAGGGACGATTTTTCCCACTGGGTTCTTGCCTCTTTCCTTGGTTAAATGGACATGTAGTATGTAAAGGGTGACTAAGCCTTGTTTCTAGGCCCTATAATTTTCTGATATTTTACTCATAAGTCAGGATTAAGGGGGGGTTTTAGAATAATCAACCCATAGTTAGCTACCTTAGACATTAATTAATCCAATTTTTGTCTTGTTTGCCTAGTTTCCATATTCCACCTTATGTAAGTTGTCCTCCAGACATCCATAGCGGTCAAAATTGATAAATTTGAGTCATGGAGCACTTGGGAAACCTCTTGGAATCAAATCTACTTTATTCCTGGCCTCCCTAGCGCATGTCTGCTTTTTCTGCTTTATTTCCTGCTTTTTCTGAGTTTTAAGGCAATTGAGAAAGTTTGACTAGGTGAAGTTAACTTTTTTTTGTCCTCAACATCCTCCACTCTTTTATCCTATGAAAAGCATGCATGAGTTGTCCTTCCACCACCTATTATCTTTCCTAATTGATTTTTCCAATTCATGAGCTCCTAGACAGATTTGGAAAGTGCTTTATGCACCTATGGGGGATTTGCTTAGATTTAGTAAGCCTGCTTTTGACTAAATTCTAATAGCATCCTTATGCATTCAAATCTCTCATGTAATTATTTATTATGGAAGCCTATGACTTCACAGGGTTGGATATTGTACACTTATTCAATATAGATTAGTGTTCTGCTCCATATTCAGTCTCCTTTTGTGAGTAATTGCATGTGTAATTGGCAATTGTTGTGAGTGTAATTGTTCTAACACCTGGGGTTCAATTTCCACACCCCCAGCATGATTTATTCAACAACCTCAGGATTAGTTGAGATGTTTATTTTGATGGTTAGCAAAATTTTGGCCATGTTACCTTCTTCAAAGGCGTTTGATGCCGGAATGGGATTTTTGAACTAGTCGAATTTCCCATGAATGAAATATTTGGTTTCCATGGAAAACTGGTCAGACTGCGACACAAGCTCTTCAGGGAGGAAGAACAAGTAATGGTGCATGTTGTTCCATGGGTATTCTAGGCTGGTTAAGGCTTCAAGTATCTCCTCACCGTTGTGGAATCAACGTAGAGACAGGTCTGATGGACCGTCGGTGATGGTGGAGACAAGAGGGTCTATAGAATTGGACATCATGTAAATGTACATGGTGTCTGAAGAAGGAGGTGGGGGGTGAACTTCTTTGATCAGAATGATATTAGATTCAAGGGAATGTTGTCGAAGGTTGGCTAGATCCATTCAGAACTCAGACAAGTCTTAGAAGTGGTGAGAATAGTGTCCATACAATCCGTAGAGGGCGCAAGCATGGTTTGTTCTCAATGACTTGTTTATCAATATTGGCCCTCTTTGGAGTTCAACCATGGGGAGGTTTTTCATTCTATCCATGGCATCCAAATGTGCACTGATTATGGGAATATCAGGGAACTTTTGTGTTGGATGGCCCTATTCTTTGCAGATGGTGCAAGGTGGTAGCTGTCGAGGTTCAGTAGTAGCTTTCGCATTTTTTCCTTGGCCCTTTTTGGGTGGGGTGGTGCGGGTGCGATGGCTGGTTTTTATGGCCCGGGTGGAGGATGAGATTTGACCGCAATGGGTTGCATGAGGGTTAAGAATACTTGGGGCATTGGCGGTTGGGTGGGTGCATCAAGGTACCACATGGGAATCCCCAATGTAAAATTGGGTAAGTTTAAGGTAGCCATTACTGGATTATTCATGAAGCCAGGCGGGGGAAAGAGGAAGAGAATTGTGTGGACTAGAGAGGAGCCTAGATAACTCCCTAATGGTTGTATGTGAGGATGAGGTTGTGGCAGCGGGTGTGCATAATGATATGGCTATGAATGATATTGCAGCTGTTGATGATGCTGCGACTGCTGATGGTATTGCGGCTATAGATGGTGTTGTGGTTGCGGTTGGGGATGCGATTACGGTTGATGTTTGGGTGAAACAGTGCTAGATGAGAGCATGCACAAATCTGTAGTCTCATTTGGTGTCAGTGGTGGTGACACTAAGGGGAAAGAAGCCTTTATGGTGGTATCGACAAACAACCCAGGGCCCACATTCAACAATGGGGAGACTAGTATGTTGTCAACCATGGTGTTGACCGCAGGAATAACATTTGCGGGTGAGGTTATCCCTTGCGAATCAATGGTGTTGATCATAGGGATAGTGTTGGTAGGTGTTGTTAGACCTAGTGGATCATGATAAGTCAATTGGTCAACCGTCATGATTTTCCCTTCATGAGGGAACATCATGATGGAAAACAGTTGATGCCACAACTCTCATGGTGTACATATAAATTCTTCTAAGGAGAAGGTTATAGTTCAACTGAGCATTGACAACCTTTATGTTAATCAATACTATTTTTCCATCCAATGTGATGGGGACATGAGGGAGGATTCCTTGGGCTTTAGTGGGATGGCCATCATAAGCACACAGAGTAGTAGACGATGGTTGCAGGATTGGGGAACCAAGATTTTTCTAGACTAAGGTAGACATAATGCATGTGGATGCCCCCTAATCCACTATGCACTGGTGCACAACCAAAATTTGGATAGACACCGAGATTTGGAAGGCGATGGTTGATGGCATTTGCGGTTCTCCATTCTCCATGCTGAATGTGATCAATTTGGAGTCGGAGGGGTCTATAGCACTGAGGGTGGCTATTAAGGCCTTTCGTTGCATTGGGAAATTTTTGACTACCTCGAAAGCATACATGGTCATAGGTGTTTGGTCCAAATCATCTACGATGTTGTAGCTTATAGCGACTCTAGCCATGACGTTATTGGAAATCCACTGTATGGGGGGGCGCAGAGGAAAAGGGGGAAGATGAAGGAATGCATTGGATATTTTGGACATAGATGCTGCTAATGTGTGTTAGAATAATCAACCCATAGTTACCTACCTTAGACATTAATTAAATCATTTTTGTCTTATTACCTAGTCTCCTAGAATCCACTTTGTGTTAGTTTCCTTCTACATGTCATAGAAGTCAACACTTACTAAAACTGAGTCATAGAGTGCTTGGGAAACCTCCTGGAAACCATATTTAGCATGTCTAATTTATGCTAGATCCTCCAAAGTGCATATCTGCTTTTTCTGTAAATCTTCTTGTTTTATTGAGAATTAAGGAAAAAGGAAAAGCTAGACTAGGTGTA
This sequence comes from Pseudotsuga menziesii, assembly GCA_001517045.1. Classification (NCBI taxonomy): domain Eukaryota; kingdom Viridiplantae; phylum Streptophyta; class Pinopsida; order Pinales; family Pinaceae; genus Pseudotsuga; species Pseudotsuga menziesii. Next base: position 615,513 of record LPNX010214623.1, on the reverse strand, counting down.
GTTGAATTGTTTTTTTCCCACATCATCCTCTATCCTTTTCTCCTAATAAAAGCATGTATGAATTATCTTTCCATCCCTTATTATCTTTCCTACTTGACTTTTCCAATTCGTGAGCATCTTAGTGGATTTGGAAACTGCTTTATGCACCTATGGGGAATTTGACTAGATTTAGTAAGCCTACTTTTTGACTATTTCGAATGGAAACCTTATGGATTCAAATATATCATTGAATTATATATTTCAGCAGCCTATTACTTCATAAGTTTTCCTATTGTACACTTATTCAATACAGATTCGTGTTATGCTCCAATTTCAGCCTCCTTTGATGTTAATTTTGCATGTTTGATTAGCAATTTTGTGAGTGTAATTGTTCTATCACCTGGGTTCAATTTACACATAGTATTAGAGCCTTTGTAGATCGATTCCTCTCCTTCCATATTGATATTACAAGTTCAAAATCTTCATTGGGAGTATTTTCTGCTGACTGAATGGCACAATTTCTGAGCTATGGACCAATCTCAGAAGATCATCTTGAATCCATTTAATTTATTTGAATGGAAATCTGAGATGGAGATATTATTGAGAGTGAAAGGCCTCTACAGGGTTACTATGGCAACTGAGGCAGATCCCGATGTAGCTGTAGAGAAAATAAAATGGCACAATAGGAGGGATGAGGCCTATGGTCTTTTGTGTCTGAGCATTTCAAGAGACCTCCTCTTCCATCTTGATGGATTTACATCAACTAATGGAGTGTGGGAGAATATTGTAGATATTTTTGGTAAGACAGATGAGATGAGAGGACATCAAATCAAGAATGAGCTAATCTTCTTGAGTCCCAGTAGCTTCGAATCCTTGCAACTCTATTTTTCCAAGTTTAAATCCCTTGTTTTGCAGCTAAAATAGTGTGGAATTGAAAAGAAGGAATAGAAACTAGTTTGGGCCATACTCTCAAAGCTTGGCCCTAACTATTCAGTGTTTATTTTGACCTTCCATGCACCAAGTTGATAGCTCGAGCTTGGAATATTCCTAAGCTTGCAGAGTTCATGGAATCCCTCACATAGGAACAAGATAAGTTGGTGATTATGGGAACCACCAAACCTTCCAAAGACCAATATTTGGTTGCTATAGATTCAAGGGTGGATTCAAAAAACAAGAAAAAATCTAAAAATCCACCTAAGCAAAAGAGAGACAAGAACAATTCTCAAGAGGATCCCTAAGGCTCCAAGAAGAAATTCCAGAAGAAGAAGAACAAAGGAGAAATAAGCAAGTGTGCATACTACAGTAAGGGCTATCATCCTGAGAGCTCTTGTATGAAGAATAAAATTGACATGTTGAACCAACTCCTAGAGAAGAATAACATCTTCCTTCCTGATTGCTCAAAGAAGAGGGAAGGAGGATCAAATTCAAAGGACAGAGAGAGAGTACATGCTTTGGTTGTTGGCACATCAAGCTCACCTAGCTTCATCATAGATTCTGGAGCTTCTAGACATATGGTTTCAACAAAAGAGGCATTCTCCTCTCTTGACATGTCAAAAGTTTCACCAATATTTTTGGGAGATGACTCTCTCACTGACAGTTTGGGAAAAGGAAGGATTGATCTTGACCATGGTATGTTCAATAATGTGTTGTATGTTCTAGGTCTTGCCTCTAATCTCTTTTCACTGTATCAGATGACTCACACAGGGTCTCCAAATAAGGTCATCTTCTCCCCTGATGATGTTGAAATCACTGAGATTTTGAATGGTAAAGTCATAGAAAAAGGTGTTGTTGATCACACTTCGAAGGTATACATGTTTTCCCATTTTCTACCCTACTCAAACCCCTCTGCTCTTCTGATTCATGCTAATGAGGAAAGCAAGATTTAGCATGAAGTATTTGGCCATATTAACTACAAGTATCTTTCTAATTTGAGTGAAAATGATATGGTCATAGGGTTACCAAATATCAAGTTTTCCAAGCGAGTCTGTCAAGGTTGTATCCTAGGAAAACACCCAGAGCACAAATTTGAGAGAGCTAGTCATGAGAGAACCTCTGCACCTCTTGAGTTGATCCATAGTGACATTGTTGGTCCATTTCCTCATATGTCCATGATTCAAGACAAATATGCACTGACATTCATAGATGAATTTTCTAGGTATTGTTGGGTTTACTTCCTAAAGCATAAGTCTGAAGTTTTTGACCTCTTCAAAATATTTAAGGCCTTGGTTGAAAACCAGTCTGGGAGGAGACTCAAGATCCTAAGATATGACAATGGTGGTGAGTATTTTAAGTCTGAGTTCATTCAGTATTTTTAATATGTAGGTATTTATATGCGGCATTTGATCACTTACACACCACAGCAAAATGGTGTTGCTGAGACAAAGAACAAGTCACTGAAGGAGATGGAAACCTATATGATGGAGGCTAAGAATTTGCCACCAAATTTTTAGGTTGAGGATATAAACTATGCATCGTACATCCAAAATAGGGTGCCTCATAAGCATCTTGATGGTATGCTTCCTTTTGAAGCTTGGAGTGGGCAAAAGCCAGCTGTGACCCATTTCAAGATTTTTGCTCAAAGGCTTGGGCTAGAATTCCAACTGAAAAGAGAAAGGCTTTGCGGCCCCAAAGCCAAGAGTGCCTATTTGTTGGGTACTCTGAAGATTCAAAAGGGTACAAGCTGATAAACTTGAGCACTAACAAATCCTTCATTGAAAGAAGTGTTCAGTTCCAAGAAGATCCTTTAGTAGTAGTTGAAGTTGGAGAGTCTTCTTCACCACCAGATCCATTGATTGTAAGTGGAGAGACTAATGAGTTTTCTGATTCTGATATGTCTAATAATGATGATTTGATTGCAGATTCTGACATTCCTACAAGACCAAAATGGGAAGCAAAGACCATTCATGCAGCTAGGAAAGTAGCTAGAAATCCTAGTGACACTAGGAGGACTAGATCTCAGTTTGAGAGTGCCCTGTGTATGAAAGATCCCTTGTTTGCTGAGAAGTGCTATCTGATGGTTGAATCATATCCATAGACATATGAAGAATCTACACATGATCCAATATGGAAAACAGCCATGAAATAAGAATTTAGCTCGCTCCAGAAGAACAACACTTGGGAACTGGTTGATATCCCCCCAGGGAGGAAGCTAGTTCAATGTAAGTGGGTTTTCAAGACTAAGTTTGTTGCCAATGGTTCACCTTTGGAATATAAGGCAAGATTGGTAGCCAAGGGCTACTCACAAGTACATGGTATTGACTACAATGAAACCTTTTCGCCAGTGGCAAAGATGGACTCCATAAGGCTAGATTTAGCCATTGTAGCTTCGAAGAAGTGGGAGGTACATCACATGGATGTGAAGTGTGATTTCATAAATGGATATCTCACTGAAGAGATTTACATGCAGCAACCTGAAGGGTTTGTTTCTAATCCATCTTTAGTGTGCAGGTTGAAGAAATCATTGTATGGGTTCAAGCAAGCCCCCAGGGCTTGGTATGCCAAGATTGATGGATTTCTGCTGTCATTGAGTTTTGTTTGATGCATTTCTGATCCTAATGTTTATTTGAAGCTGATTCATGGTTATTTGATGATTATTGTCTTGTATGTGGATTACATTCTGATTACAGGAAGTTCAAAGAAAGATATTTCCTCCTTGAAGGATGCCATGAACCATGCATTTTCTATGACAAATTTGGGATTGTTGAGCAAATTTTTGGGTCTCGAAATTGCTCAATCCCAACATGGAATCAAAGTACATCAGTTCAATTATGCTTTAGATTTTCTAAACAAATTCAACATGAAATATTGCAAGCCAAGAAAGACTTCCTTCCTTTTAGGAGTTAAGCTTGAAGAAGAAGGTTCTTCTCGTATGGTAAATAATACACTGTATAGGTAGTTGATTGGGTGTTTGCTTTATCTTACACACACTTGAACTGATATATCTTATGCAGTTAGTGTGGCTTCAAGATACATGGATCAGCCTCATGAGATCCATTGAAGAGAATCCAAAAGGATCCTTAACTTTGTTCAAGGAACAAGAACTCATGGGATCTTCTACAAAGCTAAATCTAATCTTTATTTGATTGGGTTTATTGATAGTGATTGGGAAGGTGACAACACAGATAAAAAATCAACATCAGGATATGTGTTCATGCTTTCAGAAGAACCAATCAGCTGGTAAAGTAAGAAGCAAAGTGCCATAGCATTCTCATCTATAGAAGCAGAGTATAGAGGAGTTGTAGATGAAGCAACTCAATGTTTGTGTTTGCAGGGAATACTTGGAGGATGTGGCTTCGAATCAGACTTTTCAACTATTATCTACTATGATAATCAGAGCACCATTCAAATCTGCAATGATCTAGTTCAGAGACAGCAAACCAAACACATTGATATCCATATGCACTACATTAGACAGCTTGTGCATGATGGCACCATTCACTTACTCTTCTGTGCATCTTCTGAACAAGTAGCAAACATATTCACCAAAGTATTCTGTGAGAAGACATTCAACAATATCAAATAATTTCTGGGGATTGCTGATCATGATATGAAGCATGATTGATGACAATATTTTCAAAATTTGTTTTATTGTCCACGTTTAAGGGAGGATTTTCCCATTGGGTTTTTTCCTCTTTCCTTGGTTGAATGGACAAGCAGTATGTAAAGGGTGACTAATCCTTCTTGCTACACCCTATAGTTTTCTGATATTTACTCATAAAGTTAGGCTTAAGGGGGGGTGTTAGAATAATCAACCCATAGTTACCTACCTTAGACATTATTTAAATCATTTTTGTCTTATTACCTAGTCTCCTAGATTCCACTCTATGCTAGTTTCCTTCTACATGTCATAGAAGTTAATACTTGCTAAAATTGAGTCATGGAGCACTTGGGAAATCTCTTGGAAAACATATTTAGCATGTGTGATTTATTCCAGATCCTCCAAAGTGCATATCTGCTTTTTCTGTAAAGCTTCCTGTTTTATTGAGAATTAAGGCAAAAGGAAAATCTAGACTAGGTGTAGTTGACTTGTTTTTTTCCCACATCATCCTGCATCCTTTTATCCTAATAAAAGCATGTATGACTTGTCTTTCCATGCCTTATTAGCTTGACTACTTGAATTTTCCAATTTGTGAGCATCTTAGTGTATTTGGAAACTTTTTTATGCACCTATCGGGGATTTGACTAGATCTAGTAAGCCTACTTTTTGACTATTTCGAATGGCATGCTTATGCACTTGAACCTCTCATGTAATTTTATATTGCAGCAGCCTATTAATTCATAAGGTTGGATATTGTACACTTATTCAATACAGATTAGTGTTATGTTCCAGTTTCAGTTTCCTTTGATGTTAATTTTGCATGTTTGATTAGCAATTTTGTGAGTGTAATTGTTCTATCACTTGGGTTTAATTTCCACAATGTGTCAGCGGGTTCGGTGCTAGTATCATACTAATTTCATCTGGTCTGTAAATTAACCTCTCCAGTTGTCATAGCTAGCAGGTGGTGTACACTTGTTTCTGCTGTCAGAAGTGCTCTTGGGGCGTTGGAATTGGGCTGGGGAGTGGGTGCAGTTGCTACCAATCCTTGGACTGGCAATGGGTTTTGGAGTACCATGGGTGGAGGCCCTGGTGGTGCTGGGTTGGGTTGATATGGGGCTACCATATTGGTAGCATGCTGAACCTCATTGTGAATGGCCTATTTTGCGTGACCCATGCATGGGAATTCATGTGTATAGTGCCCGTAGAGCTCACACAACTTGCATGGCTGATTTGTGCACAACGGAGCATTGCTCATAGGTGCATTTGGTTGCTGAGGATTTTGGGCTGGCCGGTATTCCTCGACATTGTTGAGAGGTTTGGGTTGTTGACCACCTCCCTGTGGTTAATTATCGCCTTGGTTTTGGGCTTGGTTATTTTTGGCTTTCCGTTGTTGGTTATTGGGGGCTGGCTGGTTGGGATGGTTTTGCTGTTAAAACACATGTCCTAAAGGTGCTGAAAGAGTGGGGGTGGGGGCTTGAGCGGCTTGCATGGGTGGTGGATAGTATACTTTTTGGGTGGGGGGGGGGGGCAGAGGGGCCACAAATGCAGTCATTTGTCCTGCATATTGTTGTGTCAGTGAAGCTAATGCCTCGGCCTGCTGATGCGGTGTAGGTTGTGCATAATAAGTGGTAGCTCCGGATTGGGACATTGTTCTTGCATAGTCCAAAGTTTGGTTTTGGTAGGAAACACTGGGGGTGTTGCTTGGTTGTGGTGGTATTGCAATTGGTGTCGGACGGTGCTGTGGTTGGTAGGAGATAGAACCTATGATGCCATCTATGGCATGGGATTCCCCCGGTGCATCCCGGTAGGAGGTTTGTGCATGGGGAGCATCTAGAATGACAGTGTAAAGGTATCCAGACTATGCATAGATCAGATCAAACTACTAGGCTTTCAAGATGGCCTCCTCTTCAGATTGGGGACGTTCGGATGCGATGTCCTTTGCTATAGGTGGTAGCAAAGTTTTTAGGAACCAATCCAGGAAGATCTTGTCATCAAGTTGAATCTTGCACAAACTATGGCGTCCCCGCCACTCATGGATGTGGTTAGTTATGTGGGTCACATTATTCTGGAGGAAAGATAGCAAGATCTCCACCTTTTTGTCATATCTAATGGGGAGTTGGAAATACTGCAGGAACATGAAAGCCAAGGAGTTGAAATCTGGGTACATGGCTTGTGGTATCTCAATGTACCACTTGGCTGCAGCACTTGTGAGGGTACGTTGGAAAAGTATAAGTCTGATCGACTCATCTATGATGTTGTTTGATGAGCACCACAGGTGAAACATCATGATGTGGTTTTGGGGGCATCCCCCTTCCTTCCCTTCAAACTTGGGAATGTCTGGGGGGATTTTGGTTGGCATGGGAGGCCAAAATGTTTGATGGCGGATAGGGTCATTTGTTAACCGAGCCAAGTCAGGAAGGTTGAACCATGCCATGAAAGGAAGGTTTGACCCAAGATTGATGTGAGATGGGGAAGAAATGGTGGTGGGGTTTGCAGGGACATGATGCACCTGCATGACTGGGGGTACTTGTGGCACCGTTGTGGATGGGACACTACCCCCAAGTGTGGTAAATAGAACTATGTTATTGGAAGGGCCACTGCCCCCATGTGTGACAGCAGGATTAGTGTAGGTGGGAGAGCCATTTCCCCCAGGCATGCCAAGTGGGACAGTGTGGGTGGAAGGGACATTGCCCCCATGTGTGATAGGAGGGGTAGTGTAGGTGGGAAGGACACTACCCCCATGCATGCCAAGTGGGATAGTGTGGGTGGAAGGGACACTGGTCAATATGGGTGGTGGTAGCTGACTTATGATGGTTTGCATGACCATGTTGGGGCCACTAGAAAGGGTGTTGGTGGTGGTGTGGGGTGTGGACATGGGTACACTGCCAATCAATAAGCTAGAAAATGGATCTGGGTTTGCAGCATCCATGGGGCTAGATGGTGTAGTATGCAGGTATAGCTTAGATTGGTATGATTCCAAGTCTAAATTGAAGGTTGTGTGGCCTTCTGATGGTGTAGAGGTTCATCGAGAAAGCTCTCAAGGGTGTTGGTTCAAGGATCCAAACTGCGGCAGATCGCCTCTCAGCCGTGAGGAAGAATGTGGGGGATCAATTGTGTATGATTTGTATGTCAAGTGGTGAAATATGGAAATGAGTTTTGGACCCTGGTTTTAATAGATTCCTATTGGCTTTCAGGTGGTCACTCGGCCACCAAGACTGATAGGAAACAACGCTTGGATTTTTCCTCATGGGAGTGCTAGTCAATCGGTGGGGGTCGTTGCCCATTTTGCTTGGCAATTCTCTCAGCGGGCAGCTAATTTGGGGTTCCCATGGTACTCCTAATAATGAGTTTTTGGGATGATCCCAATACTTCCCATGGTTAAGGCAGTCAGGGACTTCTATCATCAAAGACTACAAATGTTTGAATTAGTGTAAATTATAAATTTTAATGGCTAGCTCAGCGTCATGAACTGAGTTTGGTTGTTTTATGTGGTATGGTTTGTGTGTATGTATTTTGTCTTTCTATTATACTTAGTGGATTCTTAAATGGTTTATGAATATTCTGTAGAGTTCAGAACATTGTTGATGAAAGAAGTAAATGATAAGCAGAAATTTAAACATGTACCATATCTGAATCTGAACTATGATAGCCTGACTAGGTGACTGCCTTACACTTGTATTTCTCTTCAACTAGGAAAGGGTGTTGGGCTCTCAACACAATGGGACTAATCCCATCCGTAGATCCTTAGTTCACCCTCTAGATGCAAGGTTGGTCAAAAGGGAGGATGTGAACGCTGTGAGGCCCCCTGGGCCTACCACCTCCTCTACCTTCCAAGTCACCCATTTTTAGTGGTTTGGAAAAATGATAGGTAAAGTGCCTATTACTATACGAGCTTCACCCTCCATCTTATCCTAGAATACCCTGAAGGGTGATGATTGGGTAGAGGAGGAAAGGCTAGGAAATATTTAATTTTAAGAATTGAAACCTATAGTAATTTTTTGATTCAAGCTTTAAACATATTCATTAACCAATTAACCGTTTAATTTGACAATGATTTACATAGCCTGTAATGAAATAAACAAATACTGAAAGGAAATAAACACAGATTCGATGGACAGAGGTGGTTGAGCCACATTGACAATCCCAATAACTTTTAAAAATCCAAATTTGAGAGACAGATCACTCTTTTCAGGTGAAATGTGGTGAGGGGCTTGCCAAGTTTTCCCCAAATTAGGGGAGGGGGTCACTCAGAAGCTACAGATAGAAGTGATCTGGTTTCTAGTATGAAGTCGCACCTTTCAAGCCTGAATGAATGACCTGGTCGCACCTTTCAGCCCGATAAGAGCGACTTGGTCTCAAAGATGGAAAATTTCTTGCTTGAGTCAGGTCCAGCCAACAGTAAACTGTACTATGGACGAATGGGATTGACTTGCCCTTGAGGAGGCTCGGCTGTAGCTAAAAAAGCAGGAAAAGATAGATCTAAACTAGATTGAGTAGAAAATTAAACTAGGGAAAATAAAAGTAAAGAGCATAAATTAAACCCATGGATCCTATGGGATCGACCTGGTATGGTTTCCAAATATGTAGTAGAGCTTTTTCCCTTGCCACAGGCAAGAAGGAATCCCTTCCATATATAGGACGAAAGGGTAGGGTTCCTATGAAAATGGAAATAACAGAAAGAAAAAAAAACAGAAAACTAAATGAACCCATGTACACAAGGTTAGGGATAAGCTCTATAACCCTGCATCAAACTATTAGAGAGCAAAAGAACCTTCAAGCAATAAATGGAAACCTGCAACAGAATGTTAAACAACAATCCTGCAAACAAATAATGTCAGAAAACTACAATATAACAAAGCAAAAACATAAAAAGACAAGTATACCTTATCTGGTTGGAATGGGCCACCATGCCCTAGCTTGGGAGAGCACCTCTCAATGGATGGGGAGCTATGGGTTAATGGAGGAATGGAGGAGAGGCGGGGTGAATGGATTGAGAGGTAGATGGTCTCAAGGCACTCTCACAAGCAGCATAATGATAGGGAGTGAAGGAGTGATTTGAGAGTGACCTCCACCCCTCTATTTATCCCTTTTCTTGGGATTTTTAGGGTTTTAAGTCCCTGGTTGGGGCTTTAGCCCCTTTTTTGAGATTTTAGCCCCTATGGGAGCTAGTTTGGCTCTTTTTAGGGGTTTTCAATCCCTTTTTCATATTTTTAAGCCTTTTTGAGGGTGTCGGGGTCAAATGAGGGTCGTGCATGGATGTCCTTGGGTGGTGTAGGTAATCTAGAGCTTAGTGAGGGATTTTTTGGGTCAACAAGGACTATAGCCCGATTTATGAGAGAACAGAATCGAAAGAGTCTGCAGAGATGCCAAGGATAGGACATGACTATGACATTCCAAGAAGATCATCTGAAGTGAGACCTAGAAGTTCCTCTCCTGAACAACTTATGAACAATAGTAGTCCTAATGTAGGTAATGGCACACAAGTAGTCCCATCAATGAGCCCAGTAAGTCCAACAAATCTGATACATCCAGTGAACAACCCCAATGCCACCCTAATGGTGGGGACAGATGTTAGACTACCCACATTCAATGGGAATGGAACAGAGGATCTAGAGCAACATTGGTTCCTCTGCGAGGCAGTATGGACGGTCCACCTCGTTAAAAATGATGACATTTGAAAAGCAGAAATGATTACGACTCTGCAGGGCCGCGTGTTGGATTGGTATATGAAGTACTCTGTAGTACAACTAGGGCAGCTGCACAGGACTCTTGAGGAGATTCGACGCGTAATGATCTCAAAATTCAGAAATCCACAATTTGAGTCCCAATGTATAACCGAGATCAAGGATATTAAACAGGATCCAACAGAAACAGTATGGGACTTTGAGCAACGGTTCAAAAACGCTGATGGATAAAGTAAGCTTCCAGATGTCAGATGTGCAACATAAAGAGTGGTTTATTTGTGTGCTACTTCCACACATTAGAGGACCACTCATGCAACAAAAGATTGCAATGAAAATGGAGGCATTGGAATTGGAAATGAAGCAAGAGGATTCACTTATTGGAGATGGCGCCGTAGGAATGATACATACTAAGTCACAACTAACTAATCTAATAATTCAATTCCAGGACATAAAAAGAGGAAAAGAGGTACAGGAAGACCTCTGGTGTACGTGATCCAAGATGAATGGACATACCAAAGATGACTATCCAGCTTAGATGAACTACATCTCGTTCGGTGCACAAACCCATTGAGTACCCAAGGGCTTCCTTGGTGCTACATATGCCAGACAAGGGGACACCGCAACGTAGATTGCATGTTCCTACACAAGATGGTATGTACCCCAACTAGTTTGTATTGTAAATTTTGTAGATTTGTAGGCCATGATGAAAAATATTGTAGGGAATACCAACTTATGAGAGAGAAAATAGTAGATTCATATCTAATGAAGACTTAGGAGAAAATAAATATTGAATAGGAAGAAGCATAGTTTTAGGTTGTTCCTCCATTTCAGGCTGTTGTTCAGTTTCATCCTGCACAACAATTTCAAGATGTGCCTTAGTTTCATATGGTAGCACAATTTTAGAATGCAGCCCCATATAACCCGTATCAATAACAACATCAATAGCTGTAATACTAGCCACAACCACCATAGCTTTAGTTGAGGGGGGGTGGTAATTACAGGGGCCAAGGAGGAGGAGGATTTGTTTGAGGAAGAGGGCCAGTGGTATGCTACAATTGTGGAGTGCGGGGCCACTTTTCTAGAGACTGCTTTGAACCTGTGAATACTTGTTCATATTGCAAACAATAGCACAATGTGGAACAATGTCCACAACTTATCGCTAGATGGCAAGCCCAGATAGTTGGAAAAGCTAACCCCGCACCAAATCTTGTGCCAAATGCTCCCAACCCAAATTCTAATTCCAACATACGGATGATAGTCACAGAACCATGAAAACCAAGTGTAGTTGTGGCAACAAGGGGAGGTGTTGCGAAGGGTGTAGATCAAGCTACACAGATAGAGCCTGCAACAAAAGAAAAACCGTAGGTACGACCCTCTATGCAAAAGAAAGCACTACTTGATGTTCAAAAGAAGAAGTGCAGATTCATGTATGTACACTCCGAGTTTGTAGGAACAGAGCAGCCATCCACCTCAGGCCAAGTGAAAGATATTCCTGAGAGATTCTAGAAGACATTCGAACAACAAACTACAAGAAAGAGTGAAAATAAGGTTAGTAAGATAAAACCATTCCTTTCAAGTTGTTTGGTGATAATCCAAGACAAGGATGCACTTGCATAGTTGGAAGCTCTTATAGAAACGCTTCCGGAGGAAGACCAACCGGCGAAGAAGGTTAACAGTGTCAGGACAAAGTTCAAAATGGGACACGAACTCAAGATGTCTACAAAAATTGGTGATTATGACATGGACTATATCATCCTCAACCTGGGATCCGATGTTAACATTTTAATGTGCCAGACATGGGAAATAATGAGCAAGACACCGCTAGAATGGTCCCCAATTCAATTAAGTCTTGCTAATCATGAAAAGGTCTTACCCATTGGCAGATTGAGTCAGGTCCAAGTGGATATTGAAGGATTGCACACTTTTGCAGACTTCAAGGTCATCAATATACTAGATGATACTAACCCATATCCTGTGCTATTGGGGATCGATTGGGTGATGGGAAATCAAAAAATTATAAATTTCAAAAGGAGGATCCTATCATTTGAAGATGATGAGATGAGGGTAGTTGCACCCCTCGATCCATTGGAAGGACAAAGATACGTTGAACCGGTGTTCAACAAAGGTCAAGGTGATCACCTTGATAACATCTATAGTGTCACTAACCTTAGGGAGGATTACATTAATCCTACCACCGATGGTAACCTAAGCTGGAGAGGTACGTGTTTATGTACATTAGATTCAAGAGAGGCACTTGAGAACTAGAAGAAGTGATTACATGAAGTCTCTATGAGGAGATGTGCCAAGATAACTAGGTCTGTCCGGCGAGTGGGAACTCAGTCATGACCAATGCCTATATATGAAATACTTTCTAACTTGACAATGTTCTTAACTGAGTTTGAATAATTAGTAAGAGATCCACAGTGACTATCTATGCTAAAATCTACACACGTGCGATGGTGGGGTACACACAAAATATTGATAACTGAATGGTCGCAATGTAAACAACTACTGGAAGTAAGGTTCGGAGATGAGGTCACAACTGTGATACAAAGGTATATAGCATTGTCAAACCCTGTTGAACACTTGGAGTAGTGTTCTATGGTGTTCTTGAACTACCCGCGCCAGGAGTGGGTTCACCACTTCATCCATACTCTTGAAATGGCACCCAGAGGCTTGTACGCATCTATGGAGCTGCACCAAGAAACAAGAGAATAGGAAAAGGTTGCGCAGAATTTCACATACACATTCCAGTTCGCAGATGAGCAACCAACAGTTGATATTGCACTAAATACTATTAAGGAGAAGATATTCGTGGAGATCCCACTAGAGGCTACGTATTCTCAACCCTACACTGTGCATTCACACTAGTGTTGTGAGACAGTTCAGCACTGGATGACATGATATAACCTCTCTGAAGACCCAGAGGATGATCCGACTAACATCAATATTCCAGAGTCAGAAGGATCACGCATAGTATAAGGAAGTGAAATTTCTAGTGAGAAGTTCATCAAGCCGCTAAAGATCAATAAAGTTAACATTGGGTCAGAGGACAATCTGAAATTTTCTAACACTGGAGACTATTGGGATGAAGAGGCAGTACACAAAATCACTAATCTATTACATGAATTCTAGGACCTATTCCCGATGAACTTCAAGGAAATTAATGGGATAGTAGGATATTTGGGTGAAATGAAAATTCTGCTTAGACCCAATGCAAGACGGGTAAAATAGCTCCCATATAGAATAAATCCACGCTATAAATAAAAAGTGAAAGAAGAACTGAATCACATGCTGGAAGTAGGAATCATTGAACCCGTTGAAGAGTCAGAGTGGATAAGCCCTATAGTGATTTAGGACAAGAAGGTGACAGGCGAGTTCAGGATCTCTGTCGACCTTAGGAAGCTAAACGATGCCTTCTTACAAAATCCATTCCCAACACCATTTACAGATGAATTCTTGGAGAGTGTTGGCAAACAAGAAATGTACTCATTCATAGATGGATTCTCATGCTACCATCAAGTCAAAATTATGCAAGAGGACCACCACAAGATAACCTTTGTAACAGAATGGGGATGCTACCAATACATGCTAATTCCTTTTGGCATTAAAAAATCCCCTCCTATTTTCTCTATAATAGTTGTTTCTGCTTTTAAATATTTCATTCATAGGTTTCTTGAAGTATATTTTGATGACTAGATGGTCTTTGGTCAAATGAGAGACCATATTGAGAATTTGTGCATGATGCTGGAAAGGTGTCGCTGTTATCAAATTGCACTGAATTTGAGAAAATGCATATTTTGCGCACCATTTGGTGTACTGTTGGGCCATGTAGTATGCCACAATGAGATCCTGGTCGATCCCATGAAGGTGTAAATGATTCTGGACCTGCCACTGCCCTCATCGGTCACGCAAATCAGAGCCACATTGGGACATACTTGATACTATAGAAAATTCATAAGAGGATACATGGAGATAACTACCCCAATGGAGAAGCTACTAAAGAAGCACACCAAATTTGAGTGGAACAAAGACTGTCAAGGAAGTCTAGATAAGCTTAAGAACAAAATGGCCACTATGCCAATATTAATATTCCCATGTTGGAAAAAGGAATTCCATGTACATGTTGATGCATCATCAATCTTAGTATAGATTAACGCAACCACAAGAGGGTGCAATTGATCACCCAATTACATTTGCAAGCAGGAAACTGTCAACAATAGAGAAAAACTATACCACAACTGAAAGAGAAGGGCTTGAAATGGTCTATGTGCTACAAAAGTTTATACATTATCTATTAGGTGGACACTTCAAAATGTTCACTGATCATTCTGCGCTGAAGTACCTAGTCAATAAGCCAGTGTTGGGGGGGAATATATGTCGATGGATCCTCCTATTTCAAGAATTTGACTTTGAAGTCATTGTAAAGCCAGGCCGACTGAATGTTGGGCCATACCACTTGTTGCGCATTGAAAGTGGCAAGGAACCACATAACTTAGAGGAAAATTTGTATGATGCAGAGTTGTTTTCTATTGACATTGTTGATAAATAATTTGATTCTATTATACACTTATTGAATACATGCCAGAAACCTAAAGATTATACGACATGGAGAAAGAAACAACTAGTTGTCAAGGCCGCAGACTACACACTAATCGCTGGACAACTGTATAAGTTGGGACCAGATGAAATACTACGTAGATGTGTCTCTGATCATGAAAGAAAATGGGTAATGTGTGAAGTTCATGCGGGTGTCTCTAGAGGACACTACGTTGGGAAGGAAATGGTGTGAAAGATTTTGCAAGATGGACTTTGGTGGTCAACTGTACATATGGATACAAGGAAGTACTGTTGTGATTGTGATAAATGTCAAACAATAGGAAAACCATCACAATGTGCTGAAATGACACTTGTGCCAGAGATTACACTGCAAGCCTTTGATAAATGGGTAGTGGATTTTGTTGGCCCTATTAGTCCGCTAGGGAAATGAAATGGTGTGCACTATATTATAACTGCTACAGATTACTTGACAAGATAGGTAGAAGCAACACCTGTGAAAGACTACACCACAACAACTGCGGCGAGGTTTCTTTTTGAAAATGTAGTAGCAAGGTTTGGTTTCCTGAAGATCCTTACCAGTGAACAAGGTATGCATTTTGTAAATATACTAATTGTTGAAATTATTGCATTATTCCAAATCTAGCACAAGAAGACAACACCCTACCATCCTCAATAAAATGGAACTATTGAGGCCTTCAACCAGATATTAGAGAATTCCTTGACCAAGGTCTGTAATGTGCGCAGAGATGACTGGGACCAAAAAGTCTCATAAGTATTATGGACTTACAGAACAACATGCAAACAACTAAGTGGATACACTCCTTTCCATTTAGTCTATGGATAAGAAGCAGTCGTGCCCATAGAGTAAATCATGCCAAGCCTATGGATTTTTGTGCCAACAAAATGATAGATGATGACGTTGTAGAATAAAGACTAGCACAGTTGCTTCAAATGGAGAAATAACGCTTCACTACGAGCTTCCATCAAAACATGGAAAAACAGCGGTAAAAAGCATGGCATAATTGCCACATCAGAACAAAAGAGTTCAAGGTCAGTAGACTTGTTATGATGTATGATATCAAGTTCCTCAAGCACCCAAGTAATCTCAAAACAAACTCGCTAGTCCCATATGTGGTTGCGCACATTACTGAAGTAGGTGTAGTAAAACTACATAAGCTGGATGGAACACCAGTTGTGGGTATGATCAACGACAGCTGATTAAAACTATACCATGATTAGTGCGGCACGGTCCCATAAGGCTATTACACACAACAACAACAAAAATATCTAAAGGGAGGAAAGCAACGAAAGAAGCATCTCCAGCTTAACCTAGCACAGAAAAAGAAAGTTGCACTGAAGAATGGTGTGCTCTCAACCCACCAACAAACTGGGTAAGAGACAACTAGCAGTCACTAGAATACAGCTAGAAGGAATCTACAGACCATTATATGCAAGCAGATTCAAAAATATTTGGTGCTCACGACAGCTCAGTCGCATTAATTTGGAAAGTTCGAGGAGAATGGCGGGGTGCTTTTTGGTCCAATTGGCCATATTAATCTTTAATGCCCTGAAAAGTACATAACTGGACCTAAGTGTGTGAGTAAAGGTGATGAAGGACGAGCCCATGTGATCCATCATATGGCCCATCATTGCGTCTAGTCATAGCCTGGATTCCCGATTTCCTATAAATATCAATCGCCTCTATCATGGTAACCTTTATATTACCTTGCAGAGCCAAGAAACCAGAGAGCCCAGCCAATAAATTCCAAAGTGAACTAGAAGCCTAACTCAAAGCCAAATTCCATGATTGTTGAGCTATCCAGTGATAGTGAAGACTCACTTGTTTCACCAGCCTCATCCTGCTCGATATTAGAAGTTCCCTACATCCCTGAACACAGTCACCCAACTAAGAAGATGAAGAATATGCAGCCTCGACCAAAGGCACCACTGAGTCCACCACACCTGCCACCAGCAGGAGGCCAACAAATGTAGTTACCTACAACTCAGCCACTAGGACAACTGGTTGGAGCACAAGTTTTTGTGAACAGAGGTTCGTCGAGTGCAAACCTCCGCAATTCATCTGGTCCCCCAGCAAAGATACCCAAATATCGTAAAGCTGACCTAGTTCCACCACCACCACCTATAGACACAGAGATGACCGATGAGGAAAAGAACTTGATGCCACCTGTTAGCTCTCTAGAAAACTCTTCTAGGCTGTAACTCGAAGATGCCTGGTAACTTAATTTTATCTTAATGATTCACTCAAATGGATCAAGTTAGATGACTCAATCAAACCTCACTCACTCAAGACATGCATAAAAATAACCATATTAACAAGGATTTTAACTATCACTATTTAGAGAGTTGTAGATAAATGAACGTATGAAGAACACTTAATTTACTAGCAGAAACATACACACAAAGTATATATGAATGGACAGATAAACCAAGTAAAGTACTTACAAATTTCTAGTTTATGGATGCATTGAAAAGTTGACAATTATCAAACATCAGACAAATAGAATCATGAATTTGACATTCAGGTGCAAGTAATAGAATAGACAAGAAGATGAAGATCTAAATAAGTAATGGCAAAAGAAGCTTGTATTACTGATCTCAAAATGAGAAGCTTGAGCTTACAAAGTATAAAAAAGTCTCTAAACGTTGAACCCTTTACAATAATTATTCATTGAGCTTAAATAATATTTACAAATAAGTTTCAAGATCCTCAAATGATGGATCTGATAACCTCTTTTCCTATCTCAAATCTGAATTTGTGAGGTGGCTAGAAAATGCAGAAATTTCTGAAAATATGTTGCTCCAATATTGACCTATATCTATGAAAGAAAAACATATTTTGGAAATATTAGAGATGTTTTTGGAGATTCTTTTGTTGTGAGAAAAAACCTCTCTTAGTTATTTGAGATTTGTTTTCATTTTCCTGACATCTGTCTTTAAAAAACAGTTGTTAAACAGGGAAATTCTGGTATCCAAAATTTAAAGCTCGGAGATGGATTCGATTATCCAAATATATGACACCCGTAGGAAAAATGAGAGAGGTTATTATTTTTTGACATTTCAGGCATAAATTACTCCGAAAGTTTCTCAAAATGATCCTCTAGTTGCCCAGGACCATCATTTGAAAATGATGGCTCAGCACAGTAAACACGCCACATTCTTGAAAACACTGCCTCATCTTGCGGGGGACTTTTGACTTCCTTTCCAAGATCTAAATGCATATATGAAAGTACCATTGGAAATATGAGGATGTATAGTTATCAATAGACTATTTGAGTGTGTAAAACAACATCTCCACGGCTAAGAAAATCAAGTTTTACCAAGACATGTTGACCGTTTCTAAGCTTATGCGCTTTCAATGGCTAAAAAAACCCTGAATTTCATGTTTTAGCTACCGAAAGCTCTGCTTTCGGTGGCTAACGAATATTTTAAATGTCTTCCTAAGACACCGAAACCTGAGTTTTGAATTTTTTGAAGGATAAACCAAATCAAATGTTTTTCAAACTTTATTACATACCTAAAGCTCTAAAAAATGAGCCTTAAAAAATTTAGAAATTTATTTTTCAATGACTTCCTATCTCCTAAAATAAAGAAACTTGACTATTTTATCTGAGGAGATAACACCCCCATATGTGTCTCCTAGGGTCCTAGGCGCAGCAAGAGTGACAGTGGATGCGCAGGATGAATTGGAAGAGCCCATTGTTCCAGAAGGCATCCCACGAACCCAGGATATAATCAACCCCAAAATTCAGGAATTGAAGTTCAAAGACTATGATACTAGGAAGCAGGAGGAACTGGAAAGAAATCAATTCATGGTCATGGTGCTCGGTGTACTGCTGAATGCAGACGCAGTTTCTGTAATGGAGTGGGCACATGGATTGGAGCAGTCAGGCATATTAAACTTGCTCCTTATGCTGCATTTCGGTCGAGTTGCCTCGGTTGAGATGTATGTCAAGAAAATTCTAGTATGCTTCCATGAAGGCTACCTATGGCTAGACAAGACATATGAGGTAACGAATGAACTGGTCTCAGCCATCACGGGTCTCCCATGACAAGGAGTCGACCCAGCCCCATATCTGCACAAGGACGGGGAAAAATTGGACAAGAATGACATGAACGAAAAGTACCAACTTGTCCGCGGTGGAAAGGGCCACCTCATTCGCTCTATCAATGATATTGTTGTAAGGCCCACGAAAATATCTTATGCAGTAAGTTATTGCGCAAGATGAGGCCTATTGAATGCATTGTCGCAAATATAGATCTAGAAGAATATTGTGCGTAAGGAGTGCACATTAACCGGTCCCAGTTCCTTGTGAATAAACTAATGGATGACACGGTTGACGCATAGAAAATTCTCTTAGCAAAGTTCTGTTACTCATGGCTTCTTATTCCGATCTCGTTTGTATCCTAGACTCCTTCAACATATTATCAACCCATGGAAATCCCAGTGGAGTTCCTTGGCACACAATTCCAAAACCTCTGGGACCACAAAGACAACAAGCACAAGAGCGATACAAAGATTGAATTCTTTCTCCAAGGAGAAAGACTTAGACAGATCATGTGCAAGCAGTATAGATTGAAACTTGTGACGGTGGCCAGGTACCCATTCATTAACTTCCACGCGGGGCTGCACAACATCATCCTATATCTGTGTAATAACCCCTAGAACCAGGCACTCTCGACCTTCTTCATCATCATATATGCAGATATCCAGAGGGAAATCAAATACTGGCCCAAAGAATGGATTGGCCATGTCACATGCCCCAATTTGCAAGACAATTTCATGTTTTTGAGAAACATTATGTTATATTTTATGTTAAAGTTTGTAATTAATGACCAAGTGGGGTCAAGGATAATTTAATGTATTGCAGAATATTTTATTAATAAATAAATGAAAGATGAGACAATAGCTTAGGGGAGCTATTCGATGAGTGTTTACTAGTCACTTGGTGGAGGAGACTAGGTTGAGAGCATATTGACAAGTGGCAGCATCCTCAAACTACTTCTAGCTATTGTAGGTGGCAACTTCCCTATTTTTGTGGTCATGATTCCCCAAGAAAGTGGAACAGGAGTAGGTGGTTCATTAAGTAAAAACTAGCCCAAAAGACCTAGGCATGCTAATAAAACTTCCCATTGAAGCCAACTGAGGCTGCTCATTCTGGATTGGTAATCATTCTAAGTGAATGAAGTGCACATGTGAATTCAATGGGGGCGACTAGCTGAAGTAAGTTTGAGGGGATAAGTGCTGAAGACAGAACTAGTGCAGCTATTCTAAGCTAAGTTCATACTGTTGTAAGAAGAACTAAATTACTGTTGAACACTCAGTGGAGTTGCAGAGGATCTCAAGACTACACCTCTCACCCAGTACTCTACCAGGAAGACCTGGAGACAAGCTCGGGGGTCCTGAGAAGTGCAGTCCAGCTCTTCTCTAGGAGTTGGATGAGAGGAATAGCCTCCTTAAGTTGTTGTCACCTCATCTATATTACAGGTTCTAATTGTTTAAGTTCAGTTATTACTTTATTTACTATATGAGAAAAGTTTAAAAGTTCTTTTTTTTATGATTATAGCATATTGTTGTCTTATTGTTGTTAGGGATAAATAGAAAAAGTTATTATGTTGTGAAAGTTAGTAACTAGTTAGATTAGGGTAAATCAATAGAAATATTGCTGAGTTAATTGATAGATAGGAAAAATTACCTAAATTGTATTTTTCCACACCTCTTCCAAGGAAGTACTCTAGTACAGCAGGTATATTTATTTCAGATAAGTAGATTCAATAAAACTTGAATGCATATGCAAATGATTACTATTTATAGGATTTCGTGTAAAATTATTTATAGTTCTTCAGCTGTGTTTGAATATTTACTTTAAATATTTAATTAAACTAGATAAAGATAGAAAAACTAGTCTAAATAATATACACTAGTATGTGTAATAGTTAATACAGTAAAGCTCACAAAGTTACATACCATAAATCCAGTATGTAAACTTAAATAAATAATATAGGATCAATAATTATTTTAAAGTAGGTTTACTGAAACAAAATTACTAACTCTATAAACATTAGAAAGAATTAGGGTGTACGAAAGATCGGTTATTTCAAACAATTTAAACTCAAGATTTATACTATCAAAACCTAGCAATATATTCCAGAAAATTTTTAGAAAAGAAAAAAATTTATTTAATAATATCATTCTCATTTCCATTTTCAAAATTTTTTACAGCATTATAAGTTCCGCTGCTATAAAATAATTCCTTACCAAAAATCTCTAAATCTTTTCTTTTTAATAAGAAACAAAATTTCTTACTGATCTAGCTAACCCTAACTATCGAAAACTAAATAACAATAAAAATAGATAATATACAAATTATACTTAAATTTAAACCAAACAAAGATACTGCAATTTCAGCTTTAAGCTTTGAAAATTCCTTTAGTATTAAAAATAAATTGAACAGACATAGTTTGGCCTATGACCTTTTACTTTTTCTTTCAAGGATTAAAAGCCTAAACAAACTATTTCTTAATTTAAACAGAATTCACAAAATTGAAAATAAACAACCATCTATTTACAGCTACGAAATCCCTTCACCAAATTGAGAGTTACTATAAGCACGGCCATCAAATCTTCTCTTAAAAACCATTACAAATCTTCTTCTAAAAACTCATTGGCCTAACAGTAAGAGTCACGGCTTAAAGCCGGTTTACAAAATTTTCTCTTATAATTTCATCATGGTTGAAAAGGCTTGAAACCACTTTCTCAAGTCTTGGTTGAGAGAGCCTGAGTTCCTCCTTTACAAACAACCACCACGGTTTAAAAAACATAAATTAAAAAAAATAATCATAGCCACTAAAGAACATGGTCGAACCAATAATCCCCAAAAATCAACCTTACATCTTGTGCATGAGAAAACCCTTGGTGAAACCAAGGCTTACTAGTTTTGAATCCTCCATGAAAGCTCTATTGATGAAGCTAATAGTACTTCGAGCCACCAAGAAGAGCCTGCACAAACAAAATCAAAAGAAGAAGGAGGTTAAGACATGGTTCCATAAAAATAAAATAAATTTTTACTCATTCAAGCAAGTCAAAACCAATCGTAAATCTTACCCTAGCCTCATTCGAGAGCACCACGAGTTGGTTTAGAGCCTTGCTGCAAATATTTTACTATTGCAGTGGTCAAAGAGAAACCCCAAGCCACGATATGGTAAGAATAAACCCATGAGAAGGAAACAAGCAATAAAAACCAGATTCAACTCATTCCTTCAGTAACTCTTTACACACCGTGCACAATAAGCAAATACCCACAATAAAATAAATGACGGCAAACCCAGCCCCAACTTTCAACACCCTTACTGACTGTCAACACTATCTCTCGATAGAAACAAGTTATCTACTCTCTCTCCTTCTACACAATATTCTGATGGCATGAAGGCATGTGTGCATTTTTTAATGGAAGGTAAAATGTTTTTAACCCTGGCGGCCATGAGCTCACAGCTCAACCACCCCTCAACAAAAAAACCAAATACCAACACGATTTTATTGTTTGGATAGGTTCTTATGGTAACACAAAGTCAACAAACCTAATCGTCAACCACCATCCACGTGTCCTCCAAAATAATTTGCAAATTATGGGCAACGAGCTATAGTTTGAGAGTCTCAATTACATCCTGTATAATCATTTCAGATACAATTCGAAACCTTATAAAAATCATTGCATAGTATTTTAAACTTCGTGTGATTTTCTTGTTTTATAACCCTAGACTTATTTTTGAGGGTACCCCTTTTTCACTAGAGATTTATTAATAACTTAAAAAAAAATTATGCTCTTCACATTGTTAAATAGTGTTATTTTTGGGTGTAACATATATATACAAGGAAAATTTCATGTTATATAAAAGAACTTAATTATAGAGATCTCTAAACAGGACTTAATCTAAACATGGTTAAAAATTTCAATTACATGCATTGTAAAAAAAATAGAGCTCATATACAATGAAATATCTAACACACAAGAAACAAATGTACATATTTGGTTAAGAGAATCTTAACCTAGATTGATTAACGTTAGAAAGAACTAAATCAAATATAACCAATACTTCATGCAAACACTATTGATAGATATATAGTCTTGGCCACAAAAATGTTTAACACATCTTCTCTTTTGTAGAGTTCTTAGGCCACTATTTCACTCTTTGGCAGAAGTAGAATTGTTCTTAAAATACACCATCTCAAAATGAGATGTAATTATACAACTAAAAATACAAGAAGAAGACTGTTGGAACAAGTACTGTAGTGGTAGACTTAACTGTACTAAAACCATTCTTTCACAATTTCAAAATATCATTCTCATTTCCATTTTCAAAATTTATTACAGCATTATAAGTTCTACTGCTATAAAATAATTCCTTACCAAAAATCTCTAAATCTTTTCTTTTTAATAAGAAACAAAATTTCTTACTGATCTAGCTAACCCTAACTATCGAAAACTAAATAACAATAAAAATAGATAATATACAAATTATACTTAAATTTAAACCAAACAAAGATACTGCAATTTCAGCTTTAAGCTGTGAAAATTCCTTTAGTATTAAAAATAAATTGAACAGACATAGTTTGGCCTACGACCTTTTACTTTTTCTTTCAAGGATTAAAATCCTAAACAAACTATTTCTTAATTTAAACAGAATTCACAAAATTGAAAATAAACAACCATCTATTTATAGCTACGAAATCCCTTCACCAAATTGAGAGTTGCTATAAGCACGGCCATCAAATCTTCTCTTAAAAACCATTACAAATCTTCTTCTAAAAACTCATTGGCCTAACAGTAAGAGTCGCGGCTTAAAGCCAGTTTACAAAATTTTCTCTTATAATTTCATCATGGTTGAATAGGTTTGAAACCACTTTCTCAAGTCTTGGTTGAGAGAGCCTGAGTTCCTCCTTTACAAACAACCACTAGGGTTTAAAAAACATAAATTAAAAAAAATAATCATAGCCACTAAAGAACATGGTCGAACCAACAATCCCCAAAAATCAACCTTACATCTTGTGCATGAGAAAACCCTTGGTGAAACCAAGGCTTACTAGTTTTGAAGCCTCCATGAAAGCTCTATTGATGAAGCTAATAGTACTTCGAGCCACCAAGAAGAGCCTGCACAAAAAAAAAATCAAAAGAAGAAGGAGGTTAAGACATGGTTCCATAAAAATAAAATAAATTTTCACTCATTCAAGCAAGTCAAAACCAATCATAAATCTTACCCTAGCCTCATTCGAGAGCACCATGAGTTGGTTTAGAGCCTTGCTGCAAATATTTTACTGTTGCAGTGGTCAAAGAGAAACCCCAAGCCACGATATGGTAAGAATAAACCCATGAGAAGGAAACAAGCAATAAAAACCAGATTCAACTCAATCCTTCAATAACTCTTTACACACCGTGCACAATAAGCAAATCCCCACAATAAAATAAACGACGGCAAACGCAGCCCCAAATTTCAACACCCTTACTGACTGTCAACACTATCTCTCGATAACAACAAGTTATCTACTCTCTCTCCTTCTACACAATATTCTGATGGCATGAAGGCATGTGTGCATGTTTTAATGGAAGGTAAAATGTTTTTAACCCTGGCGGCCATGAGCTCACAGCTCGACCACCCTTCAACAAAAA
Source organism: Pseudotsuga menziesii (assembly GCA_001517045.1). Taxonomy (NCBI): domain Eukaryota; kingdom Viridiplantae; phylum Streptophyta; class Pinopsida; order Pinales; family Pinaceae; genus Pseudotsuga; species Pseudotsuga menziesii. The sequence continues at coordinate 591,070 of LPNX010214623.1, read as the reverse complement.
AACCAAATACCAACACAATTTTATTGTTTGGATAGGTTCTTATGGTAACACGAAGTCAACAAACCTAATCGTCAACCACCATCCACGTCTCCTCCAAAATAATTTGCAAATTATGGGCAACGAGCTATAGTTTGAGAGTCTCGATTACATCCTGTATAATCATTTCAGATACAAGTCGAAACCTTATAAAAATCATTGCATAGTATTTTAAACCTCATGTGATTTTCTTGTTTTATAACCCTAGACTTATTTTGGAGGGTACCCCTTTTTCACTAGAGATTTATTCATAACTTAAAAAAAAATTATGCTCTTCACATTGTTAAATAGTGTTCTTTTTGGGTGTAACATATATATACAAGGAAAATTTCATGTTATATAAAAGAACTTAATTATAGATATCTCTAAACAGGACTTAATCTAAACATGGTTAAAAATTTCAATTACATGCATTGTAAAAAAAATAGAGCTCATATACAATGAAATATCTAACACACAAGAAACAAATGTACATATTTGGTTAAGAGAATCTTAACCTAGATTGATTAACGTTAGAAAGAACTAAATCAAATATAACCAATACTTCATGCAAACACTGTTGATAGATATATAGTCTTGGCCACAAAAATGTTTAACACATCTTCTCTTTTGTAGAGTTCTTAGGCCACTATTTCACTCTTTGGCAGAAGTAGAATTGTTCTTAAAATACACCATCTCAAAATGAGATGTAATTCTACAACTAAAAATACAAGAAGAAGACTGTTGGAACAAGTACTGTAGTGGTAGACTTAACTGTACTAAAACCATTCTTTCACAATTTCAAAATATCATTCTCATTTCCATTTTCAAAATTTATTACAGCATTATAAGTTCTGCTGCTATAAAATAATTCCTTACCAAAAATCTCTAAATCTTTTCTTTTTAATAAGAAACAAAATTTCTTACTGATCTAGCTAACCCTAACTATCGAAAACTAAATAACAATAAAAATAGATAATCTACAAATTATACTTAAATTTAAACCAAACAAAGATACTGCAATTTTAGCTTTAAGCTGTGAAAATTCCTTTAGTATTAAAAATAAATTGAACAGACATAGTTTGGCCTACGACCTTTTACTTTTTCTTTCAAGGATTAAAAGCCTAAACAAACTATTTCTTAATTTAAACAGAATTCACAAAATTGAAAATAAACAACCATCTATTTACAGCTACGAAATCCCTTCACCAAATTGAGAGTTGCTATAAGCACGGCCATCAAATCTTCTCTTAAAAACCATTACAAATCTTCTTCTAAAAACTCATTGGCCTAACAGTAAGAGTCACGGCTTAAAGCCAGTTTACAAAATTTTCTCTTATAATTTCATCATGGTTGAAAAGGCTTGAAAGCAATTTCTCAAGTCTGGGTTGAGAGAGCCTGAGTTCCTCCTTTACAAACAACCACTAGTGTTTAAAAAACATAAATTAAAAAAAATAATCATAGCCACTAAAGAACATGGTCGAACCAACAATCCCCAAAAATCAACCTTACATCTTGTGCATGAGAAAACCCTTGGTGAAACCAAGGCTTACTAGTTTTGAATCCTCCATGAAAGCTCTATTGATGAAGCTAATAGTACTTCGAGCCACCAAGAAAAGCCTGCGCAAACAAAATCAAAAGAAGAAGGAGGTTAAGACATGGTTCCATAAAAATAAAATAATTTTTACTCATTCAAGCAAGTCAAAACCAATCGTAAATCTTACCCTAGCCTCACTCGGGAGCACCACGAGTTGGTTTAGAGCCTTGCTGCAAATATTTTACTATTGCAGTGGTCAAAGAGAAACCCCAAGCCACGATATGGTAAGAATAAACCCATGAGAAGGAAACAAGCAATAAAAACCAGATTCAACTCATTCCTTCAGTAACTCTTTACACACCATGCATAATAAGCAAATCCCCACAATAAAATAAACGACGGCGAACCCAGCCCCAACTTTCAACACCCTTACTGACTGTCAACACTATCTCTCGATAACAACAAGTTATCTACTCTCTCTCCTTCTACACAATATTCTGATGGCATGAAGGCATGTGTGCATTTTTTAATGGAAGGTAAAATGTTTTTAACCCTGACGGCCATGAGCTCACAGCTCGATCACCCCTCAACAAAAAAACCAAATACCAACGCGATTTTATTGTTTGGATAGGTTCTTATGGTAACACGAAGTCAACAAACCTAATCTTCAACCACCATCCACGTGTCCTCCAAAATAATTTGCAAATTATGGGCAACGAGCTATAGTTTGAGAGTCTCGATTACATCCTGTATAATCATTTCAGATACAAGTCAAAACCTTATAAAAATCATTGCATAGTATTTTAAACCTCATGTTATTTTCTTGTTTTATAACCCTAGACTTATTTTGGAGGGTACCCCTTTTTCACTAGAGATTTATTCATAACTTAAAAAAAAATTATGCTCTTCACATTGTTAAATAGTGTTCTTTTTGGGTGTAACATATATATACAAGGAAAATTTCATGTTATATAAAAGAACTTAATTATAAAGATCTCTAAACGGGACTTAATCTAAACATGGTTAAAAATTTCAATTACATGCATTGTAAAAAAAATAGAGCTCATATACAATGAAATATCTAACACACAAGAAACAAATGTACATATTTGGTTAAGAGAATCTTAACCTAGATTGATTAACGTTAGAAAGAACTAAATCAAATATAACCAATACTTCATGCAAACACTATTGATAGATATATAGTCTTGGACACAAAAATGTTTAACACATCTTCTCTTTTGTAGAGTTCTTAGGCCACTATTTCACTCTTTGGCAGAAGTAGAATTGTTCTTAAAATACACCATCTCAAAATGAGATGTAAGTCTACAACTAAAAATACAAGAAGAAGACTGTTGGAACAAGTACTGTAGTGGTAGACTTAACTGTACTAAAACCATTCTTTCACAATAGTGCTATTACAAGATTTTATGCAGTTTGATAACACTGAAACTACCGACAATACCTTTTACAGGATCAAGCTGTAAACAAACATTTTTTTTAACTAGCATTTCATCCTATGCTAGTGGAGTATTATTCTCAATCTGGAATTTTACTAGAACAAACTGCTTACCTATTTAGAACCTGTAAAAGAACCATCATTCCACTACGTTAGCTGTAATCTAAGTAAGCCCCGATCTCATCTAAGATTCTTCCCTACTTGATAATAGAAAGTAATAACACACTTAGCACCAGATTAAGATGCAGTTCCCTTTCTTGTTTTCTAAAACATAAACTGTTGTGTTTAACATTCCTACAATAGTACTTTAAGATAAAATAATAAAGTATACAGAACTAAAGAAATATAATTCTCATGGTTAATTATTACTTTTTGAATAATCTCTAACAGTTATTTGTTCATTGGCAATGACATTCTTAAAATTTTATGTTACGTGAAAAATTTTAAATTGTTAGGAATTTTTGGGTTATTACATGTGGTATCAGAGCACAAGGTTCAAACACTAGGCCTGAATGTAGCTCAACTTGCATAAATAAAACAATAGATTTAAAAAACGTATATTGATTTTTACTTTTCTTTTGGAATTACACTACATAGAGTTTTTCTGAGTTAACAACATGTATGGAAGGATTGGAAGGATATGCGGATGAGGAGTCCCCATTTACTGAACAAAGTAATTCTAAAAGAGAACCTATACAAGAAGAAATAACTAATAAATCATCTGAATTACTACAAATAGTCAAGGAACTAAGAACAAAGATGCAAACGGTCAAAAAGGAAAATGAGAGAATTTTGAGGGCTCAGGAGGAGCTAAATCAGATTTTAATGGAAAGATTTCAGAATGAGGAAAAATATAAATGAACAAAGTCTGAAGATATGCCTTACCAACATAAAGATAAAAAGACTAAATAGTTTAAAATCAAATGTAGCTCATCTTCTGAGGTTTATGGCGATCCACATAAAAATAATTATCAATATACTAGTGATAATAGCGAAGATAATCATCATACCAGAAAGAGAAAGTTTAAACCTTACGAGGAAATATATGGAGAATGCAAGAAAATTAAGCCACCAACATTTAATGGTGAAACTGAGAAGGGAGAAGAGGCTGAATCATGGTTGTATAGGATGAAGAAATATTTTCAAATTTATAATTACTCTAATCAACTGAAAGGCAGAATGGCTATTTATAACCTCACTGGAAAGGCAGATATTTGGTGGCAGGACCTAAAAAGAGTAAAATGTATTAGGGAGAAAAACATTAACTAGAGTACATTTAAGAAATATTTTAAGAATAATTTTTTGTCTGAACAGTACTATAAGGAGTGGGCTAAGGAATTTTATGAATTCAAACTGGGAACAATGAATATGAAAGAACTAAATACTAAATTTCTAAGTCTTCTCAGGTATGTGTCGTATATTGTGGCCGAGAAGCCTAAGGTACAATGATTTCTAAGCTACTTACCCTATCATATAAAAGACAGAATTGAGTATGACAATCCAAAAAATTTAGCATAAGCAATGAGAAAGGAGAATTTTTGTTATGAACAGAATCACAAAAAAGAAAGTATGACAAACTAGAAGGAAAAAAGAACTAATAATTTTGAACAAAGGAAGAAAGGTTTTGTGTCTAACCAAAATTTTAAGAATAATAACACACAAAATTTTCCTAGTAAAAATTTCCAAGGGAACAAAATTAATTCACATACCAATCCAAATGGTCAAAGAAATAAAGAATATATTAATAATCAGAGTAACTATACCAATAATTTTGAACAAAAAGGAACCAATAAAGTGTTGGGAATGTAATGGTCGTCATTATGCATTTGTTTTCCCCAATTGGAAGAAGACTGTTAGCAACATACACATGATATAGGAGGAGATGAATGTCATTGATCTAGTGAGGACAATGCCTAGGATCAATGCAGCACTAGAGAACAGGCAAGCGGATTACCAAACTTCCATGGTGGAAGTAGAAGGTAAGCTTAATCAAATACCTATATATATTTTAATTGATCCAGGGGCTAGTTTAAGCTATATTTCTCTTGATTTAGTAGAAAAATGTAAGCTATCAGTAGAGAAGTTTGCAAATTCTTGGTTAGTCCAGCTAGCTACTGATGCAAATAGAAAGGTAATTAGCTTTATTAATAATTGTACAGTAAAAATGGATCAGTTTGAAACCTCTGTTAAGCTTAATGTTTTATCTTTAGGTTCATATGATATGTTAATTGGTATGGATTGGATAGAACAACATAGGCTAGTCCTGAACTATTTCGATAAAACCTTTACATGTGGAAATAACGATGGAGAAATAGTAAATGTAAAAGGAATCCCTAGGAAAACAACGATAAGACAGATTTCTGCTTTGCAGCTTAAGAGAGTTATTCGAAAGGGATGTAAATCCTTTGATGTAACAATCATTAACGAAGAAAATACTAATAACAAGGATAAATTAAAACTGGAATATATTCCTATCCTATAGGAGTGATCGGATGTATTTCTGGAAGAAATTCTGGGACTGCCTCCGAAGTGGGAGTTATAATTTACTATTACGCTGGTACTTGGTGCAGTGCCTGGCTCAAAATCCCAAAACTGGATGAATATACTGGAATTAAATGAACTAAAGTCATAGTTAAAAGAACTCATTGATAAGAATTATATTAGACTCAGTGTGTCTCCCTGGGGAGCACCTGTTATTTTTGTTAAGAAGAAGGATGGAACTCTACGATTGTGTATAGATTACCGTCAACTAAATAAATTGACTATCAAAAACAGATATTCGTTACCCTGCATTGATGATCTATTTTATCAGCTATGTGGAAAGATGATATTCTCGAAGATCGATTTACGATCTGGTTACCACCAGGTCCGAATCAAAGATGAATACATAATTAAAACAACTTTAGGACCCATTATGGGCATTACGAGTTTGTTGTTATGTCATTTGGGATTACTAATGCCCCAGCTAGTTTTATGTGTCTAATGAATAATGCAATGCATAAATATCTTGATACGTTTGTGGTCATATTCATTGACAACATCTTAATTACTTGAAGTCTGAAGAAGAACATAAAGAACATCTAAAATTTGTCTTACAAGAGTTATGAGAACATCAAATTTATGCAAAATTTAGTAAATGTGATTTCTTTAAGGATAAAATACAGTATCTGGGTCATGTAGTGACTAAAGAAGGAATTTTTGTTGACCCCAAAAAGATAATTCAATCAAAGAATGGCCAGTCTCAAAAGATGTAACTAATGTATGATCATTCATGGGGATTACTGGCTATTATCGAAGGGTTTTCAAGAATTGCAAATCCCATAACTTCTTTACAAAAGAAAGGGAAGAAATTTGAATGGATTCAAAAGTGTGAAGACAGTTTTAAAAAGTTAAAAACATTATTAACTATTGCACCAATCTTAAGAATTGCTGACCCTAATAAAGATTTTATAGTATGTACTAATGCATGCAATGGCGTTTTAGGTGGATTTCTAACTCAGGAAGGACACGTCATTGCTTATGAGTCTAGGAAGCTGAAGATTCATGAGAAAAATTATGCGACCATGACTTAGAATTAGCTTCTCTCATACATGCCTTAAAAATGTAGAATCATCATTTAATCCAAAGGAAGTTTATATTAATGACAGATAATAAAGGGTTAAAATATTTGTTGGATCAACCTAACTTAAATGCTAGGCAAGCTAGATGGCTAGCTTTCCTTAGCGAATACGATTTTGAAATTCAACACATTAAAGGAAAAGAAAATAAGGTTGTTGATGCATTAAGTCGAAATGCAAAACTGAATTTTACAGCAGCAATCAGCACCTATAAAATAGATTTAGAAGAACATCTAGAAGAAGGAATAGAACAAGATTAAAATTATCGGAAATTACAAGCAAAGGTAAGAGAAATTTAATTAAAAGTTTAAGTACAAGGTATAGTTTGAATGAAAAAGGATTATTATTATATAAAGATAGACTATACTTACCTAATGTACCTAATATTAAGTTGCTGATTTTAAATAAAATTCATAAAAATCCTTATTCAGGGCATCCAGGTTATCAAAAAACTATAACTATGCTAAAAAAGGATTATTTTTGGCCAAACATGAAAATTGAATTGGCAGAATACATTACTAAGTGCTTTGAATTTTAGCAAGTAAAAATTGAACATCAACATCCGGCTGGGTTACTTCAACCATTACCTAGTCATAGCTAGAAATGGGAGATAATTAGCATTGATTTTATCACAGGATTACCTAGAAATCAAAACTTAAATGACTCAATAATAGTAGTTGTTGATAAATTAAGCAAGGTGGCTCATTTTATACCTGTAAAAACTACTTATAAAGCTACAAATATTGCTGATATTTTCTTAAAACAATTTTTTCGATTACATGGAATACCGAAGGTAATAATTTTAGAGAGAGACCCTAAGTTTACGGGAAACTTTTGGAAGTCTTTGTTTAAAGGATTAAATACTACATTAAACTTATGTACCTCTTTTCATCCTCAAATAGATGGACAGACTGAAAGAGTAAATCGAGTATTGGAGGATCTGCTCAGAATGTATGTAAAAGAACAACTAGGTAAATGGGAAGATTACTTACACCTGGTAGAATTTGCTTATAATAATCACTATCAAGCCTTAGAAAGATATAGTGCTTTTGAAATTTTGTATGGCAATAAATATAATACCCCCATCCCATGGAGTAATCCAGTTGACAGGCTAGTATTAGGACCTGAACTATTAAAAGAGATGGAGTTAATTGTAAAAAAGGTACAAGACAACTTGAAAGTTGTGCAAGATTGACAGAAAAGTCAAGCATATCTTAAACAAACTCCAAAGGAGTTCCAGGTAGGTGAACATGTCTTTATTAAGGTGAGACCTAAAAAGATCTCTTTGAGGTTAGGTATTTGTGCTAAGTTAGCACCCTAATATTGTGGACCTTTTCAAATACTATCTAGGATAAGACAGGTAGCATATCAGTTATCTTTACCGCCAAACTTAAAGGTTCACAATGTTTTCCATATTTTTGTATTAAAAAAATATGTACATGATGCTACTCATGTTATTAATTTGAATGATGTGCAGGTGGAGCCCAAAGGATATTTTCTGGTGGAACCAGATTGTATCCTCGAAAGGAGGGAGATCTCACTTAGGAATCGCACCATTGATCAGGTGAAGGTGCAATGGAAGTAACTTAGTCTAGAAGAAGCCACCTGGGAATTGGAAAGTCACATGCGAGATGCATATCCAATTCTATTTCAAGGAAATTATGAGGACGAAGAATAAATAACATCGAGGATGATGTTATAAATTAAGGGGGTGTGTATATCACATGCCCCAATTTGCAACCAATACTTCATGCAAACACTGTTGATAGATATATAGTCTTGGCCGCAAAAATGTTTAACACATATTCTCTTTTGTAGAGTTCTGAGGCCACTATTTCACTCTTTAGTAGAAGTAGAATTGTTCTTAAAATAAACCATCTCAAAATGAGATGTAAGTCTACAACTAAAAATACAAGAAGAAGACTATTGGAATAAGTACTGTAGTGGTAGACTTAACTGTACTAAAACCATTCTTTCACAGTAGTGCTATTACAATATTTTATGCAGTTTGATAACATTGAAATTACCAACAATACCTTTTACAGGATCAAGCTGTAAACAAACATTTTTTTTAACTAGCATTTCATCATATGCTAGTGGAGTATTATTCTCGATCTGGAATTTTACTGGAACAAACTACTTACCTGTTTAGAACCTGTAAAAGAACCATCATTCCACTATGTTAGATATAAGCTAAGTAAGCATCGATCTCATATAATATTCTTCCCTACTTGATAATAGAAAGTAATAACACACTTAGCACCAGATTAAGATGCAGTTCCCTTTCTTGTTTTCTAAAACATAAACTGATGTGTTTAAGAATCCTAACATAGTACTTTAAGATAAAATAATAAAGTATATACAAATTTAATTCTCATGGTTAATTATTACTATTTGAATAACCGCTAACTGTTATTGGTTCATTGGCAATGACATTCTTAACATTTTATGTTACGTGAAATTTTTTAAGTTTTTAGGAATTTTTGGGTTATTACAAACTAGCAGGTGGAGGTTCCCGAGGAGCAGCAAGCACCGTAGGGGGATCCGCAGGAGAACCTGCCCCAAGACTACTCCAATACCAACACCCAGGAGCATCAGGAGGATTCCCAGGAAGAAAAATAAGAAGAAGAATAAGAGAAATATCCACCCAACAATGGCGAAGAAGACACCCCTAGTGATGAGAAGGTGCACGCCAATAGAACCAGGAAAAGAAAGGGAAAATAGACCATGGAGGAAGAGGAAGAAGCCTTGGGAATCCCACATAGGAAAATGCAGAGAGCTAATTGACCCCAAGTCATTAGCATAGCATAAGAGGATCAGACTCTTCATAGAGAGGTGGTCACAAAAATAACTGAGTTTATCTTGGGTGATATCATGCGCAAACAAACCAATTGGACGACTTCACTCACTACACAAGTTACCTAGCTGGCAGAGGCCATCACAGAAGTGTGCGACACCATGCAACCTGAGCCCTATGGTGTAGACCCATCAGACACTTTGACAACGTCGATGCTACTCCCACCATTGAGAATAGAAATGCCCATGTAGGAATTTTTTACAGATGCAGCAGAAAAGGATACAAGTATCCATAGCTTGGACACATTAAATTTGGATTTCTCTTAGCTGACATTACCGAAAATCTATTCCATTTAGTATGCCATAGCTACAGAGGTAAGAATATAAGAAAATGCGGTTGCATATTAGGAAGCCAAGGTAACCAGGAAAGAAAAGAAGTGCAAACAAGTCATCCAGCGACAACAAGAAGGCATGGAAGCACAAGCGTAGAGGCAGGCTTCACAGGAAGAATCCATAAAGGAGGTAGTTGCATAACTATCAGATGATGAGGAAGTATATGAGGCAAAACCTATGCATAAGCTAAGGCAGTTATCCAAACTAGATACAGATCTGAAGAAACAGGCTCAGGAATTAAAGACCAACCAGTAGCCGAGCACACCCCCCGAAGTTGCACAATAAAGGAAACAATCGACATATCAAGTTTTTGGTTGGATTAGAGACCCTGAAAATATCTGCATAGAAGTGGTGGAAACAATTGTCGCAGTATGGGAGCAACTCATCGAGGATGAGATTGCAGTATGGGAACAAATCATAGGTATTGGTAGTAAAGGCATAGATTAAGAAGCTTCCAACAAAGGAGAAAATTACCAAAGGCACTGAGCTCAAGTAGCTGTAGGATAAGGTAAGAACCCTAAGCGAGTAGGAAAATAGGTGCAACCAAGAGACGACTGAGAAACAAGCCGAAGCTGAAAGGGTGACAAGGCTAATTCAGCCTGTCCAACAGAGAATCCATGAGTCAATGTAGGTAGTAGCCAATGTGTCCTTGGAACACTCTAGTTCCAACCAAGTGCAGGAATTGGAGCAGCAGGCAATAGAAGCCTGCCATGAAGTAGAAAGGCTTACTCCCATTTTTGTCCAATTCCAACAAAAGGTTGGAAGCGCAAATTAATCTTCACCAGAATATGCACCCAAGGCTGTGCAAGAAGAGGAGAAGGAAGAAGAAGAGGAAAAATAAAATAAAGAGGAAAAGGAAGATGAAGAGGACCAAGAAGAACAACATGAACAAGAGCCAGAGCAAGTAGAAGAAAAACCTCTAGACGTAGACTCTTCATATGATGTCAAAGAAGAAATTGTATAACTCCAATTGTGTCATCTAAAATATAAGAAATTTTTCTAAGTATGGTATGAGATCGCAGTGCAGGAAACACCACCAAAAAAAAAAGTAACAAACGCACAAGATAGTAAGCAGGAGAAAGATGCATGAGAAAAAAAATAAAAAAATCAACAACAAAGAAAAATTTGCTCATGTTGCGCCACCTACTAGGCCCATTGATTCATGGCTTGGGATGAGCCACATGTGATTGTTGGGGACCTATTGGTCCTAGGGAAAGTGTGCAAGAAATAAGCACAAATGAATAAATGTACAATAATCAATCCACTACGCAAGAACACACAAGGAAAATGAAGCATGCGGAAGGTATAGAAGAAATCTACGCAGACAAGGAAATCTATGTGGACAAAGAAAAATGTGTAGAAGAGGAAACCCACACAGAAGAAGGAATATGGGAAAAAGATGTCACCAGTGCAGAAAATGGAAGATGCACAGAAGAAATATTCCTATAGGGTAAAACAATAGCACAAGTGCAGATTAATGACCGAAAGAGACAGGACGATCGTGGGTATTGAAGTCGGCTTAAGTTGACAGATGCCACACGAGTGAACGCTTGTTGTAAGTAAGGTTGTTAGTGCCTCATGTCAAGTAATGATCACCATAGCTGTAGCCTAGGAGGAAGTCTATGGTGACAGTTAACGAACTTCCTATATGCAGTAGACCCTACGTGGTCATGTAAAATAGTATAAATAGGAGGGATTCAATAGTTAGAGGGTTGGTTGTTGTTATTTTACTCTTCGATGGATTTTTAGATCACTATTAGTTTATTTTGATGGGTTAGTAGAGGGAAGTTGTGTTAGAATAATCAACACATAGTTAGCTACCTTAGACATTAATTAATCCAATTTTTGTCTTATTTTCCTAGTTTCCACATTCCACCTTATGCAAGTTATCCTCCACACATCCAAAGTGGTCAAAATTTCTAAATTTGAGTCATGGAGCACTTGGAAAACCACTTGGAATCAAATCTACTTTATTCCTGGCCTTCCTAGTGCATGTCTTCTTTTTCTGCTTTATTGCCTGCTTTTTCTGAGTTTTAAGGCAATTGGGAGTTTGACTAGGTGAAGTTAACTTGTTTTTTGTCCTCATCATCCTCCACTCTTTTATCCTAATAAAAGGATGTATGATTTGTCCTTCCATCATCTATTTTCTTTCCTAATTGATTTTTCCAATTCGTGAGCTCCTAGACAGATTTGGAAACTGCTTTATGCACCTATGGGGGATTTGCTTAGATTTAGTAAGCTTGCTTTTGACCAAATTCGAATGGAATCCTTATGCATTCAAATATCTCATGTAATTATTTATTATGATAGGCTATGACTTCACAGGGTTGGATATTTTACACTTATTCAATACAGATTAGTGTTCTACTCCATATTCAGTCTCCTTTGTGAGTAATTTGCATGTGTAATTGGAAATTTTTGTGATCGTAATTTTTCTAACACCTGGGTTCAATTTACACATGGTATCAGAGCCTCTTTAGATCAATTTCTCTCCTTCCAATTTGTATTGCATGTTCGACATCATTGACTGGGAGCATTTTGCTGATTGAAGGGACATTTTTTTAGCTATGGATCAATCTCAAAAGATCATCTTGACTCCATTTAACTTCTTTGAATGGAAAGAATAGATGGAGATACTATTGAGAGAAAAAGGACTCTACAGAGTGACTATGGCAACAGAAGTAGAGCCCAATGTAGCTGCAGAGAAAATTAAATGACACAACAGGAGGGATGAGGCCTATGGTCTCCTGTGTCTGAGCATATCCAGAGACCTCCTTTTCCATCTTGATGGATTGACATCACCAAATGAAGTATGGGAGAATATTGTTGAGATTTTTGGTTAGATATATGAGATGATGGGACATCAAATTGAAAATGAATTGATCTCCCTGAGTCCCAATAGATTTGAATCCCTTCAACTCTATTTTTCCAAGTTCAAAGCCCTTGTTTTGTAGCTAAAACAATGTGGGATCGAAAAGAAGGATGAGCAACTGGTTTTGGCCATATTGTCGAAGCTTTTCCTTGACTATTCAGTGTTTGTATTGAACTTCCATGCCATGAAGTTGACAGCTCAAGCCTGGAAAATGCCTAGCCTTGCAGATTTCATGGAATCTCTCACACAAGAACAAGATAAATTGGTGATGATGGGCACCATCAAACCTTCCAAATACCAAGATGTGGTTGCTGGAGATTCAAGGGTGGATTCAAAAAAAAAAACGAATTCTAATAAGCCACCTAAGCAAAAGAGAGACAATAACAATTCTCCAGAGGAGCCCCAAGGTTCCAAGAAGAACCCCTAGAAGAAGAAGAACAAAGGAGAAATGAGCAAGTGTGCATACTGCAGTAAGGGAAATCATTCTAAAAACTCCTGCATGAAGAAGCAAATAGACATGCTGAACCAACTCCTATAGAAGAATGGAATCTCCCTTCCTAATAGCTCAAAGAAGAGGGAAGCAGGATCAAATTCAGAAGACAGAGAGAGAGTCCATGCATTGGTTGCTAGCACAACAAACTCACCTAGTTTCATCATTGATTCTAGAGCTTCAAGACATATGGTTTTTACTAAGGAGGCATTCATATCACTTAACATGTTGAAAGGTCCACCAATTGTATTGGGAGATGACTATCTCACTGAAATTTTGGGAAAAGGGAGGATTGATCTTGACCATGGTAAGTTCAGCAATGTATTGTATGTTCCAGGTCTTGCCTCTAACCTCTTATCAGTGTATCAAATGACCCACACAGGGCCTCCAAAGAATATCATATTCCCCCCTAATGAAGTTGAGATCACAGAGATATCAAGTGGTAAAGCCATTGCAAAAGGAGTTGCAAATCACACTTCGAAGGTATACATGTTCTCACACTTCCTACCCTACTCAAACCCCTCTGCTCTTTTGATTCATGCTAATGAGGCAAGCAAGATTTGGCATGAAATATTTGGCCACCTCAATTACAAGTATCTTTCTGATCTTAGTGAAAAATAAATGTTCGTAGGGTTACCAAAGATTAAGTTTTCCAAAGGAGTCTGTCAAGGTTGCATCTTAGGAAAACACCCATAGCATAAATTTGAGAAAGCTAGTCATGAGAGAACCTCTGCACCTCTTGATTTTATCCACAGTGATGTTGCTGGTCCATTTCCTCATATGTCAATGAGTCAGGCCAAATATGCATTAACATTCATAGATAACTTTTCCAGGTATTGCTGGGTTTACTTCCTGAAACACAAGTCTGAAGTTTTGGGCCTCTTCAAAGTCTTTAAGGATTTGGTTGAAAACCAGTCTGGGAGGAAACTCAAGGTCCTCAGATATGACAATGGTGGTGAGTATGTCAAGTCTGAGTTCATTCAATATTGCACAGATGCAGGTATTCAGATGCAACATTCTATCCCTTACACACCACAGCAGAATGGTGTTGCTGAGAGAAAGAACAAATCATTGAAAGAGATGGCAACCTGCATGATGGAGGCTAAGACTTTGCCACCAAAGTTTTGGGCCGAAGATATAAAATGTGCAGCCTATATCTAGAATAGGGTTCCTCATAAACAACTTTATGTTATGACTCCTTTCGAAGCATGGGGTGGGCACAAGCTAGATGTGACCCATTTCAGGATTTTTGGCTCAAGGGCTTGGGCTAGAATTCCAACAGAAAAGAGGAAGGATTTGCAGCCCCAAAGCCAAGAGTGTCTATTTGTTGGGTAATTTGAAGATTCAAAAGGGTAAAATCTGATCACTTTGAGCACAAACAAATCCTTCATTGAAAGGAGTGTTCAGTTCCAAGAAGAGCCTTTAGTAGCAGTGGAAGTTGGAGAATCCTCTTCACCACCAGAACCATTGAATGTAAGTGAAGAGATAGTTGAACTTGATTGTTATGATATGTATGATAATTATGATTAAATTGCAGATCCTAACAATACTACAAGATGAAAATGGGCAGCAAAGACCATTCATGCAACTGGAGAACTAGCTGGAAATCCTAATGATCCTAGGAGGACTAGATCTCAGTTTGAGAGTGCTCTGTGCATGAAAGATCCTATGTTTGCAGAGAAATGTTATATGATGGTTGAATCAGACCCACAAACATATGAAGATTCAGAAAATTATCCAAGATGGAAAACAGCCATGAATGAACAGTTCAGCTCACTCCAGAAGAACAACACTTGGGAGCTGGTTAATCTTCCCCTAGGGAGGAAGCTAGTTCAGTGTAAGTGGGTTTACAAAACCAAATTTGCTGCTGATGGTTCACCTCTGAAATACAAGGCCATATTGGTATCCAAGGGCTACTCATAGGTACATGGCATAGACTACAATGAGACGTTTGCACCAGTGGAAAAGATGGACTCCATCAGGCTAGCCTTAGCCATTGCAGCCTCAAAGCAGTGGGAGGTACACCACAAGGATGTGAAGTGTGCTTTCCTAAATTGAGATCTCACTGAATAGATTTACATGCAGCATCCTCAAGGATTTTCTACTAATCCATCTCTTGTATGCAGGCTAAAGAAGTCATTGTATGGGATTAAGCAAGCCCCCAGGGCTTGGTATGCCAAGATTGATAGCTTTATGCTATCACTGAATTTTGTTCGATGCAAGTCAGATCCAAATGTCTATTTGAAACTGATTCATGGTTCATTAATGATAATTTTTTTGTATGTTGATGATATTCTCATTACAGGAATCTCAAAGGATGAAATTGCCTCCTTGAAGGATGCAATGAACCACGCATTCTCGATGACTGATTTGGGATTATTGAGCCAATTCTTGGGGCTCGAGATTTCTCAAACAAAAAAAGGAATCAAAGTACATCATTCCACGTATGCCTTGGATTTTCTGAACAAATTCAACATGAAGGATTGCAATCCAAGCAAGACTCCCTTTCTTTCAGGAGTTAAGCTTGAAGAAGCTGATTCTTCACCTATGGTAAACAATACACTGTATAGGCAACTGATTGGATGTTTGATGTATATTACACATACTCAACCTGATCTTTCTTATGTAGTAAGTGTGGCTTCAATATACATGGTGTTAAGTTAGTGATTTGTTTCTTCAAATTTTGTTTGATTTGCATTTTTATTTCAAGTTATTCATTTGCTTTAATTTGATTTTTGCCTCTTTTAAGAAATTTTTGGTTTTTATATGAAATTTTGAACATTCTTTTGAAATTCTCAAGTTTTAAACTTTAGGTTTACATTTTTAAGGGGTTTAAAAAGGTCATTATATCAAATGATGGATTCATAAATTATATTTTGAGCATAGTCATGCATAGTCATTACTCAAGCAGCTTTTAAACTTCATGCAAATTGACAAAAAGCTGTAAAAAAGCACCAAAACAGTGTTAAACTTATTCTTGTAGCACTGGAGCCCGAAATTAACAAAGAGCGCGCTACAAGAATATCATGACTCCATTTTCTCCGATTTTTTAGTCAGATTTTCGCATGATTTCGATTATGGAGTGACTAATCATGTGTTTTGAGGGTGTTTCCTATGTGTGAACTCAGGAATTGTCATGAGTTCAGGTAGTTTCAGATCGTGAGGCAAATCGTGGTCATCATTACTCCGAATGCAGTTCATCTTGTCAGGTAGCAGCGTAGATATGTTGCAAAAGTGGTCAAATGCATTGAAAAACGCAGGGTTGAAGGCACAGTATATATTTGTGGATGAATTTCAGAACACAGATGTCAACCAGTTTGAGTTGCTAAGGATTCTTTGCAAAGATCATGCACACATTACGGTTGTTGGTGATGATGATCAACAAATATATTCCTGGCGAGGAGCAATTGGTTTATACAACATAAAAAATTTCGAAAATGTTTTCATGGGGGCAATCACTACTAAGTTGGAACAAAACTTTCGTAGTACAGGTGTAATAGTGGCATCTGCTCGCAGCTTGATTAGTAAAAATAAGAGTAGAATGCCAAAGACTGTGCGAACCACATCACTCACAGGTACACTTATGACAGTATGTGAATTCAGGAATGATCAATGTGAAACTACTGCAATTGTTGATTTTATTACATCATTGAGGAAACAAGGTGTCCCATTGCAAGAAATTGCTATTATCTATCGTCTGCAGCATATTGGTTTGGAGGTTCAGCACAATTTACAAGCTCATGGTATTGAATGCCACATTAGAGGCAGTGGATCTGGGTCCACTGGAAGTCAATTTTTGGTTGCTAATCGTGGAGAAAGTTAGTACAGGGCTTGGTGATGTAATCCATGACATTCTGGCAGTTCTCCACCTAGCGATTTGTGAATCAAATGATCTAGCATCCAAGCATCTATTGGACCTTTTCTGTCCATCTATGGGTTTAGCAATCAAAGATTGTTTTCCTTACCTTAAATTAAAGAAGGGATTATCATTGTTGCAAGCCATAAAAGCTACATGGTTACATTTAGTTGGACTCCTAGTATGTGATGATCTGTCTTCATATGCCCCAGCTAAGTCCATAGCTATTTTGTCAGAGAGCAATCATTTGACACTTGAAGGTATGCATTCTATATTGAAATTTCTAGCAGCCACAAAGAACGATTCGAAGAACATGGGTTTGAGAGATGTAATAATCAATATCTTGCAACAAATTTCCCATGTCAGAGGCAGTAGAGATGTTCCACACACCTTGAATGCTGACTTTGATGGAAAGAAAGGATATAATCACCAGTTTGTTTCATCTGCTGGGAAAGTTGATACCAACTCACCAAATAGCTTGCAATATGCTGGTATTAAAGCCCTCTTAAAAGAAGCTGCTTTGTTTGATGCTGAAAGAATGACTGGTTGCCATAATCAGAATTCCTTTTTTATCAAAGAGAGCAAGAGTGGTACATCCCAAACGAGCTTTATGGACATGAAATAGAACAGAGGAATAAAAGGAAGGTTTAAGTTATTGCCTGATAAACCAGGCTTTCTTGGAAATATTGATGTCAGCCTTGATGCAAAATCACTGGATAAACTAAGGATATTTCTTGATCGAGTTACTCTGAGAATGCTGATGATGAATCTGAGAAGCCAGAGGCTGCTTACTTTAATGAAAACGTGGAGGAGACATTCCGAAGAGTTGTGTTAGAAGTTCCAGGTGTTGAGGAGCATCATGTGATTATAGAAGTCAATGGTTTGAGGTTGGCATATAACATGTCTTTCTCTGACTGTGCTGGAGCTCTTTTTCATGTAATTTTGAATTTGGCTTTGAGGCCCCACATGTTGGTCCATGGGAGCTTTGTATTAAATCCCAGAATGTAATACCAAAATGAAGAGATTTGTTGAAACACTATTTAAAATCTGAAGATGATGAGGTTGAAGTGCTCTTGAAGATTGAAGAAATTATCTTGGAAAGTGTACACAATTTTTATGCCCAATTACAAAGAGACAACCAACAGCTTAAGGATGAACTGGCAGAGTAACTGAACTACCCACAGTGCAACAATATGTTCAAGTTAAAAGGGTGATTGGCTTGTAATAACAAGAGAGCCATGCTTGGCACCATCCACAATATCAAAAAATGATCTCTTAGGACCTGCAAAGATTTGGTTGGTGTTTATTTTGTTAATGATGTCAATGATGTTAGTATCCTTCAGCAACAACAAGTAAAAGAAACTGAAGTGCCTTATGTTGAAGATCAACAATTGGAAGAAGAAGCTACACCTACAGAAACAATTGATTAGGAAAACCCTATTGTTCATGATATATCTTCAGAATTACTGTCAATGATTGCAGTCCCTTCAGAGTGAGCTAGCAGATGCAGAAAACAAAGTCTCAGCACTTATGAATGAAAAAAGGAGGCAGTAGAAACAAAATTCTGCTCTATTTTTCCTATTTTGAGTCATTGAAGTAAAATGCTAACCACGAGCTAAGGGAGAATAATTTTTTAAAACCAAAATATTTTTTCATTCATAATATACCTATCTACAAAAACCTCTCTCAGTTTTGCAACAACTGTCAAGGTTTGAAAGATCCAATTTAATCTTTACAGCCTATTTTTCAGGGTTTTTAAATATTTAATATTTTCCTGTTTTATTGTTCATTTTGCGGAGAATATTTGGATCTATTGGAGATGAATTTTTAAAACCAAAGAGATATTTTTGTCCATCATGGAACCATTCACAAAAACCTCTCTCAGTGTTTACACAGGTGTCACCAATTGAGAGATATGGAAGCTTCTTTGACACCTATTTTCCAGAAATTCACCATATTTGCCAGGAATCCGATTTGCTATTTTTAGTCAATTAGTTGAGTTAGTTAGTTAATGTAACTGCTGGGTAGTTTCAATTTCTACCTAATGAAGGGGAGATAGAACTACTTCTTTGTAATTATAAAAGAGATACAAATGGACTGAAGAGAGGTTCTAATTTTTGGGAGCTACAGGAGGTCTTCAGACTGCTTTTGTCTTCAGACTTGTTCAGGAGTTAAGTACCAAGACTCTCATATGCATTTGGTGATGAAATTATGAAATATATGACCTTTTTCCCCTTTAGTTTCTGTGTTGGCTTCATTATTGATCTTGTTTAGTTTCCTAATTGATATATTCATTACTAGTTTATGTGTATATGCTGGTGATGCTTGTCTTTTATGAATGAACTTCAGCATAGTGTTTCTGTTGGATCTTGTGTGATATATTATGCATCTTTATCACCTTCTGTTTATGATTTAGTTACTACTTTGCTCATGAATGCATTCCCTGTCTTTATCCAAAATTTTACAACCACCAAAACATTGCAGAAACCCTAAACCTAATCTGTTTTATTGAATTTTATCTTGAGTGTGTGTTGGCTTGTTTCTCTGGCCTTAGAAACAATTTCTGGCACAAACATCTTTGGTGCCATTTTTGGGGATGAAGCTGAAGCATATCTTCCCTAGGATACTTATCAGTTTTACTGGTTTAAGAGGTGGACTTGAACCAGCACTTTTGAAGGCTAATTTTTCACCAAAGTTGTCACAGTGGCTTCTAGAGGAGTGGGAACCAGGAGCAGACCTACTTCACCGTTACATTTAGGGGTTTCAGACCCTGAACAAATATTGAAAACAACAAGAAAACTCTGAAGGTCTCAATCTTTATCAGCCCTCTATGACCCTGACCAGTTGGGTGCTTCATTACATCCAACTGAAACCTCACCTTAGATAAAACCTACCATCCCTGAGAGCACTTTTCAAGTTTTTACTAATCCTCAAACATTTTTGAAAGCCAAGACTGCTTCTCCTGGTAAAATACCTCTCTTTCAGCTAAAATTAGGAAAGAGCCCTTTTCAAACAAGTTCCAGTCAATCTTCCTCATCTGCAAAGATAGTCATTCCAAAGATGGCATCCCAAAACCCTCCCATGGATATGATGGACCGGATGGTTGCAGCCAGGTATGCACCATTAGTCTTACCTCATCCTTTACATGCATTGCCTGGAGGTGATTACCAAAAGTATATGCCTAGGTTCAATGGACAAGGGGAAACCACTGCTGAAGAACATTGGGAAGCTTTCCTAAGTTATGCTGACAATCAAAACATTGAGATCAAAGATGTATGGATGAGGGTATTCGTTCAGAGCGTTGATGGGGATGTAAGGAAGTGGTTTAGAGAGTTTCCTGCCAACTCAATCACTATAATTGAAGAGCTCCGTGATCTTTTCATGAGGAAATGGGGAGACACAAATGACCACACCTATTATATAACTGAGTTTGGAGCTCTCAGAGGGTAAAAGAGGCAGGTGGATTGCAAAGATTATGGAGTATGATGTGGAGATCAGACCTACTAAGCTTGTCAAGGGACAGGGTTTAGCCAAGCTGCTAGCTGAATCAAATTGTCAGGCTCTAGGAATGTATGTTATGGCTGAAGAAATAGCTCAATAAGAAGATCAAGCAGCTCTGAAGAAAGAGAAGATCATGGATTTCTACTTAGCATCTACCTGGTATGCAAACATTGTTCAT
Source organism: Pseudotsuga menziesii (assembly GCA_001517045.1). NCBI lineage: Eukaryota > Viridiplantae > Streptophyta > Pinopsida > Pinales > Pinaceae > Pseudotsuga > Pseudotsuga menziesii. The sequence continues at coordinate 570,356 of LPNX010214623.1, read as the reverse complement.
TTTTTGTTATTTCTGCAATGTCCTGAGCATTTAGACAAGAAGGCTGGTAGATCTTTGAAACTCAAAGCTACTAAGTATTGTTTGGTAGAAGATCAATTGTTCTGGAAGGATCCAGGGGGTATCTTGCTCAGATGTTTGGACCAATCTGAAATAGGAGAAGTGATCTCAGAATCCCATGAAGGTGCCTGTGGAGGGCATAAATATTGGAAAGCAACAGCTTACAAAATTTTACGAGCTAGATATTATTGGCCATCCTTGTTCACAGATGTTTACCAGCAAGTAAGAGCCTGCATTCCTTGTCAGAAATTTGCTGGTAAGCATAAATTATTGTCTTTTCCTTTGAAACCTATTGCAGTCAATGCCCTTTTCAGCAATGGGGTCTGGACTTTATTGGAGAAATAAATCCAGCATCTTCAGGATAGCATCACTGCATTCTCACTGCAACAGATTTTTTCACAAAATGGGTGGAAGCCATTCCTACAAGGAATGCTACAGATAAGGTAATCATGGATTTCATTGAAGAAAATATTCTGAGCCGGTTTGGCTGTCCACATAGATTAATAACAGACAATGCAAAGGCTTTTAAATCTAGAGAAATGGTGACCTTTTGTGAAAGAAATGGCATCATATTGAAGCATTCAACCCCCAATTATCCACAAGGAAATGGTCAGGCTGAATCCTCTAACAAGAACATCATTCAGAGCATCAAGAAACTGCTCAAGCATAACAAAAGGTCTTGGGATTCAATGCTGAAATATGCATTATGGGCAGACAGGATTACAGTGAAGCAGGCCATTGGGACTTCTCCGTATCAGTTAGTATATGGTGCAGAGGCAATTTTCCCTGTTCATTTGGGGATCCTAGTGATGAAATTTCTCCAGAATGCTCAAGAGGAGCCAGATGTTATGTCAGGAATTTGTTTCTTACCTTTTCATGTTTGATTACCTTTTTGATCAAGTTTTCTTATTTCTTTGACTTTATCTTTTCAATTACCATAGGAGCTTTTTGGTATTGACTTTAATTTTTAAGTTTTTTGCCTTTAGAGTTATTTTTTTTCCTCCTTTAGGTCTTAAAGGGTTTTAAAAGGTCATATTATTCAATGATGTGGTCACAAATAGCATCTTGAGTATAGCTCATAGTTCAAACAGCCTTTAAACTTCATGCAAAATGCCTAAAAGCTGAAAAACAGCGAGAAAATAGCACTTAAAATATTCTTGTAGTGCTGGGGTAAAAAAATAATGAAGGTGCTCTACAAGAATATCGCGACCTTCATTTTTCCTGGTTTTCTAGAAAAATTTTGTCATGATTTCAAATGATGAGCGACTAATCCCATGCTATTAGTTGTTTGCTACATGTGAACTCTAGAATTATTATGATTCCAAGTGTTTCCAGGTCGTGAGGCAAAACGTGGTTATCATTACCCCTAATGTAGTTGAGCTTGACAGGTAGCAGCGTAATTTGGTCTAATGTGAAGTGAATTGTTACATGCATGCATGTTTGATGATAGAGGAATTAATAGAATGACAGTGCCTGCCTAAAAACACGGAGATTACAGTTGCAGAGATAGTGCAGGTTTTCATAGTCGCCCAGAAAACTAGGGCTTCTTCATCTTGACACCTGGAGTTAAATTGGACCTGGAGAGACACCTGCAGTTTTCAGGCCGGTACTCAAATAGCATGGAGAGCGGTTTAAAGCATCTACAGTCAGGTATTCCATGATAAGCCAGTATAACTGCAAATTTGGGGTTTTTTTCGGTGGGGTTCGTTTAATCCAAATTGATCAAAGGAAATGATAAATTATGCTTTAAAATGAAATTTCGGCCAGACAAATAGCTATCTAAGATGCTCTAAGAGGTCAGACTAAGTGAGGGTTGGAGATAACAGTTTTTTGATAAAATATGACCCTGTCAAAGCTTAAACTGAAGTGATGAGAGGATCCTATACATTTGACAGTGTTTTCAATGTCTGAAATCGATTCTCTGTTTGCAAACAATACAAAAGGAACCAAATGCCTAAAAGTTGTAGGGAGACCTAAGTTGTTAGGTGTAGAAGTTTATTGTTTTTGGAAGCAGATTGGAGGCAGCGAGGAGTTAAAGGCTTGAAGACAGATGAAAACCTAGTATCATTTTGATATTCAAACTGTTGAGAGATGAAAGTGATAAGTTTGAGATTATTTCTGCCTTATATTCCTCTCATCCAACCTCTGAACAGTCTGCAATTAATCTAGAAGGTTGATAGCTGAGATTCTTCTTGTAAACTCTTATTGTGCAGAGATTGTTTATACAGGATTCTGGCAGGTTATGGTACTCAATACACAGGTTTATGTTTCATATTGGAGATGAACAACCAATAGAACAATTAAAATGCCTGATAGTCATTTATTTGAAGACAGTGTGGAAAAGGAGGTTCAAAGTGTTGACATTATTGGTGATACTATTCAAAAATTTACAGAGAAAATTCAGGCTGATCTTGATGTCTTTTATCGCCAATGCCTGATTGATATTCATGGAATGAAATCTTCTTATGGACAGCTTGTGTTTTTCATAGAGCAGGAGGAGGTAACTTATGGAAGTTTTTATGATCCAATAGCAGATTATTTAGAGTCAATACCAGGTTATAAATCTGCTATTTCAGAGACACTATTTGATAAAAGTGGGTATAAGTTGTTAAATCTCTGCTCTTCATGTTTTCCAATATTTCTGATTATATATATATTTGGAGTTGGAAACAAGTTTTGGTGGGTTGATCAAATTTTTTCCTGGTTACATTGGAAATGGGATTTCGATTTGATTCAGTAGATGGAAGGTTCCTTAGAGAAAGAGATTTGATTTTCATTGTATATATCAGTGAGTGAAGCACAATAAGACTCCATAGCCCAATGGAAGTTTTGCATACAGAAGGCACTGGTCTACAGGTTCTTGAAGCCTCGCAGGGAGGACTTCATCCCGCAGCTGGAGCCAGATGTTAAGTCAGTGATTTGTTTCTTCAAATTTTGTTTGATTTGCATTTTTATTTCAAGTTATTCATTTGCTTTAATTTGATTTTTGCCTCTTTTAAGAAATTTTTGGTTTTTATATGAAATTTTGAACATTCTTTCGAAATTCTCAAGTTTTAAACTTTAGGTTTACATTTTGAAGGGGTTTAAAAAGGTCATTATATCAAATGATGGATTCATAAATTATATTTTGAGCATAGTCATGCATATTCATTACTCAAGCAGCTTTTAAACTTCATGCAAATTGACAAAAAGCTATAAAAAAGCACCAAAATGGTGTTAAACTTGTTCTTGTAGCACTGGAGCCTGAAATTAACAAAGAGCGCGCTACAAGAATATCGCGACTCCATTTTCTCCGATTTTTTAGTCAGATTTTCACATGATTTCGATTATGGAGTGACTGATCACGTGTTTTGAGGGTGTTTGCTACGTGTGAACTCAGGAATCATCATGAGTTCAGGTAGTTTTATATCGTGAGGCAAATCCTGGTCATCATTACTCCAAATGCAGTTCAGCTTGTCAGGTAGCAGCGTATATATGTTGCAAAAGTGGTCAAATGCATTGGAAAACGCAGGGTTGAAGGCACAGTATATATTTGTGGATGAATTTCAGAACACAGATGTCAACCAATTTGAGTTGCTAAGGATTCTTTGCAAAGATCATGCACACATTACGGTTGTTGGTGATGATGATCAACAAATATATTCCTGGCGAGGAGCAATTGGTTTATACAACATAAAAAATTTCGAAAATGTTTTCATGGGGGCAATCACTACTAAGTTGGAACAAAAATTTCGTAGTACAGGTGTAATAGTGGCATCTGCTCACAGCTTGATTAGTAAAAATAAGAGTAGAATGCCAAAGACTGTGCGAACCACATCACTCATAGGTACACTTATGACAGTATGTGAATGCAGGAATGATCAATGTGAAACTACTGCAATTGTTGATTTTATTACATCATTGAGGAAACAAGGTGTCCCATTGCAAGAAATTGCTATTATGTATCATTTGTAGCGTATTGGTTTGGAGGTTCAACACAATTTACAAGCTCATGGTATTGAATGCCACATTAGAGGCAGTGGATCTGGGTCCACTGGAAGTCAGTTTTTTTGTTGCTAATCGTGGAGAAAGTTAGTACAGGGCTTGGTGATGTATTCCATGACATTCTGGAAGTTCTCCCCCCAGTGATTTGTGAATCAGATGATCTATCATCCAAGCATCTATTGGACCTTTTCTGTCCATCTATGGGTTTAGCAATCAAATATTGTTTGCCTTACCTTAAATTAAAGAAGGGCTTATCATTGTTGCAAGCCATAAAAGCTACACGGTTGCATTTAGTTGGACTCCTAGTATGTGATGATCTGTCTTCATATGCCCCAGCTAAGTCCATAGCTATTTTTTCAGAGAGCAATCATTTGACACTTGAAGGTATGCATTCTATATTGAAATTTCTAGCAGCCACAAAGAACGATTCGAAGAACATGGGTTTGAGAGATGTAATAATCAATATCTTGCAACAGATTTCCCATGTCAAAGGCAGTAGAGATGTTCCACACACCTTGAATGCTGACTTTGATGGAAAGAAAGGATATAATCACCATTTTGTTTCATCTGCTGGGAAATTTGATACCAACTCACCAAATAGCTTGCAATATGCTGGTATTAAAGCCCTCTTAAAAGAAGCTGCTTTGTTTGATGCTGAAAGAATGACTGGCATTAGAGGAATTTTGGGGTCTAAAATGGGCCTCCTAAGGAAAATAATAAAATAATAGTTAAAATAATAAAATAATAGTTAAAATAATAAAATAATATTGATTAATTTTGGAGGAAGAAAGAAAAAAACTACTTTTTGTGTTCGTATTTTTGACATATCTCCCTGTTTTTTTACTCAAATTTCGATCGGGAGAGCTCGTTGGATGTGGAATTTGATTCCGCATCCAACGAGTACCCTCACTGCATACGTT
>LPNX010214623.1:458130-565260 GCA_001517045.1 Pseudotsuga menziesii | reverse complement strand
GCTGTGTTAGAAGTTCCAGGTGTTGAGGAGCATCATGTGATTATAGAAGTCAATGGTTTGAGGTTGGCATATAACATGTCTTTCTCTGACTGTGCTGGATCTCTTTTTCATGTAATTTTGAATTTGGCTTTGAGGCCCCACATGCTGGTCCACGGGAGCTTTGTATTAAAGCCCAGAATGTAATAACAAAATGAAGAGATTTGTTGAAACACTATTTAAAATTTGAAGATGATGAGGTTGAAGTGTTCTTGAAGATTGAAGAAATTATCTTGGAAAGTGTACACAATATTAATGCCCAATTACAAAGAGACAACCAGCAGCTTAAGGATGAACTGGCAGAGTAACTGAACTACCCACAGTGCAACAGTATGTTCAAGTTAAAAGGGTGATTTGCTTGTAATAACAAGAGAGCCATGCTTGGCACCATCCACAATATCAAAAAATGATCTCTTAGGACCTGCAAAGATTTGGTTGGTGTTTCTTTTGTTAATGCTTTCAATGATGTTAGTATCCTTCAGCAACAGCAAGTAAAAGAAATTGAAGTGCATTATGTTGAAGATCAACAATTGGAAGAAGAAGCTACACCTACAGAAACAATTGATTAGGAAAACCCTACTGTTCATGATATATCTTCAGAATTACTGTCAACGCTTGCAGTCCCTTCAGAGTGAGCTAGAAGATGTAGAAAACAAAGTCTCAGCACTTATGAATGAAAAAAGGAGACAGTAGAAACATAATTCTGCTCTATTTTTCCTATTTTGATTCATTGAAGTAAAATGATGAACACGAGCTAAGGGAGAAGAATGTTTGAAAACCAAAAGATTTTTTTGTTCATAGGATACCTGTATACAAAAACCTCTCTCATTTTTTCAATATCTGTCAAGGTTTGAAAGATCCAATTTAATCTTTGCAGCCTATTTTTCAGGGTTTTTAAATATTTAATATTTTCCTGTTTTAGTGTTCATTTTGCGGGGAAGATTCTGATCGAATGGAGATGAATGTTTAAAATCAAAGAGAGGTTTTGGTCCATCACGGACCCGTTCACAAAAACCTCTCTCAGTTTTTACACAGGTGTCACCAATTGAGAGATATGGAAGCTTCTTTGACACCTATTTTCCAGAAATTCGCCATATTTGCCAGGAATCCGATTTGCTATTTTTAATCAATTAGTTGAGTTAGTTAGTTAATGTAACTGCTGGGTAGTTTCAATTTCGACCTAATGAAGGGGAGATAGAACTAATTCTTTGTAATTATAAAAGAGAGACAAAAGGACTGAAGAGAGGTTCTGATTTTTGGGAGCTACAAGAGGTCTTCAGACTGCTTTTGTCTTCAGACTTGTTCAGGAGTTAAGTACCAAGACTTTCATATGAATTTGGTGATGAAATTATGAAATATATGACCTTTTTCCCCTTCAGTTTCTGTGTTGGCTTGATTATTGAACTTGTTTAGTTTCCTAATTGATATATTCATTACTAGTTTATGTGTATTTGCTGGTGATGCTTGTCTTTTATGAATGAACTTCAGCATAGTGTTTCTGTTGGATATTGTGTGATATATTATGCATCTTTATCATCTTTTGTTTATGATTTAGTTACTACTTTGCTCATGAATGCATTCCCTGTCTTTCTCCAAAATTTTACAACCACCAAAACATTGCAGAAACCCTAAACCTAATCTGTTTTATTGAATTTTATCTTAAGTGTGTGTTGGCTTGTTTCTTTGGCCTTAGAAACAATTTATGGCACAAACACATGGATCAGTCTCATGTGATCCATTGGAGAGCAGCCAAAATGATATTTAACTTTGTTTAGGGAACAAGGACACATGGGATCTTCTACAAAGCTAAATTTGATCTTGATTTGATTGGGTTTACTGATAGTGATTGGGCAGGTGACAACACAGATCAAAAGTCAACATCAGGATATGTGTTCATGCTTGCTGAATGGCCAATTTGCTGGTCAAGCAAGAAACAGAGTGCCATTGCACTCTCATCTACAGAAGCAGAGTACAGAGGAGTTGTAAATGCAGCAACTCAATGTTTATGGTTGCAGGGGTTGCTTGGTGAGTGTGGCTTCGAATCAAAATACTCAACTACTATCTGTTGTGATAATCAGAGTACCATTCGAATCTGTAATGATCCAGTTTAGAGACAGAGAACCAAACACATTGATATCCATATGCACTACATCAGACAGCTTGTGCATGATGGCACCATTCACCTACTCTTCTGTTCATCTTTAGAACAAGTAGCATATATCTTCACCAAATTTTTTTGTGAGAAGACATTTAGAAATCTCAAATCACTACTGGGGATTGCTGATCATGCTGTGAAGTATGAGTGATGACAAGATTTCCAAATTTTGTTTTACTGTCCATGTTTAAGGGAGGATTTTTCCCACTAGGTTTTTGCCTCTTTCCTTGGTTAAATGGACATGCAGTATGTAAAGGGTGACTAAGCCTTGTTGCTAGGCCCTATAATTTTCTGATATTTTACTCATAAGTTAGGATTAAGGGGGGGTGTTAGAATAATCAACCCATAGTTAGCTACCTTAGACATTAATTAATTCAATTTTTGTCTTATTTGCCTAGTTTCCATATTCCACCTTATGCAAGTTGTCCTCCACACATCCAAAGTGGTCAAAATTGATAAATTTGAGTCATGGAGCACTTGGGAAACCACTTGGAATCAAATCTGATTTATTCCTAGCCTTCCTAGCGCATGTCTTTTTTTTCTGCTTTATTGCCTGCTTTTTCTGAGTTTTAAGGCAATTGGGAAAGTTTGACTAGGTGAAGTTAACTTGTTTTTTGTCCTCATCATCCTCCACTCTTTTATCCTAAGAAAGGCATGTATGAGTTGTCCTTCCATCATCTATTATCTTTCCTAATTGATTTTTCCAATTCGTGAGCTCCTAGACAGATTTGGAAACTACTTTATGCACCTATGGGGGATTTGCTTAGATTTAGTAAGCTTGCTTTTGACCAAATTCGAATGGCATCCTTATGCATTCGAATATCTCATGTAATTATTTATTGTGGTAGCCTATGAATTCACAGGGTTGGCTACTGTACACTTATTCAATACAGATTAGTGTTCTACTCCATATTCAGTCTCTTTTTTGAGTAATTTGCATGTGTAATTGGCAATTTTTGTGAGTGTAATTGTTCTAACACCTGGGTTCAATTTCCACAAGTTATGAGATCTGAGTGGTATATTAGTCTAAAGACTACAGGATGTAGTTGGAGAAAGTGTAGTAGAGAAGAAGCTCTGCTAGAGAGGTGCAGATGCTAGAGAAGTCAATCCAGGCCGTGTGCGGATCAGTAGATGGTGGCAGTAGATTAGGAGAAATAAGGTAGAGAGCATGAGAGAAAGATAGAGTATGAGAAGAAAACTAGATCCAAGATAGTCTGTAGTCAAATGTAGGCTGAAGGCACCATATATTTCTCATGCCTGATGAAGAGCACCTTGTGATTTTTCTCGGATGGGATTCCACATGAACTCTCCTATGTGTTGATGATTGACTATGTATGTTTGTTTATGTTTATGATGCTAGTCCTATCATGGTTGAATGAATTTTGTATTGTCTATAGAAGTATAAATGCATGAATAGATGTTGGAGCACGGTCTTGCAGCTACAGAAGAAGCTGCCAGTTTAGCGGATAGACAGTTTTGGCGGAGATGAGATAAGATAGAGCTATGATGTCGTAGCATGTTTCTAGCTGCAGAGCAGAGCTGGAAACCATGAATTTTAGGGTAGAGAAGTCAAGGAAGATGACAGTACCTAAGTGGCCAAGAAGAGAGAGCTCACCCACTGCATTGAAGGCAGCGGCGAAGATAGGAGGGCTCAGCTACCCTCATAAAGGAAAAGGAGCAACGAGGCTGAGGTATTGAAGACAAAGGACAGAAGCAGGGAAGCGGTGCACAGTACCCATGGTCAGCGCTGGGAAGCATGGAAGACTGCAGAGAGCTGTGGTGTGACGGAAAGCGGCTACCTCAAGTACAGATATGCCGACTGTCACTAGTTAGGGTTTTGGGTTACTGTTGGGACATGCCCACAGTGTTGTAATGGCTAGACCTTCGGGCCGCCTATAAAGGGATATATTTTGTATTGTAAAAGGGTTGTTCATTTGGAGGTTCATTCAGTTGTTAGTTGTTTGGTAGATTATCAGATAGTTGTAGAAGTTGAGCTCTGGTTCTGTTATTAACTGTAGTTATCTTACTGTAACCAGTAGCTGGCTCATAGAGCATGCATGTAATGATCCGCAGGGATCGACAGAGAGGGAAGAGTATATTATAAGAGGTGAAATATAGAGTAGAAAAGAGATCTAAGAGAGAAGGGCTCCAGGCTATGTGTGGAGTTACCCAGAAGATCTCGAGCTGCATATGCAGTGCAGCAGAACTGTGTTTACCTTCCCCCGAGCTATAATAGAAACACAGTTCTGTGGATGTAACTTCCATCCTGGAGGTGAATCACGTTAAAATCATGTGTTATGTGATTGACTTATGTGTTGTGTTTATTTGTTGCATATATCAGTTATCACATGGGTCTTGTTTACAGTTTAATGTATGTATGCATTATTCAGTCTACAACACTATAGAAGATAAATGCAAGTTGAAGTCCATAAGTATTTTGTGTAAGAGTTTATCTACATTTCATCCCAGATAGTTAAGAGTCACAGAGTTAAGCAACCTTGTATATTGAGTCCCTTAATTCGGAGTGAGTAGCACTAAGTACGTTGAGCCGCAGTAGTAGGATATCGCAAGGAGGTGATATCGCACCAACAAAGGAGCTGTGGTGCGCTACGGTTGAGAATCAGCATAGGAAGAAGTTACGCATTGCCTGAGGCACGGCGATGCGATAAGGATTAGAGTCGTTGCAAGTAAGAGGAAGTTGCACGTCGCAGATAGAGAGATTTCTCGCAGGCTAGAAGAGCTATGAGACACCCAGGCTGCCACAAAACCTGGTCCAAGACACTTGAGTCCTTGTCCAACCCATTAGAATAACTTCAGGCCGCTCCATGGTCTGTCGCCGAAAGGGCCAGTGAGCTAGGGGTGTTGTTGGTTAAATACAGTAAACCTGGGTTTGCCCATGCAAACCAACAAATGGTTCCATTGCCGGTTTTGAACAAACTGAGCATTGATGTTCTGGTGGCGGCCTACTAGAGACGAACTCAATGAGCGGGTTTGGTATAACCAGAAAGAGTTTGCCGAACAAGAGAACATGAGTCCTAAAATGAATACAGAGGCCTGGTTACAGAAACATATCGTTACAGACCTGCATGCAGTATTTTTTGCTACCTTTGGGAACGAGCTTTACAACTGGTTATCAAAGTTGACTGATACAAGCATATTCAAAAAGAAAAGAGACATTATCTGGACACCAAAGTTGATTCAGACCGTGAAGAACCTTGATAATCCCCTCACAAGGACAGTAGACTTCTGGCTCGCGAGTGTGCTAGAAGGCTTCGTCACAGAGTTTACAGTCGACCAGAGAAAAAGCTTCAGTGAGGCTGAGCGCTACTTCTTCAAAGGATATCACGGTAAGTACCTAAAATCTTTAAACTTGTCCATTAAGATGTTATTACATGAAAAAGAAACAATGGATCTAGTTTCAGATGAATAAGTAAAGATAGTAATGTCACAAGAGTTTGAAAGTGATTTTGATGACATTGGACGTACACGTAGTGGAAAGAAATATAAAGTAGGTTTCAGATCTCCCATATTTAAAGACAGTTCAGATAATACTAGACAACAGAGTCATAGTACCACAGAAAGAACAGAGGGGGATATCCCTTACCACCCTTACACCCCATAGAAACAGATCGAGACTCAGAGCAATCCCGTAGGAACTCCATCCAGTAGCTTGCAGACAGTACCTACTACCGCTACATCACCTTCAGCTATACCACCAAGTGGTAGTAACGCAGCAAATCAACATCCACCGTGTAGAAATAGAATGGGGTATGATATGAAGCTACCTATATTTAAGGGAACAGGGGCAGAGGACCCAGAGCAGCATTGGTATTTATGTGAAGCCATGTGGACCATTAAAACCATCAATGACGATACCATTAAACTTGTACAGTTGGTCACCACGCTAAGAGATCGAGCCTTAACATGGTATATGAAGTATACCACAGTACCCAGAACGCTTGTCCAGATCAAGACCACCATGATTAAAGAATTTAAGAAACCTAAGTTTGAGTCACAGTGCATTACAGAGCTCAAAGACATCAAACAGCTACCTACATAGTCAGTGTGGGACTTTGATCAGAAATTCAAATCCCTTATAGACCAAGTCAGCTTTGAGTTTGCGCCGGAGTAGCATAAGGAATGGTTTATTGCAGCGCTGCTTCCTCACATTAGACTGCCATTAATGCAGCAGAAACTCCAGATGCAGGATGACGCGTTGGAGATGGCAATGAAACTAGAGGCTTCACCTCTAGTGGAAACCAGCACAGGCATGACAAATCTACAAAACCAGTTGGCTAATCTCATGTTATAGTTGCATGAGCTTAAGAAAGGAAAGGAGGTTGCGCAAGACATATGGTGCGTAAGTTGTAAAGCACAAGGCCATACTAAAGACAACTGTCCAGTCTTTGTAGACTATCTAGCAACAGGGGCTCCAAACCCCTTACCATAGACCCACGGGCCGTGGTGTGAAATATGCAAAACAAGAGGACATCTACCTCACCAGTGCCCTCTACTTCAGAAGTATGTGCAGACACCTAAGAACTTATACTACGTATTCTGCAAGTCTATAGGCCATGATGAACACGATTGACGAGCCTATGATCTCATGGTCGGAGCAAAGCAAGACTTGTACAGAGTCCAATTAGAAACATAGGGTCCAGCAGCAAGACCACAACATGATCTGGCTTATGGTGGTTATGGATGAGGATTCATAAGTCGAGGACGTGGAGGAGGCTTTGGCCGTGGAGAAGGCTTTGGTCATGGTCACGGAACAGTTACTTGCTACAACTGTGGAGTTGTAGGACATTATGCTAGAGACTATCAGAGTCCCACCACTACATGTAACTATTGCAAATCTTATGAGAACACTATAGAGGAGTGCCCTACATTGATATCTAAGATCAGAGAACCTAAGCCAGCAGCACACTAGAACATCCAGCTTATTGCTGCTGAGCAGGAAGAGCCAAAACCAAGAGTCAACATTGTGACTCATAGCGGTGTTTCCACCAGTGGGACATCGTAGGATACTGAAGAGAACACAGGTTAAGAGTGGGCGCACAGGGATCCTAACAAAGCAACACCACTTGACCTATAGAAGAATAAACAGACATTTCAGGAAGCTAAGACTCTCTTTGATTACCCTATGCAATCAGCATCATAGGTACCACCATCTAGGGGCGTACCACAACAAGCACCTTGTGGCATTAGCGCTGTACAGATATCGCAGGCTACCACATCGGGCACATGCGATGAGGATGAGATGGAAGGAAGTGTACAATCCTTCCTGCGGAGCTATTTAAAACTCGTGAGAAATGAGCAAGCTATCAGAGAAATTCAGCGCATTATAGATCAGTGTCAACCATCTTCTTCCGTGAGCAGTACACAGTGTGTTGTTCATAATATTACGGGGCATACAAGAACCGGAAGAGAGATGCGACTCACAGCACAGGTTAGAGAATTCCAAATGGATGAGGTGATCCTAGATCTAGGATCAGACATAAATGTTCTGACTAAGCAGACAGGGGAACAGATGGGTAGCCCTAAGTTAGTCAGATCGCTTATTCATCTGAGATTAGCTAATTAGCAGCGAGTATCACCCTTGGGTCGATTACCGCAAGTGCCAGTTGACATTGACGGAGTTCGTAGCTTTGTGGACTTTGAAGTTATAGAAATCATTGGCGATAGTAGACCATATCCAGCACTACTAGGCATTGATTGGGAAATCGGTAACATGGCCGTTATCGACCTAAAGAGAAGACAAATGACCTTTGAGGACGCGTAGATCCAGGTCATCGCACCGTTGGATCCTTTTCAAGGTCCTAGATATATTGAACCTATCTGAGCAGAGGAAGAGGCATGTAACATAGAGAGCCTCTATCAGATGACCACAAACCAGAGTGACTACATCAATCCGACTGTAGAAGGGAACATTAGTTGGTGATGCGACAGCTCATGCGCATCAGATTTAGATGTTGGTCTAGAGAACTGGCAGAACAGACTTCACGAAGTCTCAACGCGCAAATGTGCATACTTGACTAAGTCATTGCGATGGATTGGTGCAGAAATCAATGAGATTCCATCGTTTCATGGTCTAACGGATATCTAGGACTTTCTCAAGCAGTTTGAACAACAGATTCCTCACGAGAAGAGGATCGCAGCTATGGACCTTGCAGTACGAGCCACACTTACAAGATGGTGGTATGCACATAAAGAGAATATCGCATAATGGGATGATATTAAGAGATTGATGGCGATCAGATTTTCTATCGAAAGAGAGTATGTCCAGCAGAAGTACATAGGAGAAAGTGACCCCAGATCACATATTCAGGCATGCGAACAGAATTGGTCGGACATTCCCGAGGATGAATGGGTTCACCGATTCATTCACACTTTGGACACAATTCCAAGGAATTGGTATACAGAGACTGAACTGCGCAAGGGAACAACTACATGGCCACTTATGATAGACAGCTTTCTACTCACCTTCGCTTTTGAATCTGAGTACCCAAGTGTTGATCAGGCCCTAGATATAATAAAGAGTAAGATATTTGAGGATTGTATCCTACCAGCACAGACTTAGCCTGAGTGGGCCATTCAGTTAAAAGATGCGCTTGAGTGCTATAACTTCGAAGCAGAACCAGAGGACGAGGATGAGGATCGTCACAACACCAACATTCCGGAGTCAGAAGGGACTCGCGATGTTGAGGGACCACAGTTAGAAATTCCAGTAATCACAGAGCCCATCAATATTAAAAAGATCAATATTGGCACAGATACAGAACCAAAGTTTGCCTCTATTGGAGACTATTGGAACGATGAAACAGTCGGACAGATTGCAGACTTACTACATGACTATCAAGACCTATTTCCCACCAATTTCACATAGATGAAGGGAATAGTTGGAGACTTGGGAGTAATGAGGATACCATTGAAGGAGGATGCTCGACCAGTCAAGCAGCGTCCATATAGACTAAATCCGTGCTATAAAGAAAAAGTTAAAGATGAAATCGATAAGATGCTAGCAGCAGGCATCATTGAGCCCATAGAAGAGAGCGAATGGGTTAGTCCCATGGTCGTACAAGAAAAGAAAACTAAAGGAGACATCAGGATCTGTGTCGATCTACGTAAACTCAATGATGCATCACTTCATGATCCATTTCCGACACCGTTCACTGATGAGGTGTTAGACAATGTGGGAGGATAGGAGGTCTACTCCTTCACTGATGGCTTTTTCAGGCTATCACCAGATCAGAATCCATCCAGAATATCGATCCAAGACCACTTTTGCAACAGAATGGGGATCATTCCAGTATACAGTAATGCCCTTTGGTCTTAAGAATGCACCAGCTATCTTTTCTAGAGTAGTAGTTGCTGTATTTAAAGAATACATCCATAAATTCCTAGAAGTTTATTTTGATGACTAGATTGTATTTGGACTAATTGACAAGCACATAGGAGATTTAAGGCTGATGTTAGAGAAATGTAGGCAGTACCATATTTCTCTAAACTTGAAGAAATGTATATTTTGTGTGCCATTTGGTATTTTGTTGGGTCACATTGTTTGCATACAAGGCTTGATGGTAGATCCCGCAAAGATCGCCATCATTGTAAATCTTCCAGCACCCAACTCAGTCAAGCAATTGAGAACAGTACTTGGTCATACCAGGTACTACAGAAAGTTCATCAAGGGCTACGCAAAGATTACAGCACCAATGGAGAAATTGTTAAAGAAAGATGTAAAATTCCTATGGAACGAGGAATGTCAGCAGAGCCTAGACATACTTAAAGAGAAGATGGTTACAGCTCCCATCTTAGTATTTCCAGAATGGACTAAGCCATTTCATGTACATGTGGATGCATCTGGCATCGCACTAGGGGTTGTTTTAACGCAACCAGGAGAAGGGGATATTGATCATCCTATCGCATATTACAGTAGAAAGCTATCGACAATAGAAAAGAAATACACCACGACAGAAAGAGAAGGCTTAGCTATGGTGTATGCGCTGCAGAAGTTCAGGCACTACATATTGGGTGCCTCATTCAAGATGTTTACTGACCATTCCGCTTTGAAGTATCTGGTCAATAAGCCAGTGTTAGGGGGGAGAATCTGTAGATGGTTACTCCTCTTTTAGGAGTATGATTTTGAAATCATTGTAAAACTAGGAATATTGAACGTCGGACCTGATCATCTGTCGAGGATAGACTCAGGAGAAGAGCCAAGTAACCTAGAGGACAATTTGCTGGATGTGCAGTTGTTTTCTATCCAGATCACAGATGACTACTATGCTGATATCATTCACTTTCTCACTATAGGATTAGCACCTGATGAGTTTACTAAGCAGCAAAAGAAGCAGTTGGTTGTTAAAGCAGCAGACTTCACCCTGATCGTAGGACAATTATACAAGTTAGGTCCAGATGAATTCCTGTGCAAATGTGTGATGCCGCATGAAAAAGACGCCATCATAAGAGAGGCACATTTAGGAACCGCAGGAGGTCATTCCGTAGGAAACCCAACTACGCAGAAAATCCTAGCTACAGGATTATGGTGGCCTACATTGCACAAGGACACTAAGAAATTTTGTAGATGCTGCGATATTTTCCAGAGGGTAGGAAAACCCTCGCGACGAGATGAAATGCCCCTGCAACTGTAGGTTACGCTTCACGCATTTGACAAGTGGGCTATAGACTTTGTGGGTCCTATCAACCCACCAGAAAAATGCACTAGGGCGAGATACATCATCACTGGAACAGAGTACCTCACCATATTGGCGGAGGCCAAAGCAGTAAGAAATTGTGATGCCACGACAGCCGCACAGTTCCTTTTTGAAAACATCATTAGTAGATTTGGATGCCCAGTAATTTTGATGAGCGACCGAGGCACACATTTATTGAACCGCACCATTGAGGCCTTGACGGAAGAATTTCAGATTCAGCACCATAAGAGCACTCCTTACCACCCACAGGCTAATGGTATGGTGGAGGCCTTTAACAAGATTTTAGAAAATGCTCTTACAAAATCTGCAACATCCAAAGGAATGATTGGGACCTCAGAGTTAACATTGTATTATGGGCGTATAGGACCACATGCAAGAAAATTATAGGACACACACCTTTCAGCTTGGTGTATGGAAAGGAGGTTGTTATGTCTATGGAGTATATTCTTCCCAGCTTACGGATTGCTCAGATTACCAGGATGACTGATACGGACACAGTGGATGAAAGGCTAGTGCAGCTTCTTGCCTTGGAGGAAGACAGATTCATTGCTGGCTTCCATCAGAAAGTGAAAAAGGCATGAAAAAAAGCTTGGCATGATAGACACATTAAGAGTAAGACTCTTCAGATCGGAGACCTAATACTCCTCTACAATAGTAAGTTTATTAAGTTTCCAGGAAAGTTCAAGACGCATTGGCTGGGGCCATACCAGATACACCAAGTTACAGAGGGAGGTTCCATTCAGCTCAGCAAACTGGATGGGGAGATTCTTCCCACATTTATTAATGGCAGTAGGCTTAAGCTCTATAGTGATAGCCACTCCACCTCTCAGCCCTAGCCTAGACAGCTTACAGTGGTGCAGATGTCCAGTGTAGTTGAAAGGAGGCATCGCACCGGGAACTAGTCTACACCGGCAATTATTCTAAGTATGAGGAATCGCATAAGGACGGTTCAGTTTTGCGCAAGTCATCAGTGGCTTGCGAAAAGAAAAAAGAAAAAAAGAAAAAAACGCTTAAAGTTTGTGTTAAGCAGAGGATGCGGTGTTGCATCGCAGCGAGGCGATGTCTCTCCGTGCCACGTACCCGCTTTTGCAAAGAAACAGAGGGCTAGTCAAGTCGCCTTCTGACAGGCAGTTAATGAAGAAATGACCGGTATATCTTACCGTAGATTTGGCAGCAGTGTAATCAATTTTTCCAGATTTGGTAAATCTTCGACGAGACCGGTGCCTGTACACACGCTTCGAGGGAAATTTGATCAGATTTCAGCATTTATTGAGGATTAGATGACGGGTGTGGTCTTGTCCATGCAATTAATATGACCAACAGATCCAGTCTAGATGACCATTGCGTTCAGGATTATCGTCTTCGACATAAAAGCAGAAAAGTATTCATTCGGGAGGGTTATAATTGCAAGAATTCAAGAGCCAAGAGTTATAGAGTGCATCAATCAGTTTCCCTGTGCATAACTAATCCCGTTACAGAGTGCTGTGATTTCCAGAGATTGCAGCCATTGCACGTCCAACGTTTTACACCGAGTGGGTTCTACCCGAGGAGGAACCTTTAGAAGACATGCTGAGACATTTTGACCCTGGTGGCCGTATGCCTGCTATGACGACGACGCCCAGGGTTGTGAAATTAGGAATATCACAGGTAAGACAATTTCCAAGGATGAGGAATCAAGCGTAGGATGTAGAAGACATCATCAAAATCTATGTTGAAGAGAAGAAGAAAGCCGAGCCGATCACTGAAGATAAGAAAGCAGAGCGGTGGAACGATGAGAAGAAATCTCCCGCTAGGAAGAAAGTAAAAATGAGAAAAAGAAAGCAATGGGAGAAGGAAGATGACCTATCTCATCAGCTAAGAGAAGAACAAGAGGTTCCAAAGGTCAGGAATGAAAATATGCGGAACCCAAGCAGCGTAAATACCGGGAGTGAGTTTCTGAGAAGAAAAGTGAAAGGGAAAACAAACCAAACAAGCATAACTTCAAGATGCAAACAAAGGCTTGTTCTCAGAATAGAATTCCTGGCTTGTATACCTTTCGCATAAGTAGGCTCCAGACTTAATGAAATGTTTGAGAAGGCTGGAAGATACAGATTTTCCTTGTGATAAAATCTCTAACCCAGATAAAGAGGAAAGGATATCTGTGGAATACTTCTTAAAACCAGATGACGCTTGAAAGGTCTCAGGAGCGATGAGAGCGAGAGCATAACTAATGGAAGGAAAGATAAGAGAGCCCAATGAACTAAGTTAACAGAGGAATCCAGTATTGGTTAAGCTATGCTTGAATCAGCACAAGAGCGTGTCGTAGCGATGCAGGACGAAGTCGCAGGACTTCGGGACAAGTTTCAACGGACTTCACAGGAAGCCAAGGAGAAGCTACAGCAGGAGAAGACTACTGGTAGTGGCTCGGGGACGAGCCACAAGTAAGTGTTAGGGGACTGTTGATTAGGGTCTCGCAGCTACAGAAGAAGCTTCCAGTTTAGCGGATAGACAGTTTTGGCGGAGAGGAGATAAGATAGAGCTACGACGCCGTAGCATGTTTCTAGCTGCAGAGCAGAGCTAGAAACCGTGACTTTTAGGGTAGAGAAGTCAAGGAAGATGACAGTACCTGAGCGGCCAAGAAGAGAGAGCTCACCCAGTGTATTGAAGGCAGCGATGAAGATAGGAGGGCTCAGCTACCCTCATAAAGGAAAAGGAGCAACGAGGCCGAGGTATTGAAGACGAAGGACAGAAGTAGGGAAGCGGTGCACAGTACCCATGGTCAGCGCCGGGAAGCATGGAAGACTGCAGAGAGCTGTGGTGTGACAGAAAGAAGCTACCTCAAGTATAGATATGCTGACTGTCACTATTTAGGGTTTTGGGTTACTGTTGGGACAGGCCCACCGTGTTGTAATGGCGAGACCTTCGAGCCACCTATAAAGGCATATATTTTGTATTGTAAAAGGGTTGGTCATTTGGAGGTTCATTCAGTTGTTAGTTGTTTGGTAGATTATCAGATAGTTGTAGAATTTGAGCTCTGATTCTGTTATTAACTGTAGTTATCTTACTGTAACCAGTAGCTGGCTCATAGAGAATGCATGTAATGATCCGCAGGGATTGATAGAGAGGGAAGAGTATATTGTAAGAGGTGCAATATAGCGTAGAAAAGAGATCTAAGAGAGAAGGGCTCCAGGCCGTGTGCGGAGTTACCCAGAAGATCTCGAGCTACATATGCGGTGCAGCAGAACTGTGTTTACCTTCCCCCAAGCTATAATAGAAACACAGTTCTATGGACGTAACTTCCATCCTGGAGGTGAACCACATTAAAATCGTGTGTTATGTGATTGACTTATGTGTTGTGTTTATTTGTTGCATCTATCAGTTATCACATGGGTCTTGTTTACAGTTTAATGTATGTATGCGTTATTCAGTCTACAACACTATAGAAGATAAATGCAAGTTGAAGTCCATAAGTATTTTGTGTAAGATTTTATCTACATTTCATCCCAGATAGTTAAGAGTCACAGAGTTAAGCAACCTTGTATATTGAGTCCCGTAAGTCGGAGCGAGTAGCACTGAGTACGCTGAGCCGCAGCGGTAGGATATCACACCAACAGAGGAGCTGTGGTGCGCTGCGGTTGAGAATCAGCGTAGGAAGGAGTTACGCATTGCCTGAGGCACGGTGATGCGATAAGGATTAGAGTCGTCACAAGTAAGAGGAAGTTGCATGTCATAGATAGAGAGAGTTATTGCAGGCTAGAAGAGCTACGAGACACCCAGGCTGCCATAGAACCTGGT
Source organism: Pseudotsuga menziesii (assembly GCA_001517045.1). Lineage (NCBI taxonomy): Eukaryota > Viridiplantae > Streptophyta > Pinopsida > Pinales > Pinaceae > Pseudotsuga > Pseudotsuga menziesii. Next base: position 550,581 of record LPNX010214623.1, on the reverse strand, counting down.
CCAAGACACTTGAGTCCTTGGCCAACACATTAGAATCACTTCGGGTGAGACTTCAGGCCGCTCCACGGTCTGTCGCCGAAAGGGCCAGTGAGCTAGGTGTGTTGTTGGTTAAATACAGTAAACCTGGGTCTACCCATGCAAACCAACAATAGATCATTATGCGCAACTTTTGAGTATTAGTTTATGTTTACTATGCAATCGTTGTTGTGTGTATGTTATATTGTGACAGTCTGTTATCTCGCTATTATATTCCTTCATGTTTAAAGTATTAAGGCCGAATCTGTGTCATGCCATTAATAGTTAAGAAAGTATATGCTTAGTGTGCGCTACAGTTTGGTGTAAATGAATCCATCCTCGTGACTTGTTTGAGCTCCTTAGTCGCATGCCAAGGGACTATAATCATTCAACAAGCCACAGAAACATGGTTCTAGCGGTTACCCATCAAAGAGATATCTCGGGTGAGACTGCACCTGCTTTGCAGGTGTTGCCGACGAGGTTTTATCTGTCAGGCCGGTATCTCGGGTGTTTGTTGGGTTGACGGGCTACGCAGAACCTGGGTCGCGTGAGTTAGGAAAAGTGTCCAACATTGGGTCATGGCACATCTAATCTAAGGTTAAGTGTAGGAACTTGCATTTTATTTTATAACTAGCATTTACATGAATTTTTGTTAGAACAAAATATGTTGTAGTTTTCCTACACCTTGAATGACTTCCTATTTCTGAACTAAGCATGATTTATAGTTTGTGATGCATAATAATTATCAATTTGTTTTTTTAGATGAAAATGCAAGTTATGTGTTATTTTCATTTCACATAATATCTTGATTATCCATGCTTGGTATAGCTAAAGAACTTTCCTTGTTATGATCACTTGCACAAAAGATTTAGGTTGAAATTATTTGTCTTTGGTAAATCATGGAAAAGTTACTGGAATTCTTTCACTTAATTTGTTACATGTATCAGTTTTTTTTATAAGGAAATAGATGTCAAGTATGGAAATAGGATATTGTTCTTGAGAAACCCTTAGTTAAATGTTGATTCGCTTCTACCTTTTAGTAGCCAGAAATTTTATTATTTGAGCGACCAAATTAGGATTTATATACTACTAGACATAGTTAGCTCCTTTGTAGTTGCATATATTATGCAACAACATCATAAGTCTGTACGAATCATTGGGTTGATGACTAAAGTAGAGGTTTAGATGTACCATTCTTGTTGTCATCTTTTTCCAAACAAGATACATTATTACTAGTGGTTAATAAGGCCCATAAAATTGAACAATGTATCGTATTTTCTTTCTTTTTGGTACAATTGAATGTAGTGCTTGTCGTTTGGTATGACAAATTCATTATTTTTGTTCCTTCAACTTTTTAAATAAAATTCAAATTTTAAAAATACACATGTCAACTTCACATTGGTTGAATTTCTGATAATGTCATCTTGACATCATTTGGGCCCATGTGGACATGTGTCACCCTTGGGTTGGTGCACGTGGCATATGTATGTTACTTGACACTAATGTTGAGGTACAATATTTGTAGGTCAAGCACATGTACCCATGCCTTTGCGATCCCATGTGAGATCTAGGTGGAAGCTTTCATGGGCATTGTTATAGCCAAAATTGACACTTCTCCATCGATGTGTACACCTTCATGATGTTTCTCTCATGGTGACATTGTCATGATGACATTGTTTCTCACAAGAAAGGACATTATGGATGGAAGAGTCCTCATTTGGTGCTTATTGATATGGCCTTAACTCGTTCAATGTTTCCTTACCCATTAGAGTCCTTTTGACTACTTTTGGAGGAAAAAACACTTATAAAAATATCTCCTTTAGGAATTTGTTCCTGAACATGCATGGTTCTCTTGGACAAAGGGTGTTTTACACACACCTTGACCTTATACCACCAGTGTGTTTTCTCAAAACACATCAAAAATATAAAAATTCTTGAAATTTGGGTGGTTTGGGAGGTTGAGATAACCACCCCATCAATTAGAACTGCTCCCTCCTTGAATATAACCATATCCTTTTCTTATAAAAATGAAGAGATATGATCAATGAAAGGGCACTTTTAGATAATTAAGGTTATGTTAAAGAAATTTTTCCATATTCTTTCCTTTATTTCCTTGCGCATGTGATACCCTATCCCTGGTAGACTAGGATATTGGTTGGGTGTGTTAGAAAAGAGGACGAATGAGATCCAGGTTAAAATTTTTGTGGTGTGCCATAAAATTAAGAAGGTATCATTTTACTTGTCTTTGTTGCCAATAATAGGATTGGAATATTTCTTTTCCCTGACAATTATGTTCATTCTTGTCTCAAGTTTGGTTACTAGTTGATGTTCATTTGATTATATTTTTATGTTCTATTTGAATTTCAACAATATTTTTATATCCAATTTTTTTTTAGGAAGGTATTTGATAAATTTTATAGGTTCATGGACTAAATATCAAGAGAAAATATCAAGGATTCAAGGAAATCTAGGACTAGCCTTCGAAAAAAGTGCATATAGTCCCTCTCCCTAAACCTTTTATATGATTTTTATTTGATCCTAATTGATACTGAAGAGTTTGTTTTGTGTGTAACCAAGCCCTAGATTTCTTATTATTCAACCTTATTATGTTGGTGGCCTCAACTCTAGTAATAGGATAATTTTCCAAACAACTAAATTGAAAACTCCATTGGGGAGAATCCTATTTGATTTGGGGTTTTCTCTAGTTTGCTTATCTTTTTGGTATTTTTTGCATGTTTTGGTGATATTATACAATCATAGACATTGTGTTTTCATACGCTTCTGAGTTGAGTTTTATTTTATGAGAATTTTAGTATGAAAAAATCTCTTCATCCACTTGACAGTAACATGTTTTGGTGAAAAATACACCCTTGGTGGTCTATATAGTAGTATGTCACATGCAATTGTTCTTTTCCCCATTGGTGTTTTTGTCTTGTAAGTGATGTTTTTCATGTTTTTCGTTATTTTTGGAGTTTTTCATGGATTCTAAAAGGTATTGGGTTGTATTAAGTCTATTTAGGACCCCTCATATATAAGTTTTGTGTCTGCCCTATGATCAATTTCACTTGTGTTTTTTGAATCTCCAAATCAAAAGTATTTTGGAAGAGTCCACATGTTCTTATCCATTATATATTTTTGTTTGAAACATTTGGAATATATATAACTAATAAAGTCATGTAGTGACCTCTCAAAGGTGGTGTTTCCACTCCCTTTGATTATTTTTATTTAGTCTTTTTATTTTTTATTTTTGGGTGAAGAGTTTTGGAGTGTGTTTGGTTGCAAGTTTGGGACCTTTTGCACTATTTTATATTGACTTATTTTGAAATATACTAATTGACATGTTCCTTTAGTGAACTCTCAGAGTTGGTACTTACTCTCCTTATTTAATTTTCTATAAGTTCCTTTGAATCTTTTTGAGAGAAAAAATTCTTTCTTTGGTATATTTCTTTTTCTCTTTGAGTTTGTACACTTTTGATTACTCCTTTGAAGTGAAATAAGGCCTTTTATATTGTTTTAGGTTCTTGATTGTGGTGTTTGGGTGCATAATTAGGCCTCCTTATTGAAATATATTAAACCCACTCACAAGTTAGGATAAAATAATTAATCATTCACCCACTAGCTTAATTAGTTGGCATCCACTTGCACCTTAAATTCAATACATGCCATCTATATCCTAGGAATGATTTATTTCCAATTCTGGGTTGATCTTGACCACCTTTTGACCATCCATAATTAGTATACAGGACTTTACAGCAGATTCTGCTTTATTTTGCTTTTTTCTATGGATAAGATAAAAGCTAGTCAACTAGGAAATTGGGAGCTTTTGTTTCCAACCCATCCTCCATTAGTTTTTCTCCATTTTCTAGGATTAGCATGTTATTTCAATATCCTTGACAACTCACTCATGTTTTTTCCAACTCGTGAGGTCCTTGATAGATTTGGTAAGTGCTTTAGTCACCTATGGGGGTTTGCTATATTTTGGTAAGTCAACCTTTTTGAGATTTATGAGTTGTTTCCATACAATTAGATTTTCCTATGAGGGATGTAATATTTATGTACACTATTATTCATAATTATTCAATGGAAGGATACACACCAATATTCATCTCTTTATTCATGTGATTCAGTCTCTTTTCTTCTCTCTATTTTTCCTGTGTATGCTTGTGAGAATTCTTAGTAGCAAGATCTATTTCATGTGCTTATTATTACCATAATTTCTCATAGCATTGATCTATTATTTATACACTCCCCAAACCATGTAGCTGAGTACGTCTCTATAATTTTTTTATCTTAAAATTAGGGTTGTATGCTTTTCCCAAATTGGTATGATTGTGTGACTAAAAACGCTTGAGTTTGTGGCCTATTTTACTTTGTTTTATAAGGGTTTCAGAAGTTTTTTGGTTATTCTCTTTGTTACAATAATCAACCCATAGTTAGCTACCTTAGACATTAATTAATCCATTTTTGTCTTATTTGCCTAGTTTCCATATTCCACCTTATGCAAGTTGTCCTCCACATGTCCAAAGTGGTCAAAATTGATAAAAATGAGTCATGGAGCACTTGGGAAACCTCTTGGAATCAATTCTACTTTATTCCTGGCCTTCCTAGTGCTTATCTACTTTTTCTGCTTTATTGCCTGCTTTTGCTGAGTTTTAAGGAAATTGGGAAAGTTTGACTAGGTGAAGTTAACTCGTTTTTGGTCCTCATCATCCTCTACTCTTTTATCCTAATAAAAGCATGTATGAGTTGTAATTCCATCACCTGTTATCTTGCCCAAATTATTTTTCCAATTCATGAGCTCCTAGAGAGATTTGGAAGCTTCTTTATGCACATATGGGGGATTTGCTTAGATTTAGTAAACCTGCTTTTGACCAATTCGAATGGAATCCCAATGAATTCGAATATATCATGTAATTATTTATTGTGGTAGCCTATGAATTCATAGGTTTGGCTATTGTACACTTATTCAATACAGATTAGTGTTCTGCTCCATAGTCAGTCTCCTTTGTGTGTAATTTGCATGTGTAACTGGAAATTTTTGTGAGTGTAATTGTTCTAACACCTGGGTTCAATTTCCACATGGTATCAGAGCCTTTGTAGATCGATTTATATCCTTCCAATTTGTTATCGTAGGTTCGACATCATTGACTTGGAGCACTCTATTGACTCAAGGGACAATTTCTGAGCTATGGATCAATCTCAAAAGATCATCTTGACTCCATTTAATTTCTATGAATGGAAAGCAGAGATGGAGATACTGTTGAGAGTGAAAGGCCTCTACAAAGTGACTATGGAAACAGAAGAATATCCCAATGTAGCTGCAGAGAAAATTAAATGGCACAACAGGAGGGATGAGGCCTATGGTCTCCTGTGTCTGAGCATATCTAGAGACCTCCTTTTCCATCTTGATGGACTAACATCACCAAATGAAGTATGGGAGAATCTTGTTGATATTTTTGGTAAGACAGATGAGATGAGGGGACATCAAATAAAAAATGAATTGATCTCCTTGAGTCCCAACAGCTTCGAATCCCTGCAACTCTACTTTTCCAAGTTCAAAGCCCTTGTTTTGCAGCTAAAACAGTGTGGAATTGAAAATAAGGAGGGGAAACTAGTTTTGGCCATACTCTTGAAGCTTGGCCCTAACTATTCAGTGTTTGTTTCGACCTTCCATGCCACCAAGTTGACAGCTCGAGCCTGGAAAATTCCTATCCTTGCATATTTCATGGAATCTCTCACACAAGAACAAGATAAATTGGTGATGATGGGAACCATCAAACCTTCCAAAGACTAGGATCTGTTTGCTGGAGATTAAAGGGTGGATTCAAAAGGCAAGAAGAGAGCTAAGAAGCCACCTGAGCAAAAGAGAGATAAGAACAAGTCTCTAAAGGAGCCCCAAGGTTCCAAGAAGAACTTCCAGAAGAAGAAGAACAAAGGAGAAATGAGCAAGTGAGCATACTGCAGTAAGGGCAATCATCCTGAAAGCTCCTGCATGAAGAATCAAATTGACATGCTGACCCAAATCCTGGAGAAGAATGGCATCTCCCTTCCTGATAGCTCAAAGAAGAGGGAAGGAGGGTCAAATTCAGAAGACAGAGAGAGAGTTCATGCATTGGTTGTTGGCACATCAAGCTCACCTAGTTTCATCATTAATTCTAGAGCTTCAAGACATATGGTTTTGACCAAGGAGGCATTCATCTCACTTGACATGTCAAAAGTTCCACCAATAGTACTGGGAGATGACTCTCTCACTGAAATTTTGGGCAAAGGGAGGGTTGATCTTGACCATGGTAAGTTCAACAATGTATTGTATGTTCTAGGTCTTGCCTCTAACCTATTATCAGTGTATCAAATGACCCACACAGGGTCTCTAAAGAAGGTCATATTCTCCCTTAATGAAGTTGAGAACACAGAGATCTCAAGTGGTAAGGTCATTGCAAAATGAGTTGTAAATCACACTTCGAAGGTATACATGTTCTCACACTTCCTACCCTAATCAAACCCCTCTGCTCTTCTAATTCATGCTAATGAGGAAAGAAAGCTTTGGCATGAAAGATTTGGCCATATTAAACTTAAGTATCTTTTTGATCTTAGTGAAAAAGAAATGGTCATAGGGTTACCAAAGATTAAGTTTTCAAAAGGAGTCTGTCAAGGTTGCATCTTAGGAAAACACCCAGAGCATAAATTTGAGAAAGCTAGTCATGAGAGAACCTCTGCACCTCTTGAGTTGATCCACAGTGATGTTCCTGTCCCATTTCCTCATATGTCAATGAGTCAGGCCAAATATGCATTGACATTCATAGATGAATTTTCTAGGTATTGTTGGGTTTACTTCCTGAAACACAAGTCTGAAGTTTTTGGCCTCTTCAAAGTCTTCAAGGCTTTGGTTGAAAACCAGTCTAGGAGAAAACTCAAGGTCCTCAGATCTGACAATGGTGGTGAGTATGTCAAGTATGATTTAATTCAATATTGTTCAGATTCAGGTATTCAGATGCAACATTCTATCCACTACATACCATAGCAAAATGGTGTTGCTGAGAGGAAGAACAGATCACTGAAAGAGATGGAAACCTGCATGATGGAGGCTAAGAATTTTCCACCAAAGTTTTGGGACAAAGCTATAAATTGTGCAGCCTATATCCATAATAGGGTTCCTCATAAACATCTTGATGGTATGACTCCTGTCGAAGCATGGAGTGGGCACAAGCCAGATGTGACCCATTTCAGGATTTTTGGGCCAAGGGCTTGGGCTAGAATTCCAACATAAAAGAGGAAGGCTTTGCAGCCCCAAAGCCAAGAGTGTCTATTTTTTGGGTAATATGAATATTCAAAATGGTACAAGCTGATAAATTTGAGCAAAAACAAAGTCTTCATTGAAAGGAGTGTTTAGTTGCAAGAAGAACCTTTAGCAGCAGTGGAAGTTGGAGAATCCTCTTCACCACCAGAACCATTGAATGTAAGTGAAGAGATTGTTGAGTTTGCTGATTCTGATATGTCTAATCATGATTATTTAATTGCATATCCTAACAATCCTACAATACCAAAATGGGAAGCAAATACCATTCATGCAGTTGGAGAACTAGCTGGAAATTCTAGTGATCCTAGGAGGACTAGATCTCAGTTTGAGAGTGCTCTATGTATGAAAGACCCTTTGTTTGTAGAGAAATGATATCTGATGGTTGATTCAGACCCACAAACATATGAATATGCAAAAAATTATCTAATATGGAAAAAATACATGAAAGAAGAGTTCAGCTCACTCCAGAAGAACAACACTTGGGAGCTGGTTGATCTTCCCCTGGGGAGGAAGCTAGTTCAATGTAAGTGGGTTTACAAAACAAAGTTTTCTGCTGATGGTTCACCTTTGAAATATAAGGAAATACTAGTATCCAAGGTCTACTCAAAGGTACATGGCATAGAATACAATGAGACCTTTGCACCAGTGGCAAAGATGGACTCCATCAGGCTAGCCTTAGCCATTGCAGCTTCAAAGCAATGGGAGGTACATCACATGGATGCAAAGTGTGCTTTCCTGAATGGAGATATTACTGAATATATTTATATGCATCATCCTTAAGGATTTTCTACTAATCCATCTCTTGTGTGCAGGCTAAAGAAATCATTGTATGGGCTTAAGCAAGCCCCTAGGGCTTGGTATGCCAAGATTGATGGCTTTTTGCTATCATTGAATTTTGTTCAATGCAAGTCAGATCCTAATGTTTATTTGAAGATGATTCATGGTTCTTTGATGATTATTTTCTTGTATGTGGATGACCTTCTCATTACAGAAAGCTCAAAGAATGAAATTGCCTCCTTGAAGGATGCAATGAACCATGCATTTTCTATGACTAATTTGCGGTTATTGAGCCGATTCTTGGGTCTTGAGATTGATCAAACCAAACATGGAATAAAAGTACATCAGTCCAAGTATGCTTTGGATTTTCTCAACAAGTTCAACATGAAATATTGCAAGCCAGTAAATACTCCCTTCCTTTCAAGAGTTAAGCTTGAAGAAGCAGATTCTTCACCTATGGTAAGTAATACACTGTATAGGAAACTGATTGGGTGTTTGTTGTACCTTACACATACTCGACCTGATATTTATTATGCAGTAAGTGTGGCTTCAAGATACGTGGATCAGTCTCATGATATACATTGGAGAGCAGCCAAAAGGATCCTTAACTTTGTTAAGGGAACAAGGACTCATGGGATCTTCTACAAAGCTAAATCTGATCTTGATTTGATTGGGTTTACTGACAGTGATTGGGCAGGTGACAACACAGATCGAAATTCAACATCAGGATATGTTTTCATGCTTGCTGAAGGACCAATCAGCTGGTCAAGAAAGAAATAGAGTGCCATTGCACTCTCATCTACAGAAGCAGAGTACAGAGGAGTTGTAAATGTAGCAACTCAATGTTTATGGTTGCAGGGGTTACTTGGTGAGTGTGGCTTTGAATAAAAATACTCAACTACTATCTATTGTGATAATCAGAGTACCATTCCAATGTACAATGATCCATTTTAGAGACAGAGAACCAAAGACATTGAGATCCATATGCACTACATCAGATAGCTTGTGCATGATGGCACCATTCACCTACTCTTCTGTTCATCTTTAGAACAAGTAGTAGATATATTCACCAAATTTTTTTGTGATAAGACATTTAGCAATCTCAAATCACTGCTGGGGATTTCTAATCATGCTATGAAGCATGATTGATGACAATATTTTCAAATTTTGTTTTACTATACATGTTTAAGGGAGTATTTTTCCCACTACGTTTTTGCCTCTTTCCTTGGTTAAATGGACATGCAGTATGTAAAGGGTGACTAAGCCTTGTTTCTAGGCCCTATAATTTTCTGATATTTTACTCATAAGGAAGGCTTAAGGGGAGGTGTTAGAATAATCAACCCATAGTTAGCTACCTTAGACATTAATTAATCCACTTTTGTCTTATTTGCCTAGTTTCCATATTCCACCTTATGCAAGTTCTCCTCCACATGTCAAAAGTGGTCAAAATTGCTAAAACTGAGTCATGGAGCACTTGGGAAACCTCTTGGAATCAATTCTGCTTTATTGCTGGCCTTCCTAGTGCATGTCTACTTTTTCTGCTTTATTGCCTACATTTGCTGAGTTTTAAGGCAATTGGGAAAGTTTGACTAGGTGAAGTAAACTTGTTTTTTGTCCTCATCATCCTCCACTCTTCTCTCCTAATAAAAGAATGTATGAGTTTTCCTTCTATCACCTATTATCTTTCCTAATTGATTTTTCCAATTCGTGAGCCCCTAGACAGATTTGGAAGCTGCTTTATGCACCTATGGGAGGTTTGCTTAGATTTAGTAAGCCTGTTTTTGACCAATTTTAATGGCATCCCAATGCATTCGAACCTCTCATGTAATTATTTATTGTGGAAGCCTATGAATTCACAAGGTTGGATATTGTACACTTATTCAATACAGATTAGTGTTCTGTTCCATATTCAGTCTCCTTTGTGTGTAATTTGCATGTGTAATTGGCAATTTTTGTGAGTGTTATTGTTCTAACACCTGGGTTCAATTTCCACACTCTTGTGTGTTTGTTTGAATTGTTTTTTGTATCTTATTTTAAAAGATTAAAAGAAAATAATTGGATCATTTCGTGAAGTAAGGGCTTTTATTTGTGTGCCTTGCAAGTACCTTCAGTAGGTGTTCATTTTGCATTTGAGAAACATAAAAAGATTTTCATTTTGATTGTCTTTTGTATATCAAGTTTTCTTTCAAATACATATTTGTATATTTCTTTCAAAATCCCAGAAAAAATATTAAGATAAGTTTCATTTGTGCATATGAATTTTAGTTTTCATTTTGCATAAAAATATTAAAAAAAATGCATTGTACATTTTCATAATTTGCATTTGCATTTTAGTTTTCATTTTGAAGTTAGAGCTTGCATGTGAATTCTATGGCATTCAAAAAGTGAAAAGTGCATTATAGAGGGTAGAGGGTGCTCCATTTTTTAGTTTAAAAGGGGTGAAATAATGCAGTAGGTTGCATTGTACTTCTTTTTAGGTGCATAAATTTCCTTCTTTTGAAAGTTCTTAACATCATATTTTGAACAAGAAATACGTAATTGAGATAGGATACTAGGTTTTTATTTTTAGTGATAATTACACTTAATAGTCTAGGCTATGATTTTGGAGGTAGGATCTGAGATTTAATTTTTTCAATATCACATAAAACTATGAAACCTAGGTTTCTTTCACAAGGGAGTAAATATAGTTTTGTAATAAATGTGGTAGAGAAGATCCTCTAAAATGAAATTTAAGCATGAGTTCATGTGAGGATAGGTTTTGGATAGATACATACAATTTCTAATTGAGCATCCAACATGGAATTTGCATGTACAAGGATTCATTTAATACCACTTTGTATCAACTGTGGTTCTAGTGTTGTTGAGTTTCGATATTTTCTACCCTACCCATACATACGATCTCGACTTGTGATTGTCCGCCCTAGATATGCATTAAAAATTGGTAGACATGGAATCTTGTATCTACGTTCATACATAGGTGCTAGCAGGGGATTTTCTATGATCACCTTGGGTGGAATTTGTGAATTGATCATTAGTACCCTTGGAGGGTGTTTTCGATATTTATCTAGTAAAAAGCATGATCGACCTTAGTAGATGATATTAGATATTATTTGATTGGACTTGGGACCTGATCATCCCGGGATAGTATTCAGAAGAACACATACCTGACTCTTCGCTTAATGATACTTACACCCATGTTATTTTCAGTGTAAGGGTTGTTTTCCTTTTGCAATATTCTATGGACCTTCAAGTGAATGTTATTGTTTTTTATTATCTTTTTATATTTACCCCTTTGATTCTTTTGCGAGCCACCATGGATGATCAAAATTTCCATAGGTCTAGAATAAATCAATGAAACTCTCCCAAATAGAGGGAATTCCATGCACCTAAGAGAAGATTGTATTATAATAATCCACCCTTTTAGAGGGAAGAGGAAGAAAACCAGGAACATCTTGTTGAACAAGAAATAATAGAAAAAACAACTAGGTCTATTGAGTATGAACCCTCATCTAAAGGAGGGAACTTTAGTGACGTTAAGGGTCAGATATATAAATATCACTCAATTTCTTCTTATCACCTAGAGGAGAACATATATTATACTCCATTGAGGATATCATTGATCCTTCGATACTTTTGAACCCTCTGCAAGATCCAAATTATAGAAAAGGAAATAAATTTGATATTCCTATGCCAAACAATCCACCATCTTAGTGGGATAATATGGAGAACATTGGTGAGGTTTTTGGTACTGGTAAGGTTACCACCCAGTTTAATACCACCTCTTTAGGAGGAGTTATAGAAAATGCATCATCTTATGTAATTTTTGGAAGGACTCCACCATTTTTTATTATATTTACTAGAGGACCTACATCTAGTTCAAAAAATATGAATCCCTTTTCTTTCAGGATGACCTTTCCTGGTTTCTATCCAATTCCTATTTCACTTACTCCTACCTCTATTTTTAATATGGATTTATGAAGTGGTCCATAAGTACCTCCTTATGGTTAAAGTTACAACATCATGAGTCATTATCTAAGAAAATCTTGTGTATCAGGATTGGGCCTCATGTGTTGAGGTAGGGATCCTCAATTGGACTCAAGGAACTTGGAGTAAATTCTTGGGTTGGAATTAAGAATGACTAATCCTTATTTATAAATTTTAATCCTCATTTGTTGAGATTAATTCTTTGATTTTTCAAAGTTATGATGTTTCTCAGTCTTGGTTGACAAGGAAAAGGACTTGGGTGTTAAGTCAAATCCTCGTGTGTTGAGTTGGACCTCATGTGTTTAGGTAATGCTTTGCATGTCAAATAATTTATGTTGTGTAATGTATTACTAAACATGGTCACTCAATATGGATGAGCTATTAAGTCTCATCTAGAGACTATCCACCTATGGAGTGAATTACTTTAACATATGACCACTTTGAACGAGATTTTTATAGGGAAAATATTCCTATGGAATGGGGTGGACCACAACAGATAGTATGACACCAAAAATCAAATCTGTTCTCCAGCATGCTAGATAAATTAAAGAAACTTACCACTAAGGGATAAGAACCATACCTAAACCGGTTGTTCAAAGACAACCACCATTGAACTCTTAATCAAAATATTGTCCCTACAATTTTCCCTCAACAACAATTAGATATGAAATCATAACATATTAACTGTTAGCATTCAATCTATCATATTCCATATAAATGTGTATAAATAATTTACACCCATGGATACAAATATACATAATTACACATGAAATTTGGACAAGAATTGGATATTTCTATTAATATAAAATAGAGATACAATGTGACAACCTATGTCGACACCTTGTTGGAATAGAGAAACTGATTCCCTCTTCTTGGGCCTCCGCCACTTCAATCCTCTATAATAAGGAAATCTCACAAAGACAATGGAAAACTTGGGAGATGAACACAAATGGTTCTATCAACAAGGACAAAGGGATGCATACTCAAGCATATAACATTGGGGAAATATTTCCCCATAGTCTCTTTACTCTCCAAGTTTCTCCTTCTCTAATGCTTCACAAAGGCTCAATATATAGCCCTACAATGGGAAATGGAGGGTCAAATGAGAGTGTTTCCAAGAATAAGGAAGGCCAAGGATCAAGGAATGCGTTACTTGATGGAGAAAACTTCAAATATTTTTTATTTTTGAGAATAAAACCTGATGTACGTGGGTGACAAATGGTGCAATATGTGTATACACAAGTTGTATAATTGGTGACCCATGCATGTCTTCAAAATTGGTTTTTAAAGGTTATAATAGAGCATCAATGGTATAGTGAGTAAATGGGGTATAATGATCCTGCATAGCGAAAAGGGAAGGACATCAATACATGATGAATGAGGTGTGGGAAAATCATGCTATAACATATTTCCCCTAATGTGTGAGGTAAACAGTGTAAATGATGCTCGAAATACATTATAATATTCCCAAGAGTTGAGTAGAGAAGACCCAAGAAGAAGAACTAGCCACTCGTCAGCATAATACAGTGATAAATATATACATATGACTACATATATGGAGTATATATAGTCCAGATACATATCAGTATAATGACCATGACTAGGAATAATATATATATTTCATAAGTGGTCACAACCACATATAATGCATAGTGGAGTATGGTCGTCATACTTAATGATCACATCTGGTACATGACAAGGTACACTTCTCTGGTATGAGAACTGAAATCCCATAAGTACTGTCATGATCAAGGTAATACCATATATGAAATTACACCATACTCTAAGGTATTCTACACAAAACACTAATGTTACATGTCCCTTCACGTGAATGAAGGTGTTTATGTTGAACAAGATCAAACATCGTTTGATTACTGGTCATTGATGTATACCGTTAAAATAAGTGAGACATCCCACCAACGATGAAAATGGGTGTCAAGGTACTGAGTGCATTCAACAGGTGTGAATAAAGGTGTTTAGTTCAAACACTTGAATAATCCATCAATCAAGGGGCATTGATGTATTCCCAAATCTATTAATGGCGAGAGAAACTTCCACTGGTGGCTACAACTCTCAAGGCACTCAACGAACTCTAGATCCCAGTTCCAGAATAAATGATCTGAAGTCAATGTAATGGAATCCAATGGAAGGAGGTATTTATGGCATCCCCCATCAACCAACATGAGGTAAAAAAAAATTATTGGTAATTTGAAATAACTTGGATGAACAATATGTACACGAACTAGTAACCATGTGCAGCTCTCGCGCATACTGGATGCAAGTATCATGCAAAAGAGACCCTCTAAATAGCATCCAATGATGAAAAATACCAAAAGTTGCAGGGAAACCATGAATAGGGTCTAATGGAATCCAAGACACAACATGAATCCCTATGTGTGAATATATTTATTTCTATTGAACACAAGGGAAACCACTCAGTCAACGACCAATGATGAGATTCCATATACTGAGTTCAATATCACCTACCAATTATGAAAGTAGGATGAGGGTTCTAAGTAGGACCAAAACTATGTGATGTATTAGGAATGAATGACATGTAGAGTCAAAATAACTAAGGAATGACCAACTCAGGCTAAATACTTCCTTCGAATAAGAGCATGAGGTAGATGGAGACACTTAGGCAGCATAGACTCAATGTGCAAATTAGGATAAATCTATGACATAGGAGTCATAAACAGAGGATACATAGTGATTGGAAGCTTAACCAATTGGTGTATAAATCTATCAATAATGAGTAAATCTCCTAAGTTCATGTTATAAACTCAACCCATGATGAATAAACTCATGAACTATTCTATGTTCAAAGGAGAAATGACATCTGCCAATATATGACAATACCATTTTTTGTCTTGCTCTTTATGTTTTTTTTTGGTATTTTTCATATTAGAAAGATTGAAAAAGAATAAAATATGTTTATAGTACAATAAAGAGGAAACTAGTATCATAGGCAAGAAAATTAGCTCCAAGCAGTGGAAGATGCCTATGTTCAATACAAGGAAGAAAATGCAAGATAAGGACACTTGGGGGAATTTTTCCTGTCGGGTACGAGATAATAAAGATGTAAAGGATAAATAAAAGGCTCTACTTTGATAGAATTGACACAAGATCAGGCTATATGGCTTATAAAAGTAAAGCATGGAGCTAGCATTGAGCTCAATAAGGAAAGCATATGCATGCAATATATTTACAAGTTGATGAGAAATGGGAGTCCATATGGGAGATGTCCAACATAAAAGACAAGAAAGAAGATGGGCTTTTGTTTGAAGACATGGAAGGACTGCAAGGGACTCCTGGACTTAAGGAGGACACTTAGAATGGGCACAGTATAGAAAAACAAGATCTAACTAGGGTACCCATGATCGGGGAAGCTCATGGCTTACATAATGACACTTCTAGTAGCAGCAGAATGGTTTTGTGACATTAAGAAGTGGGTATGTACTTATGGTTAATGTGACATAGACATGGCAATGAAAAAAAGCACGTGGAAAATTATCCTATCTTATATGCGAGCTCAGTTGTATACCTTCCATGGGCATGGATGAGCTTGAAAACAGTCAAATATACTAAAAATCGGTGAAAGTGCAAAAAAAATGGACCCTACACAATTATATTAGTCCGAAACAGTTGAAATAGTCAATAGAGAGTCCAAACTATAGGAAAGTGGGTAAAATTTTAAAATAAATAGTAACAAAACAACCATTTACCATACCATTTGGTTTTTTACCTATTATATTGATTTTGGATCTCATTGGACCCCTGAACTTTAGACATGGATTCTAGGATCTATAGGTCACAAAATCAACAACCATCAAGACCAAGTAACTCATCCTCTCATGCACTTTTCATTCAATGCTTTTATTTTGAGTTTTCATGGTGATTTTTCAAGTTTTTAACCACCAAAAGTGGGTTTCTTGGCTCACATGGGTGACAATTTATCGGGACATGTATAGGGTCATGTATATGCGCGAAAAGAAAATCCTACCCACATATACATGCACCTATCATCACTATGACTTACATATAAGGTTGTGAATGCCACCGTTTAATCCTGAAATCTCATACAATCTTGTCTCCTTTGCAAGATGGTGCTTGAGTGGAGAGAGAGAACATGAAGACATTGACTGGGCCATTCATGGTGATTTAAATGCCCAGCGAGCACTACAAACATGTGGTATTTACAAGTTTTGGAACCTTGGGGGCTTGAGGTCCCAACAAATACTCTTACAAATGTTTGTGAACTATTGGTGTTACGAAGAGAAACTTCCTATGGCTTGGGGGTACCACAATAGATAGCTTGACACCAAAAATCAATCTTTCCCAATATGAAAGAGAAACCAAACATATAACACTAAGGGATATCAAATCATATCTTGTTCCAGATGGTTGAAGTAGATCCCTGTTGAGATTTTCCAATTCACGCTTGCTTTAGCAATTCGCTCTCAACAATAGCAAACAAGACAAGAATGCTCTATAATAATGTGTTAGACCTACTCTAGCATATATATTCAACAATGTATAAGAAATTAAATACATCCATGATACAATATTCATATTCAAATGCACATTAATTGGATAGGAAAAGATATTTCTATTAATAAAATTAGAGATTACAAGAGTGACAGCCTCTATCAGCATGTCTACGAACTAGAGAAACCGAGTCCTCCACTTGGGCCTCTACCATTTCAATCCTCCATCTCTCGATAGAAATTTCACAAAGCAAAAGAAATATTGGGAAGAACACAAAGTGCTCCAAAGGGACAAATGGATGTAGACTCAAGTATAAGCAAACTAAGGAAACACTGGACTATAGTTTATTTTCTCTTCAATGTATCCAAGGGGTTCCTTATATAGCACTCAAAAAGGGTAATGGAGGGTCGAATCCAAGCATTCTCAAGGCATATGGAAGTGCAAGAGTAAGGATATTCAGACTCATATGAGTAAAATTACAAAAATGTTTGGACTTATGCACACATCTTGATGTACGCGGGTTTGAGGTCAAAATTCATGTGTACATGCGAGTATGGGTTTAAAAGTCGTGTACAAAAGTAAACAAGGGTTTTTTAGGGATGATCTTGTAACATCAAAGGATAATAAAAGTCCATGGGGTCTAAAGAGTCTATAGAGGGACATGGAAGGCCATAAATATGTGATCAACCATTTGTGGTAAAATCATCTACAACCAATGCCCCCTAATGTGTGAGGTCAGAGGGGTAACATGATGGCCAAAATACATTATAAAATCCATCCCAGAAGTGGAGTAATGAAAACCTAGGTGGAAGAACTAGCCACTCATCAGTATAATACAATGATAAATGTTTACATGTGACTACAAATACATGGAGCATCCTTTGATACATAAGTGTACAATGGCCATGAATAAGCATGATATACAAAATGTTTCATGTGTGGTCATCGCCACGTACAATATATGACAAGTCAAAATATCCAAAGTGGATGAAGACATACAATAGATCAAGATATACATAATGGTTGAAGATATACAATGGATTAATATCTCCATAGTAGCTGAAGATATCCGATATAAACTGGAATACAATCATGAGAGTTGATATCTCATGAACAATGAAACAATCAAGGAGGCAACATACATGGAATGCCACTAAGCTGGAAGTTCTCCTACACAAAATGCTATGAGTACATGGCATACTATGTGAATAGATGTATCGAGGTCAAACATAGTAGTCCATATTCTGATTACCAGTCATTGATGTATATCATTAACATATGCAAGATCACCCATTGATAATTAAAATGGAAATCAAGGTACAGAGTGCAATCTAACAAGTGTGAATAGATATGTTGAGTTCAAACACTTGAAATAATCCATCGATTAGGGGACATTGATGTATTCTGAAAACTGTCGATGATGAGAGAACCTACCACTAATGACTGTAAGTCTCAAGGAACTCAAAGGACTCTAGAAACCTATTCTAGAATAAATGATCTAATGTCGATGGAATGGAATCTGCTAGAAGGAGGGAATTAAGGCATCCCCCATCAACCAACATGAGGTACTTAGAAACGATGTATAATGTGGAATAACTTGAACAAGATGTGCATGAACCAGTAACAATACCGAGAATGGCCGACATGCAAAGTCAAGATAACTGAGGAATGGTTGACTCCGTCTTCAACTTCCTTCGAACAAGAGCATAAAGGAAAATGGTGACTGAAGGTAGGAAGCAGGGACTCGATATGAAAACTGGGAAATCTCTGTGACATAGGAGGCATCAACAAAGAATTCATGGGGATTGGAAGCTTAACTAGTCGGTGGAGATAAACTCAAAGTAACGAGTACAACTCCTAAAGTCAAACTAATAACCCAACCAATGGATGTGATATATAGTGCTCTTTTCGAAGGAGATATAACTCAACTTCTGCAAACGATAACATATTTTCCTTAAAGGATACTTATAGCACATGGTGACCATGACTAGCCATACATCACATAGTATATCATCATGAATTGATACAACACAATTCATATGGTCTTGATACGACAAAAGACCAGTCTTGATATAACACAAAACTCCTGAACTTTTTTTTATTTATTTTTTTGGAATTTTTCATATATTTTGAAAAGATTGAAAAATAATAAAAGTTCTTTATAGTACAAATCTAGGAGTAGACGAGTGTCAGGGGACAAGAAAACTAGTTCCAACCAGTGGAACATGCCTATGCTCAATGCAAGAATATATGTGTAGGATAAAGACACTCAAGGGAAGGTCTCATCCCAATAAAATGGTTGATCAAGGTGCAAACAATATGTAAAAAAGGCTCTGCTTGGCTAGGCATGAGACAATATCAGGCTATATGGATGATAATTCAAAGTCAGGGAGCCAACATAAAGCTCAAGAAGGCAAGAAAAACTCATGAAAATGCAATTACAACTTGATATATACAAGGGAGTACTGAGGTAAATGGCCAACATAATGTTCAAGAGGAGTATGAAGCTCTTTCTCAAGTACAAGGTGAGACTAAAAAATGGACTCCCAAAATATAAAAGAGACAACTCAGAATGGGAACCCAATGCAAAAAAATGTCTAACTAGGGCCCCCATGTATAGGAAATCTTTACCATTCACACAATACCACTTCTAACAACAACATGAAGGCTCTGTGATATCATGGAATGGTTTCATACCTAGGGTTAAAATGAAATGGTCATAAATTCATGCAATATTTAGGTGAATGTGAAATCCTAACCTATATGCCCATTCAAACGTTATACATATAATGGGAATGAATGGGTAAAATCCTCGAAGAGAGTGTACCAAAAAAATGGACCCTACATGACAATAATATTACTCCAAAATAGCTGGAAATAGTCAGTAAAGAGTCCAAACTATAGGAAATAGGGAGGATTGATCCTGAAAAATACATCCAAAAGGGTGCACCGACTGTACCTCAAAGGCCCCTAGATATGAATACAATCCTGGAAATATCTCCGGTGCTCAGAGAAAGTGACCAGGGGTCATCCCAATCACAATAGTGTGCATTGCCTTGTGCTTAACTCTCATGTAAGAGGAGCATCCTAAGAAACACTAATTATATCAAGGGTTTCACACTCTCACCTGGGTTGACACCTACTTGTTTTGTTTAGTGGTCTTGGAGAATTAACTCACAATGAACTATTCCAAGACCCTAAAACCTATTCTTGTTGATTCACCCTATAAAAGAAAAGAGTGTAATTCATTTTATTAAGCATTGATTTTAGTTTGTTGTGATTACTCAAAGGGGAAATGGTCGTGCAACTAATGATGTTATGACTCTACAGTGAAGTAAATATGGACATATAACAAGCAATGTCAAGTGCAATGTGTAGAATGAAGAATAGGGTATGCCACTACATGAGGTGCAATATTTTTCCTTCAAATGTAAGTGAAATCATTCCTATATGAAAATCTAAATATAATAACAGTAAGAAAACCTAATGCAAGTAACATGCCAATGCAAAATGCAAGAGATGCATAAGTATGCAAAAGCAAAAAAAAATTGTATTTTTTTCAATAAATGAGATATGAAATCAAATAAATGAATCTAAAACCCTCAAACCCTAAAACCACTCACAAACAACATCCAAGCAAGGAACCAAGGTAAAAGACACCTAATGCACTAATCTCAAAACAAAAAATAAATAAATGGATGATAAGAACAGAGCTTAAAAAATAAACTAAAAGAAGTCTTTGGTTAGAAATAGAGGGTGTATATAGACACAAGAAGCATCCAAGAAGACTTAGAAATCATTAGAACTCACCCAACAACACTTAATTTTCCAACTAAGGCTCAAAATCAAAGCATATGCGACTGTTCTCAGTAAAAAGGAATACATACGTGACTGTTTAAGGAAAACCCGTGTGTATACGCAAGTGTGAATGACAAACCTGCATATAGGATGAAAAAGGAAGAAAAATAGGGAAAACATACAAGCTAAGACTGAATTTACTTCTTCAGGACCCTACTGGGAAAACATGCCCCCATACCCGACAAAGAAACAGAGAAATCAAGAGAAATTCAAGTACATTGAATACCAAAACCCCAAAGAGAAACAACTAGGAACTCTCCTCAGCAGAGTCACCAATTCTGTTACGGAGAGAAACTTGCAATGGCTTGAGGGTACCACAACAGATAGCTTGACACCAGAAATCAATATTTCCCAATATTCAAGAGAAACCAAACATCTAACACTAAGCGATATTGAATTGTACCTTGTTCCATATGGATGAAGTATATCCCTGTTGAGATTTTCCAATTCACGCTTTCTTTAGAAATTCACTCTCAACAACAACAAACAAGAAAAGCATGGTATATAATAATGTGTTAGACCTCCTATAACATATATATTTAATCATGTATAAGAAATTAAATACATCCATGGATACAATATTCATATTCAAATGCACATTAATTAGACAGGAAAATATATTTTGTATTAATAAAATCAGAGATTACAAGAGTGACAACCTCTGTCGGCACATCTACGAACCGGAGAAACTGAGTCCTCCACCTGGGCCTCCACCACCTCAATCCTCCATATCTTGATATAAAGATCAACAAGAAAAGGAAAGCTTGGGAAAAACAAAAAGTGATCCAAAAGGACAAAGGGATGCAGACTCAAGTATAAGCAAACTGAGGCAACAATGGACTATATTTTCTTTGCTCTTCAATTCCTCCTCTTCAATGTATCCAAGGGGTTCCTTATATATCACTACAAAAGGGTATGGAGGGTTGAATCTGAGTGTTCTGAAGGCATATGGAAGGCCAAGAGTTAGGAGATTTGGAATCATATGAGGAAAATTCCAAAAATGTTTGGACTTATGCATAAATCCCAATGTACATGGGTTTGAGGTCAAAAGTCATGTGTACATGCGAGTATGGGTTTAAAAGTTACGTACATCAATAAACAGGGTTTTTTTAGGGATGATATTGGAACATCAAAGGATAATACAAGTACATGGGGTATAAAGAGTTTGCAGAGGGACAGGGAAGGCCATAAATATGTGATCAACCATGTGTGGTAAAATCAGCTATAACAACTGGGATCCAGACATGAAGTTATTCATGCTACATGGTATTGTTGATGTATTTGTAAATTTGAAAGATATTCTGATGTATATTATTATTGTATGTTGTTGAAATCTCATTGGATATTTGTTTTCCTCCTTTTGTGACTTCGTTATTGTATATGGACCTTGAGGTACAGTCTTTGATTTAAGTCGAGAAAATAGTCCCCAGTGAAACATCATGTAATGTATTTTTGGATTCTCTTTACGATAATTCAGCCATGTTACAGTAAGAGGTCGTCCCTGTTCATGTGTTAGGTTATTCGCTTGAAAGGTATAAATAGGAATGCAACCCCCCCCTTCATTTATACACACTTACACTCACTCAATTTCACATGAGTAGAGAGAGAATGACAAGGAAGAGAGATAGATAGCTTCATAAGACTTCTTATTACTGGGTTTGTTCATCTTTTTCTATAGTCTCTGTGAATGAACTATTTTGAGGACTTTTGTGGGGTTTTCTCCTTTATGGTTTCCCTAGTGAAAATATGTTTTTCTTGTGTGTATGCTTTATCTTATGCATATTGTTGTACATGTTATTCTTTTATACAAATATCATAATTGATTAAATTAGATTAAAACACTAACATGGTATCAGAGGTTCTCCAAAAGAAAGAATTGTACAACAATGAACACTAGGGATTTCTAGTTCAAGGTCTTCTTTCCATAAATCATCAAGGAACGAGGGCTACTCTAACTCGCCTCAATAGGGAACATATTTTGGTGGAAGTAGTTTATTTCTTGAAGAAGTTTCATTTTTTACCCTATCACTGGTGCTGGAAGAAACTAGGGTGTCAAGTTTTGGAGGCTTCCCACATCAGTATTCAGAAAAGGACCTAGCTAAGAAAATATCCTCAAGGAGGTACATCTTTCTATCTAAATAAAATTCCCAAACTCCAAGTTTGTAAAATTAGGGTTTCTTTAACAAACCCTAGGGAAACCATCTCTGAAACTCCTTCAGCAAGATCTGAATATTTACTATTTCCATCTAAGGTTCTCATTTGAAAATATGACTCATCATACTTAGCTTGAGGAAAATCTTGGAGGGGCTAATAAATTCTGAGCATGGAAGTACAAAATCTCCCCGATTCTTGAAGAAAATTATTTGGATCAGTACATCAATGGAGAATTTCTATAACGAGAGGGAGATGAGGTTAAGGCTACTCATATGATGAAATTTGTTACAGGAAACAGAATCATTGTAGATTCAATTAAGGATCACCTCATCCCCCATGTGTCCTCTTTCAAGACCTTGAAGGAATTATTTGATGCTTTGACAAAGATGTTCGAAGGAAAGAACACCAACCAGAAGATGACAATGAGGAACCAACTAAATAATGTGAAGATACATAACTTATAGAATATACAGTCCTACTTCATAAGGGTTGCTCAAATCAAGGAACAACTTGAAGCAGTTGAAGAAAATGTAGCAGAAGGAGTTATTGTGATGACCACCTTGAATGTCCTCCCAATATCATGGGATTCATTCATTCAAGGAATATGTGCAAGAAGGAAACTCATCTCTTTCAGTCGAATCCAATAAGAATGCACACAAGAAGAAGCTCGACTCATAACTAGAGAAGTGAAGATGGGAGAAACTGAAGATCAAGATCTCACTGTACACACCAGGAAGAACATCAAGAAGAAAGAAAAGAAGGAGAAATACTATCACAACAAGAACAAGGATAAGAAAAAAAATAAGTTGAAAAAATATACTTCTAACAATTGATGCTATACTTGTGATGAAAAGGGACACATTGCAAGAGACTCTTCCAACAGAAAGAAGAGACATCATACTCATACCACCGAAGATGATGAACTGAAAAAAAAATATTCAAAAGAGAGAAGGATGATTTAGATGAAGAGTATGTGCTAATCTCAGCACTTATGAGAACTGTTGCACATGGAAGCAGTGATTGGCTTGTGTATAGTGGGGAATCTAAACACATGAATAGATATAAAGAATCACATGTTAACATGTCTGAGCATTAGTCACCTCAGAAGGTGAAACTTGGGGATGATTATCAATACCCCATAATAGGGAGTGGAGAAGCTTCATACAAGCTATACTCTAGGAAATCCTTAAAGATGAAGGATGTGCTATATGTTCCAATATTGAAGAAGAATATCCTATCCATCTCTGAACTATATGAAAAGGGAATGATAGTTTCATTTGTCGATGTTCAAGTTCTAATGTGGCCTAAAGGAATACAATTGATGATGCAACAGTGATTGGAGAACAAGACGATGGCTTTTGCAACCTAAATGGTCAACTTGGACAAGTATTGGTTAATGAGTGAATAGAACAAAGTGAACTATGGAACCAAAGTATTACACACTTAAAATGAAAAGCACTACCAATCCCAAGAAAAGCAATATCAAGGCTTCCAGATATCAAGGAAAAGCATGAAGGCATTTGCAAGGGATGTGCACAAGGGAAGAATGAGAAAAATACATTTCCCAGTAGTGAAAGTAACGCTAAAGGAATACTAGAGATAGTACACTCATATGTATGCGGACCCATGTATTCTAGCTCATTAGGAGGGTATGTGTACTATGTCTCCTTTATAGATGAATTCTCATGTAATAATTGGATATATTTATTTAAAGGGAAGAATGAAGTATTCACTAAGTTAAAGGAACACAAATACTTGGTAGAGAACCACATTTAAAGGAAGATAAAGAATTTGTGGTCAGATAATGGTGGATATTTCACCTTAGAATAACTCAAGGAAATTGGCAGAGAGTCTAGGATTAAGAGGAAGTTGAGCACTCCTTACAATCCTCAGTAGAATGTTGTTGCTGAATGAAATAGTTGTACCTTTATGGAAGCAACAAAAGCAATGCTTCATGACCAGGATATTTCAATGCACCTTTGGGAGGAGGCAACAAAAACAACTATATATGTAGAGAACTGTACTCCTCATCTATTACTTGACAACAAGACTCCTAAAGAGGATTTCTTAGGCGAGAAACCTGAAGTGAGTCATCTCAAAATATCTAACTTCCTGATGTACATACATATCCTAAAGGAGAAGATGACCAAGCTTGATCCTTCTAGGAGGAATGGTATATTTGTAGGATACAGTGATACATCTGAATATACTTCCCAAGATTCAAGAAGATCAATATCATTAGTGTTTGAATTATTGAACTATTGATCTATAGGAAATAAGTGCAATTGAAAGTATAATTTGTGCAGTTGAATGGAATGAAAATTGTACAATGAACAAGACAAATTTCATAAAAAATTGATAAGATATGATCAGCAAATTACAACAATAATATTCATTAATGCCAACATTATACAATATTGCTACATAATGGAGAATTCGAATCATGTGGATAATATTTGAATCTACCAACTCAATGTTGACTGACTGGCTAACTAGAAGTGTCTAAATCAGTATCGGAGACCACTCGTCGAACTCAACATGTCTAATTCATTATGATAATCAGTTAAACTAGTTAAAAAAGTTAAGCAGACATGGTAGGTGAAAAAAGGCGACACTTTCCCATTCATCCATGCATAACTAGTGCTATATTGATTGAGTGTGATCTAACTAAATGTAATTGAAGATAAAATTAGCATAAATACCTTCCAACTACAACTAACTGATGGAGGCTGACAGTGGCACTCGAAGTTGCTCCTGAAGTGTAGGGATTTGAACCGGTGGAACCCAGATGGAACAATGATGGAACCAATGGGGTATATTGGTGGCACCAAAATAATGGTAGAACCAAACTCTATAAAATGAATTCTAAGTTCGGAAAATGATCTAATAGACTATATCTAGATAAGAGAGTATTATAATAATCCTAACATCCCCCCTTAATCCTAACTTGGACAACTTGGGCCCTGGTAACAAGTCCATAAGTCACCCATTACAATCTAAAAGAAGAAAAAATTCTTAATAAACCGAGGAAATATCATAAAAAATCATGGGACCCCCGCCCCTGCTCAAAATAAGCAGGAACAACAAATACAAGCTATTCTTAGGAGAAAAATATTCCTCTTTCGGAGATAACTTGCAAAAAATATGCTGCAATTTGCAACACTATGAAGCAGTATGGTTATTTTGCACAGAATAATCCTGAAGCTGTGTATGTGAACCTATCCAAACCAAATAATTATGTTTGGAGGAATTTTCCTCTTTGGAAGAGGAAAAATATGCTCAATGGAATAAAAAACATAGACATATGCAAGATGAAAACTGGAACCATGTAGAGCAACTGAGATCGACTAATGAGAGAGAAAAATTGCTTGACAATTTGAAACATGTGAGGAAAAAACAAGAAAATTATATATTATAGCCTTGAACATCAAGCAATGTGAGGTAAAATTAGCTCCTAGTGTTAGGAGCAAGTGTCGAGGTGAATGAAGAATGTCTCCATCTTTACTAGTTCTGTGAGGAGATGAGCATGTGTCAAATAGAAAGGTAGAGAAGCCTTGGCACTGTGGAGAGAGAATTATTGAGCTCCATAATCTGATATAGATTCAAAAATAACTAATGATCCACAAAATACAATATCAGGAAACTTTTGAGAGAAAATTGACATCAAATCCCCAACAACAATTTTGAAAGAGACTTCTGGTACTTGATTTTTCACACCAAAAAATTGATGAGAAGAACTACAAGCATGACTGGAGGCTATTGAAACTTAAAACTTGAACCAAATAAGCTCAAATCAGATCCAAGAGTATGGAACAAAGGTTCCAAGTGCCCCACCGAAATGGTATATGCATAGTTCTCTCCTTCTTCAACAAAATTCTGCGTATTGGTGCATGCAATCATGTAGGAATTTGTTGGAAGCTATAGATCAAAGAGAGTAAAGTGATCACTCATAAATACTATATTTCTTCCAAAACATCCAAATTATTACTTTTCTACACAACAACAAAATCATTAGAGATATAGAAGTCAAATTCCTCTTCATTTTCTGAAACATTTATTGGAAAATTTTGCACAAAATTTAAAATAAAAGAATCACTTAAGAATTTTTGCATACAATGGAAGGTGATTTTTATTCAATAGAAAATATTAGAATGTCTTCTTCTGGATTATCCAGATGAGAATATGAGATATAATAGATCTCATAAAATTCCAGAGGATAAGGAGAAGGAGTCACTCCAAGGATACTTTCTTCAATTCGAATTGACCCTCTAGAAGATTGTTCTTCTTCTTCATCTTGAACAACTTGCTTTGCTGCAGAAGAGGGCGCATTGAGTACATTATTGAAATAATCATGCTGGATTTTAATAGAACCTTTCCCAACATATAGTATTTGGAATTCACATCTCATATCAGTGCTATGTCCTCTTGATAGAGTGGGAATGGTGAAGGATTCCCTGGAGGAAACCATGGGGTTGGATGATCCAGAATCTATCAAGTAAGCCTTTGACAGAGTGAGGCCTAAATTCAAGGAATGACACCTCTCAAATTATTCAGTATTCTCTTCAACATTAGACATATCTGTTCCTTGTGTGATGGAAATATTTTTCTGTTCAAGGAGTTTTTTTAACTAGTGAGGGGTCTTCTTCATGCACTTGATTTTTGGATGAAAGCCTCTCATATAGTATGAACATCTAGTCTCTTATTTTCTAGAAACCAAGGCTCCATTAGAATATTTCTTATTCTCTGTTGGATTTGAATCATAGGATTTGGGATCCTTCCCCTTTTACTTCTTTTTATATTTCGAATTGGTAGAGTTTGACATCAAAAGATATTGATTCTTGGAGGCTTGTAACACTCCCATTCGAAATAAATTATCCTGCTCCTGTATTAAGGACTCAATAAACAAGTCTAGTGAAGATATCTTCCATTATGAAATATCTTTTGAAATAGAAGGTAGAGGTGTAGATGTAGTATTAAGAACCATTTTTTTTATCATAGAGAGCGAAAGCTTCTCATTCGTCCTCTCTATTCCACATTGATTACACTGAAGTTCTAGAGACTTGAATGCTGTGAAAAATTGTTGTATCATTTTGAAACTTCTGGGATGCAATGAAATTATCTCATTCTCCAGTATGTGCCCTTGAATATCATTTTTCTAGATAAACAATAATTCAATCTCCTTCCAAGCTTCTTTCGGAGTCTTCAATCCCTCAAGGTGGATTAGGAGATCCCAAGATGTGAGTGCATAGGAAGCCAAATGATTCATCCAACCGATTCAAGAACTTTTTTTTCTTAGTAGGTGATGAGGCTCTGGTTATCTTCCCATAGTAATCCTAAACAAGCCCATATTGCACAAGGAGACTTGCATATCTTCCCTCCAATCAACATAGTTGAAGGGTGTAAGGATCTAAGGTACAAGAGCAGTGGAATCCATAAATTTTCATTCTGAACAATCAATTATCCAATCAAGCTACATGGTACCTGTGATTAATACTGCAAAAACAAATCAATTTAAAATCATGTTAGAATCAACCCTTCCACCTCTACAAGTACACTTTCTTAGGTCCCATCATACCTGGATAGAATTCTTTGAACATAATTGAGAGGGAACAAGGCTATGATTCTAGGAATTATGTGGAAACCCAGCTACTTCCGGTGTACAATGGAAGATGGACATACTTTATTCTAGCCTGAACAAGGATATGATACCATGTTTGAATTATTGAACCATTGATCTACAGGAAATTAGTGTAATTGAAAGTATAATTTGTGCAGTTGAATGGAATTAAAATTGCACACTGAACAAGACAGATTTCACATGAAACTGATAAGAAATTATCTGTAAATTACAACAATAATATTCATTAATTCCAATGGTATAAAGTAATGTTACACAATGGATAATTTGAATCATGTGGATAATATTTGAATCTACCAACTCAATGTTGACTAACTAGCTAACTAGAAGTTTCTAAATCACTATTGGAGACCACTAGTCTAACTTAACATGTCTAATTCAATCCAAAAATGAGTTAAACTAGTTAAAACCATTAAATTGACATGGTAGGTGAAGAAAGGCACCAATTTCCCATACAGCCATGCATAACTGGAGCTAGACTGACTGGATGTGATCTAACTGAAGATAAACTTACCATAACTACCTACCAACTACAACTAACTTATGGAGGTTGATAGTGGCACTCAGAGTGGCTCCTAAGGTGTAGGGATTGGAACCGGTGGCACCCAGATGGAACCACCATGGAACACTAGTGGTACCAATGGCACCAGTGGCACCAAAATCATGGTGGAACAAAACTCTATAAAATGACTCCTAAGTTAGGAAAATTATCTAATAGAATATATCTAGACAAGAGAGGATTATAATAATCCTAACAATTAGAGATGTAGCCTTTGATGAAGACTCGACATTCTATAGATCTAGGAGGATACATATTGAATAGGTTGAGGAACCTAAAGGAACAAGAGTCTAAGTTACAAAAATTGTAGAAGTAATTCCATAATACCATGAATATCATGACATGGAAAACCAACAAGAGCCTGTATATCAGACACTTCATGAGAAGTACTCGTACAAGAGGAAAATGTCATGGGAATCAGAGCTCATACAAGAGGCAGAAAGGTATGGTGCTCTAGAAGGAATGCATAGAGAGAGAAAAAAGGAAAATCCCTACAATATCTATGTGGCCTTTCCATGTGACATCATTAATAAGGAACCTTCCACCTATGAAGGGGTTGTAGAAAAGAAAGAATTGAAGGATGCCATGATCGAGGAATATAATTCGATTATGAATAATGATGTATGGGAGGTAGTTTTGAGACTAGAAAGTAAGTATGTTGTGACTTCAAAGTGGATATACAATATCAAGCATGTTCCAGATGGAAACATCGATAAATACAAGGAAATATTACTAGCATGAGGCTTCTCATAGAAAGAAGGCATGTACTATGAGGAGACCTTTTTACCAGTAGAAAGGTACACTTCCATTAAATCTATACTTGCATTGGCCACACTTACGAGATGGAAGATACACCAAATGGATGTCAATACATCATTCTTTAATGATGTAGTCGAGGAGGAAGTGTACGTAGAAAAACCACTAGGATTCAAGACACATGACATGTAGACTCATGTGTGCAAATTGAAGAGGGCCTTATATGGGTTGAAATAGAAACCCAGAACATGGTATGGCAGGATGGATGGATTCCTTACGAGATTAGGATTTACTAAATGTAAAGTGGATTCCATCCTTTACTTTAAGTTTCAGGGTAGAAGACTCATGGTTCTCATGCTATATGTCGATGACCTATTCCAAACAGGAGAGGGAAGACTCATCACATATGCAAAGAGGAGACTTGATACTAAGCTCGAAATGAAATAACTAGGGATGATGCACTACTTCTTAGGCATGGACATGTGGCATAGTGTAGATGGTATTTTCCTTATTAAAGGAAAGTATACAGTGGAGATTCTAAAAAGATTCATAATTCTAGACTACAAGGTGATAGCGACACCTATGGAATCAATCTTGAATCTTATGTGTGATGCTTCATCAAAGTCGGTTGATGCCATGAGGTATCCTTAGATGATTGGATAATTCATGTACCTGATGAATACGAGACCAGGAATATGTTTTACAGTGAACATATTGAGTCATTTCTTGATAGATACAAGACATGTTCACCTGGTTGCTCCAAAGCATATATTGTGGTACCTAAATGTACAATGGATTATGGGCTTAAATATGATGTGAATCAGAAGATTAACCTACATGGTTATGTATATTTAGATTGGAAAAGTAGTTCCACTGATAGGAAGAGCACTTCAGGTTCCTGCTTCAATTTGGGATTTGTCATGATCTCTTGGTTTAGCAGTAAGCAGTCTTGTGTGGCACTGAGTACATCCGAGGAAGAGTATGTTTCCTCTTTCTTAGCTAGTTGTTAGGAAGTACGACTATGGAAGCTACTATATTATTTGTTTGATCTCCAGGTAGATGTGACTTGTATATTTTGTGACAATAAATTTGCATGAAGCTGTCAGAGAACCTAAAGTTCTATGACAAGCCAAAGCACTTTGATATCAAATTCCACTATATTAGGGATATGGTGCAAAGAGGAATACTAAATCTCTAGTATGTGGAAATAGATGAGTAGATAGATGATGTGTTGACCAAGCCATTAGCCAGAGTAAATTTTGAGTAATTCAGAGAAATGATTGGTGTGATCCAGGAGCCCCCTTGAAAGAGGGAGTGATGAGTTCTAGCATAGTTGGCGAGATAGGTTGTATGAATATAAATGAGATATTTGGCATGGTACATATGTTACAAGGACATAATAAGTCTTGTAGGTTTTCCTTGGATGTAATAAGTCTTGATTAAGCTCTTAGGTTATCCTTGGACGTCGTCATTCTTGATGTCATTCTATGCTAGAAATAAAAGACATAGATGCATGATATCTCTATGCGAAATGAGATAGTTTGTCCGAGTGTAAATAAGATCCCTTATGTGGTACATAGGTTTCTTAGAAATAATAAGTCTTGTATGTTGTATGAGTGTAAATACGAGCTCTGGTGTGATACACAAGTTACTTAAATGTAATCAGTCATGAGACATGTTATCCAAAAGTAAATATGCACCCTGGTGTGGTATGCAAGTTATTCATATGTAGTAAGTCCTATGGGTTGTCCAAATGTAAATACAAGCCCTGGAGTGGTATAAATGTTATTGGGACATAATAAATCTTGAATTTTGTTTGAACGTAAAAGGGTCCTGGATGCAAGTTGTTCAGATGTAATCAATCCTTGTATTTGTGTGTTCCCATGATTGGGATAATGAGGTCACAAGGGACTTGGTGTGCACCTGGTAGGTTCTCCTTTGCAAGGAGAACACAGTTTGACTATAGAGAGACATAATACACTTGGTGTGATCCTGGGAGGTTATCACATAGTGGTATATGCAGGATTACATAGATGACATATTGACATGTTACTATGTTGATAGAACGAAGGTCGTATGCATCTGAGGTGAGTTTTGTGAGCTTTGTGTGTGTTTTTTTGTGTGTGCGAGACAAAAGAGATGATATGGATACAACAATAAGATGGTAGGAAATGTAGTTTATTGCAGTGACAATGTAAAGAAGGTCCCGTACTATACCTATGCGATGGGTTACTCGAAGGTGTGATGAATACATATATGAGGACTAGGCATACACCCAGCATGAAAAAAGGTTGGCTTTGTAGAAACTCTCAATGATATATAGTACCATTTGATGAATGATAATAAGATGACTATGGTAGCAGCTATGATGAATCCATGATGAATACTGGACCAAATGTGTTGATGAAGGAGAGGGAGAGAGACAGAGGATACCTTCCTAGTTAATAGGGAGTGTTGATGTATGTGTAACTTCAGAATATATTCTGATGTATATTATTAGTGTATGTTGTTAAACCCCAATTGTAGATGTGTTTGGATCATTTTGGGATGCCATTATTTTGTATGGACCTTGAGGTACAACCTCCATTGTAAGTCAGGTCAATAGTCCTCAATGAAATATCATGTAATTTATTTTTGGAGTCTCTGTAGGAGAAGTCGAGCTCGTTGGGGTAAGAGGTTGACCCCAATATTGTGTTAGGTCAGACACTTTAAATGTATAAATAGGGAGGTTTACTCCCTCATTTATACACACTTTCACTCGCTCAAGTTCACATGAGCATAGAAATAAAGATGAGGAGGAGAGATGGATAGCTGCATAAGACCGCTTATTAATTGGTTTGTTTATATTATGTTAAAGTCTTTGTGACTGAACTATTCTGAGGAAATTTGCAGGGTTTTCTTCTTTATGGTTTCCTCAGTGAAAATATTTGTGTCTTGTGTATATACTTTATATTATGCATGTTTATATACTTGTTATTCTTTCATACAAAGATCCTAATCAATTAAATTAGATTAAAACACTAACAAGGATTCCATTGAAACTCAAGGTAGAAGCCATCTACTTTATTACTGGACTATCTTGCTAAGGTGAGGTGGTAAACCTTAGGTATTTTGGAGCAGGAGAAGGCCAAGCCATTGGTGAGTATATAGCTATGTATTGCACTCCTAACACTGAGAAGGTGTCAATTCAAGTCCCCATTAATGCAATCCATAGCCTCAGCATCAAGGTTATTGTTCTAGTTTAAGCTAGAATAGCAGGGTTGGAATCACTACATTAAGAATCTTTACCTCTCATATTCTATGTGGTAGAATGTATGAGGCACATGGTTTATGACTAGATTACTTCACTGTTGGGTGCCATGAAATAACATTTGACGAACTACATGCTAGGACGGATAAAAAAAATTAGGTTTGCCATCATTTTGAGCACATTCTTCTTTGAGAGGGCACCAATCCTTAGCCCCAGAGTTGAGGCCCCTCCTCATAGTCTACGTGATCCATCCCATACTCATTGGACTAATGTGATGTGGAGGTTAGGTGGACGCAAAGAATCTTCTCCATTCCCATATAGCTTTTTCTATTGGTGGTGGCGACATACCATCACCTTAGAAGACTATCCATATGTCGGGTTTGACTTCCTTGGAGATCAATACATGCCACTACTACCATGTTCTGCATTTAGAAATATTAGTAATATCTCATTTGTATTTTTTGAATAATTTTTTTTTGTATTTTTGATATATAAGGAAATCAAAAACATGTTTTTGGTGGTATTGAGTACTAACATTAGGTTTGTTTACATAGATGTAGGTCCATGGCAACTGAATGGTTTCCCATGACATCTATGTGGGGGGGAAGGAGATGAGATGATCGATGTTGATGGAGAGTAGACATTACAAAACATACATGGAAACATGGCCCGTTTGACAAACACAATCCCCATGGTACAAGTCGAGGACTTTATGGAGGTGATGTAAAGGCGTGTGGTTGGGGTACCCCATCCGCTTGTTAGACTATTGAAGTGTTTGGAAAACATTATAGTATGTCACCATGATCATCATCCAGGCCCACAAGCATAGATGCTAAGATATTCATTTTGTATCATCCATGTATATTTCGGAGGCTTAAAGGCCATTTTTGTATTATGACACCATATTTTTCGAACTCTTACTTGGAAATAAATACTTATACTGATCGATTTGATATATACACATGTGTCTAAATATGAATGTGAATATTTTATGTACATGTATTTTTTAATTATGTGACAAATGCCAATATAAAATGAAATTTGCATATGAATGACAAATTGATTATAATATCTAGGTATATGAATATATCTAATGTAATCAAACTTCCTCTCCAACAATATTACCCTTAAGAATATTCTTGATAATGTAGGATCCATAATATGGTACATGTCATTCAATTGTGACACAACCAACTATGAATCCATGTGAACCTTGAGAGATCGAATACCATTTTAAATGGCATCATGTAATAGTTCAATTAGACACTATAGTCGACAACATTATTCAAATATGGCCAAAGGCATACTCCTCTTGAAGACACCAGTTTACCCTCAGGTGTGTAGATAACCCAAACATCAGAACCTAGATTATGGGTATGGTGACAGGAACCATATGCAAATCCTAAGTATATCGAAGACTCAATGGACATCTTCCAAATAATAGGAAGCATGTTAAAAATCCGGGAACACTACAAGGAAACCAAAAGCTATGTAAAATTGTACAATAATATACATGATACCATCCTGAGTTGAAGTTCAAGCATAGTACTTATTAAGATACAACCCATTTCTAGGCTCCTTCAGGGAATTCCCTTCATAATCCTCTAACTCATAAGCACCTTTTTCTCATATATGTCTCACAATATAAGGTCCCTGCCACATAGGGTTAAATTTACTTGCCCCTAATGATTCACTAGCTTGGTCATATAAAAGGACCAAATCACATTCATTATAATGATGGGGACATACAAACTTATTGTATTTGGCCTTGACATGGTGCTTATTTACTTCCAAATCCACAACATCATCTAGACATTGCTCATCCAGGTGCTCTAAGTGGAATAATCATTCTTCTAAATGAAAGGTGTCAAGTAAGACATTTATGGATAGTTTCAATGAAGGGATATCACATTTAACCAGTAAAGTTGATTCAACCCCATGAACCAACTGATATGAGGAAAACCTAGTGGACCTATTAATGTTGGTCCAATAATCCCACAAAGTAGGGTATAACATGATATGCCAATTTGTTTTTTTTTGTCTGATGGTTTTTCACATAATGGACTTAAGATATGCCAATTTGTTTCTTTTTGTCTGATGGTTTTTCACATAATGGCCTTAAGATATTTGTTAACAGCCTTGACCTGGCCATTCGCTCGGGGGTAATAATAAGAAGAATTCTCCTTCTTAAAACCCAATTTAAAATCTAGTTCTCCCATCATTTTATTTTGTAAGTTCCTGGCATGGTTAGTGATAATCTCATTCATTATCTTGAACCAAGTGATTATCTAATTGAACACAAAGTGAGTGGTCATCTCACCATCATTTTATTTTGTAAGTGCCTACCATGGTTAGTGATAATCTCATTCAATATCCTGAACCCAGTGATTATCTAATTGAACACGAAGTGAGTGGTCATCTCACCATCGGATTTTGATCATAGGAATAGCCTCTTCCCATTTCATGAAGTAATCCATAGCCACAATAATGTGATGGTTCCCCTAGAATATGATGGGTTACAATCCATATAATCCACCCCCCTCTTGGTAAAGGGACTGATGGTGGTAATCGGGTGTAATGAGGAAGGATGTGAGTGCATATTCCACAAGAACACCTGGAAAGGGTGACATCTCTTGACCGCATTAACACAATATTTAAATATTTACGACCAATAATAACCTGCTCTTAAGAAATTTTGAGTTGTAGAAAGCCTATATAAGTGACCACCACATGCCCCTCTATGCCAATAATTAAGCACAACCTCATCCTCTTTGCGATTCAAGAAACAACACAAAATAAAGTATACCCCACAATGATACAAAGTGTCGCCGATAATGAAATAATTCTTAGCATTATAACATAAGCATTGATGCTCATCCCTCGAGAGATGTGGGGGAATATTTAGAGTCTTAATATAGATGGTAATATCACCATACCAAGGGTCTATAGATCAAAATAGAAAGATGTGATCTTCGAGAAACAAGTCCTCATAAATTGTATCCTCATCTAGACAAGGGAGATTTGATATTAGCTCTGCAAAGACTAACGACTTTTTATATTTCATCAAAACAAAATCAAGGTCGAATTCCTGCAAGATAAAAAAACCATTTATTATATCCCCCCCCCACTATCATTTTCCTTGTTAGGATGAACTAAAATGGATTTATATGAGCTATGACCATAGTTTGGAGAAGTAAGATATAGTGTCTCAATCGTTGGATTGCATGAACAGTTGCTAAGTATAACTTCTCAACATGAGCATATCGAGGTTCCACATCAATCAAATCTAGTATAAGATAATAAATAATGTGCTCATAGAACTCATCATCCTCTTGAACCAGAACTGTTGGTTGTGGATCTTTATCTTGAGATGTTACTATTTAGCCATGTTTGTATGTCAGTTCTACTGTACACTCGTCCTAGCAAGGGGGTGCGAGGGAGAATCCCCCAAAAGAATTTTTTTTGGGATATTTTTTGGACAATAGTTTATGGGCCAATGGTAATGGATGACCCGTGCTATTTTCCCATTATAATATCCCAATAAAAGGAAAGCACTGTAATATGGATGTATATTTTATTGTAGCATTGTAAAATAAATATTTGTGATTGTGTGAGAGAGTTTGAAAGAGAGTGAAGAGGCAGTGCAGCAGGTTTGCTACAGGTTGTATCCCTTCATTTTCTTGAATGGTATAATAAGAAAGGACTAGGAGTTTCTATGTGGATTTAGGCCATATTGGGTCAACCACGTTATATCTATGTCTCTCTTGTAACAAGTTTCAATATTTGCATATTGTTTATCGTTTATTATTATTGCTATGTGATACTATTTTTCTAACAAGAATCATACCAATCATCTCATGAGATGTGACCACATATAACAAGAAATCCCTACTATAGTCTAGAAGATTAAATACGTGAGCTGATTATGAGGATTTATTAAGAGCGTCAAAGGACTCCTAGGATTGCTCATCCCATAAAAATGGAGTATCCTTCTTCACTAAGTGCATACAATCCTTGGTCAAATTTTCATAATATTTATTGCAAACCATACCCGAGTGGTGGCCGATTCCAATCCAATGCGATAGCTCTTAAGCCACTGCCTCCTCCAAGGCCATGTGGCCAAGTGGGTAGTCATTATACAAGAGTTCGACTTGAATTTTGTCTCCCCAAAAAGCACTAAGGAACTAGCACTTGCCACACTAATGAAAGATCTCCCTCCATTAAATACATCAATACCACCTAGGGATGACCTTCCCAATGAATTCCTATTCGTCATATCCACGGAAGACCCATGGTATGGGGGCATCCTTTTGAATTTACACACTCAAAATTTTTCATCTCACTTGAACCGTGAAGACAGGCGATGCATTCGACATCAAGCCGCTCGCCATATTTTTATTGGAGATATTATATATCATTGGGGCATTGATACCATCTTACGTTGTTTCCTCACCTGTGAGGAGGTCTAAATAGTCCTTAACGACTGCTATAGTGGATCCTACAGTGGCCACCTTTCAGGACTGGAAACTGCCCAAAAGATTCTACATGATGGCTACTTTTGGCCCTCCATCTTCGCTGATTGCATAGAGGTAGTCAAACATTGCCATAGCTGTCAGCTCTTTTCTCCAAAGGCAAGAACCCCCCCTGCACCATTACACCCCTGTTGATGTAATTGTAACTTCAAAATGTATTCACTTGTATATATTATGTATTTTACCCTTGTGTTTATTCTGGAAAGTTTTTGTAATGTAATTGAGTCATGTCATGCCCCGATGTTCTGATCAAGAGTTTCTATAATGTAGCAAAGTCATTTCAAGTCATTGTGTGTAACCCTCCTATTGATCAAGAGTTAAAGTCCCCACAGTTGTGGGGCCCTAGGGTTATTAGACTCTCCTAGTGAATTCATCCCTAGTGAGTTATTGTCAAGTCAGGAATTAGTATAAATAGAGAGTGAGCCTCTCTATTTATCACACACTCACTCACACTCAGTTGTAGCGCATAGCTGAGTGAGAAGAAGTTGTCGGGGCTAGAACGAAAGAGACTACTACTATCGGGAGATCATCTTATTGTTTTGGGCTTTTAATTTTGGTGTTTATTCTATCTCTGAGGAAGTTGCGAGGTTTTCTCCATTTATGGTTTCCTTGAGGAAAAACATTGTGTTCATTGTCTCTTGTGTTTGATTGTTGTGCTTGTTATTCTCTCACTTACAGATCCTAATATAATGCTAGCTTGAATGATAAAAATCTAACATGGTATTAGAGCTAACCTGATAAAAGACATTGTGCAGCTGCAAAAACTAGGGCTTCCTACTTTTTGGATCTCTCTCCATATATTTTCAGCAAAATAAGGTTGGGATGACTCTCCTCTCTAGGGCGCATCTTTCTGTCGAAGAAGAATATGATTCTGAGCATTTTCAGTTTTTGACTTGACACTACTGCCAGAAATTAGGGCTTTCCACAGAAGTGGAATTTTTGAGTAAGCTCAGGCCTAGATTGATCTCCTCCTCAAAATCAAATTTTAGAGATCAAGATCAAAGTTTTTGGATGGATAGAAATCCAGGAAAGTCAAACCCTAATATGCTCTTGAACCAGCACTGTAGAAATTCAGCTCCAGATCCAGATATGACATATTGACCTGGTAAGATCTAAATATTTTTTATTTCCATTTGATATTATCAGTTAATATGTCTCATCATACCAAGCTTGATGAAAATATTGAGGGAGATGATAACTTCCAAGCCTAGAAGTATAGGATCTCCTTGGTCCAGGAAGAAAATGAGTTGGACTCCTACATCAATGAGGAGGTTCTAGTTCCAGAGGAAGATGAGGCTAAGGCCTTACACAAGAATAAATTGGTCATGGCTAAGAGTATTATTTCTGATTTAATCAAGGATCACCTCATACCATAGGTATCCTCCCTCAAGACACATAAATCTATGTTTGATTCCCTAACCAAACTATTTGAAGGGAAGAACATAAATAAAAAGATGACTTTGAGGAACCAGTTGAAGAATGTAAATATCCAGAATGAGGAGACCATACAATAATACTTTAAAAGGGTCTCCTAGATCAAAGAACAACTTGAAGCAGTGGATGAAGAAGTGGAGAATGCAGAAATTGTGATGACAACCTTGAATTGTCTCCCTAGATCACAGAATTCTTTCATCCAAGGAATTTGTGCTAGAAAGAAGCTAATCAATTTCAATAGACTATGGGAAGAATGCTCACAAGAAGAAGCTCGAGAAGAAAATATGGGAAATAAATGTCAAGCTATCACAGTACACTCCGAGAAAGGAAGAAGGGAAAATAATCATCATGAAGGTAAACATTCTCATTAGAAAGAAAAATTTGTAAAAACAAACAAGGATGTATCCAAACTCAGATGCTATACATGTGATGAAAGAGGACACTTTGCTAGAAATTTTCCCATGAATAAGAATGGATCTAAGAATAAAAAGAACTCAAAAAGAGGACATCATGCTCACACTACTGAGGATGATGATCTTCCCAGAAAGAGAGTAAAACAAGAAAGTGAAGACTCTTCAAGTGATAAAGAATATGTTCTGATCTCTGCTCTCATGGGAACTATCACACATGGAAGAAAAGATTGGCTTATTAGTAGTGGGGCTTCCAAACACATGACAGGATTCAAGGAATCCTTTGAGAAACTATCCGAACATAATTCACCCCATAAGGTGAAACTTGGGGATGACTACCAATATCCCATAGAAGGTAGTGGTAAATCCTCCTACAAGCTAGACTCTGGAAAGTCTATGAAAATGAAGGATGTCTTTTTTGTACCAGGACAAAAGAAGAATCTTATCTCCATATCAGCACTAGATACAAAAGGCATGAGGGTTGCATTTGTAGATGGCCAAGTCCTCATGTGGACACGAGGAAAGACTATTGATGATGCAGTAGTAATTAGAGAACAAGAAGGAGGATTATACAAATTGAAGGGCCAACCAGAACAAGCTTTGGTTCATGACTCAGTAGAGCCAAATGAACTTTGGCATAGAAGGCTTGCACATGTGCATTACATAGCACTACCACTTGCAATCAAAACTGTTGAAGGACTTCCATAAATGCAGTCAAAACATGAAGGAGTCTGCAAAGGATGTGCAAAAGGAAAGAACACAAAGAAGACATTTCCAAGTAGCGAAAGCAAAACAAAAGGAATCTTGGAAATCATTCACTCCGATGTATGTGGTCCAATGTCATCCAGTTCTTTAAGCACGTATGTATACTATGTTTCTTTTATTGATGATTTTTCTAGGAAGACATGGATATACTTTATGAAGAACAAAGATGAAGTATTCAACAAATTCAAGGAATTCAAATCCTTGATCGAGAACCACACTGAAAACAAGATCAAGACCTTTTGATCAAATAATGGTAGAGAATTCACATCAAATGAATTCAAAGAGTTATGCAAAGATTCAGGTATTAAGAGGGAGTTATCCACTCCATGTAACATCCCCAACCCTCTGACTGGTGAAGAGGACGCTACTAACACCAAACAAATGGAAAAACAGCCCCATGAACATGAACAAGGATAAATGCTGATATTAAAAAGCTTAGCATAATACATACTAAGATGCATATAACATACAAAGATACATAGTTACTTAACATTTAGTGGAAGCAAACATATACATAAACAAGCATTCAACATGTTCATCATTTCTCATGAAACAATAGATATTATTGCAAAGATGAAATAGTCAGGAGTACTTATCTTTTAATGATGAACTCATCCCGCAACCAGATACGTCGCTGCAATGTTCCACCCAACCATAGGCCAGTGTGCTCATCAATCTCTCAGTAACACTACCACCCCCGAGCTGGGCATGATTCCTCAAGGAATAAGGGTCAATGCAGGCTTAAACATAGCCAAGGTACACAAATCAGCCAAACCCACACAATAGGTTTTACCAGGTCATCAAGGAGCTAGGAAAGGCTAATTACTAAGATGGTGGCCTCAAACACCAGTTTTCTCAAGCATACCTAGCCTCTAATCCCACTCTCAATAGTCCAAATACCAACCACTGTATACTATAGCAAAAAAACTCATTCACAGCTCTGCGAAGAAGGCAAGGACAACCGAGTGACAATCCCAAACAAAAGATGAAACACACTTTAGGTCCAACCATACTCCAGAGTTGTCTTGGCCCTAGCGTGGCCAAAACAACTCAGCAACAATCCCCAAAAGACGTCTGCTGCCTCAGCAACCAAGAAGCAACCCAAAAATAGGGTGGATCGATAGCCCAAACTCACAATGCAAACTATGGCAACATTACACAGTCCCAAAATAGGGGAGAAGTCTGATACTCAATCTTGGGAAAAAGAAGGACATAAACACAGACCCCAGTCTGATGAGGGAAACAACGAGAACCTTACATAGTCCATAGTTGGGGCAGAAGTAGAAATCCCAGCATATACATGGGAGAACTCAACCAACGGATGTGGAATTCAACGACCGTCTAACACCTAAAATCTGACAGCACGCAGCTCCTCAATGCAAACGCTGAAGAAAGTTACATAGACAGAAATGGGGAGAGAACAAACTCTCAACTTGTGCGCAAGGGGAAAAGACATAGTCCAAAAGTGGAAGAAGGAAACACACACACAGTCCGAAATGGAAGAAGGAAATAAAACTCTCAACCACATCCAAAAATCGTGGGAAGAATGACAGCAACCCAAACCGTTGGTTAAACCAACAGCAAGCCAGAATCGTGGATGAAAACCACAGCTATTTCACATACATAGTAGAAATCATGCCCTCTAGGAATCTCTTCCCGCTCGCTGCATGCACAAAACCAAAGAAGAACCTCGACCTATGCGTGAGGAAAAAAAATGATGGGAAAACTGTGTGTGAGGAAAACAAAATGTCTCTCTGAGTGAGGATGGAATTCCCCATACCACAATCGTGAAAGTGAAGACCAGGCCAACTGCCTGTGTGAGGGAAATGATGGCTTCTACTGCTGGGTATGCATACCGTCAGAGCTGACAGTATCCTGCCATACTGACACCCCCCCATACCCACATTTCCTCAAGCAGTAACTGCCCTCAACTAATTCCTGCCCCCAAATGAATGGGTGGCTGAAAGAGACAAGAAGGTGGTTGACACATGGATATTGCCCCCCACAGTCCAAGGTTTGACACCCCCCCCCCCTTATACTTTGGAATCATGCCCTTTTCATTTTAACATTGCACCATTGTAGCTGGCTGTAGGTTTATTTTAATTGATGTGCGTATTTACATGATGCCAAACTATAATGTGCCGGATAGCACTATATACCATCGGCAACTATCCCTATTGCCGAAACATACACAACCAAATCGATGGTGGGGAATTTTCCTTTAGCTCCTCACCACGATTAATTACATCATATACATCATGCAAATGGGGTCAAAACCGGGGTGTTACATTCCCCTCCCCCTTGGAATAACACCGTCCTCGGTGTTCCAATACATATACAATTTTCACATCCAAAATTTCAAAATTTTGTATATCTCCCCACCTTCAATTATTCACTTTGAATGTTCAGGACCAATCCCCTCAGCTTCCACAAATTTCTCCCACTGGTTCTCAGCTTTCAGCTTATCCCGAAGTCTAGGAACTTTGTGGCTGTTTCCCTCTTCATGTTCCCTCATTGGGCAGTCCTGGCGTAAATGATGTCCTCTGCATTCCCAACATTTCACTGGCTTCTTCATCTTTACTTGCTCAATTTCCTTTGAGTCTTCATGCCTGGACTGTTTCTTAACGGGTCGCTTGGACGAATGTCCCATCACTGATCCACCTTCCTTTCCCTTGCCGATTGCTCCCAGAAGGATTTTCACCTCCCTTTGCAAACCCATAGAGTCTTGCAAAATCTGGTGGTTCATTTCATTCTGCCTTTTCTGTATCTTGAGCATCTCCCCAAGATTTTCTTGGGTCTTGGTAATCATTTGAAGGAGACTTCCAGCCAAGTCCAGCAACTTTTGATCCACTACCATGATCAATGTGCACCACCGGGTTTCACTTTTCTCACCTGTGAAATGCACCATTGAAATTCTGTCAGGCCAAGCATAGTATAGACATTAAAATCAGTCAGTTAAGTACCCAATTGGCATGACATCCCAAGTCTCATCAAGAAGACTTTCATATTTTTCATGCCTTCCCAACAAGCACATGAGCTCATTCATGTCCATTCTTGGGCAGGGAATTAACTATTCTAGCATTCACAATTTACTTTAAGCAAATACACACATTCCATTTTCAGTCATACATGCATTCAACAATCTTCTATTTTCACAATGCATATATATATAATTAAAAAGGGCAAGAGAGAGAAACAAGAGTTTTTCCCTTCTTTGTTTTGTTCCATCCTGGAACCCACACCACCGCTGTGGCTTTTCATGCTCTTAGCCTCTTTCACTTCACCGTGAATGTTGGACCTATTATCTCCCAAATTGACCACCGTCATTTTGGGTGATAGAATGGGTAAAAAAAAAATTTATTTCTGTGAGTCCTGGGTTTCAAAAAACAGGATCTCAACTTTCAGCAGCTTGTGAAGTCTGTGGAAGCTTACTTAACTGCCGAAATAGGCCAGTTTCGGCAGCTAAAGTGGTCTACCCAAATGATTTTAGCTGTCGAAAGTGTTTCCATATGCAAATTTAAAATCCTCATGCGCCAAATGTTCATCCAAAAGCATTGAGTTGTAATTTCATTGGAAGGCTATTCGCTTCAATATGCATGAAAATTACGCGTGGAGGGTGGTTGATCCAGCGCATCACTACACATGTCAAATACCCGAGATTACAAAGAGCAGTTAATAAGGTCTACGAAATGCAGAAGGGTCTTTTCCAGTCCAGCTACAATTAATAGTTTTTCGCTGAGTAGAGAGATGAACTGTATCCAGGATTA
Organism: Pseudotsuga menziesii; assembly: GCA_001517045.1. Lineage (NCBI taxonomy): Eukaryota > Viridiplantae > Streptophyta > Pinopsida > Pinales > Pinaceae > Pseudotsuga > Pseudotsuga menziesii. The sequence continues at coordinate 506,897 of LPNX010214623.1, read as the reverse complement.
CCTGTGGGATTCTCGTTTGAAAGCAAAGCGATGTATCCTTTAAGACATGATGATCTGTGTGAGTTTGCACATGGATTTTTGAGACATGATTCATATGCATGTAATGTTATAAGTCACGGGTTATTGAGGCGCTAGGAGGAAAGTGCCCGAGCATTCAAATGCCAATCATCGCTCAGCTAAAAAATAAACTTCCAGGCGTTGAAGTGTTCAATCATCAACTGCACAGGGCAAGTATTCAATTGTCACAGAGGATTGCATGACAGAAGTAGCTTGAGAAACTTTGTGCAGACCCTAAAACAGTACTTCCATAATACTAGGCGGTGAAACAGGAACACAGCTTTTCCTCTTACAAAAAGAAGAGCCAAACCGACAGTACCATTTGGAGGTGCTTATAAACTCGTTGATGTACCGATGAGCAATTGCATTAACAGTGGAGATCGTTTCTATGACTAGTAGAGATCAAATCCAGCTATATACAAGTTAGGGTTTTTCTCTTCAGCTAGGACCCTTCTGGATCTTTGTGTGGCCTCTGACAGGTGGATGCAAGTGGCCGTGAAACATATATCACAGGGAAGTCTGATGATGGGCGTTGATTTAATACCCATTCGCTCATTAGATGGGTTTTTCTCTCTACAGGGAAGTCTGATGTTCCATCCCACAGATCACAGAGACCTACAACTTCCACGAAGATATCACCATTTTTCAGTTGCGTTCTATTGTAGCTGCCCATTTTTGAAAGCAGGCCCAAGTCTTTCTCAAGCAAACAAATTCTTTAATGAAACAGTTCTTTAGTGAAGAAGGACGTAATCACCTTGCAGATCTCTAAAGTTGAGCAGGACTCCATCAAGTAGCAAATGAAGAGGGTCTGATATCAAATATACAAAAAGGTAATCAAGAGAGCATTCCTAGTCACAAAGCCAAACAAAGATAGTCACAGAAGAAGCGTTCACTCATATAATACCAAATCTGTAGTAAAGAGAGGTGAATTCATATCTAATGGTTTCAAAGCAAGGAAGAGGAATAAAATTGGTTTACAGCATACAAGGGCGCCAACCACGAGATCAATGATTGTTCATCCTTCAGACTTGACAGTCCAAGTAGACCCACATCAGGCATATCTGAAGATGATCCAGATGAAGAATTTTATGATGTGGAGCGGTCAGATTCTATCTTTGATCCATTCTTAATTGATAGTTCCAATATTGATTCTAATATAAATTCATTCAGACCTGGAAGAGACTCGTAGACTTGGAGAAAAGAATTGGAATGTCTAGTACATGGAGGTGTTCCCATGGTTTTGTGGGAAGAGCTTTGGCAAGCTTTTGTGGAACAAAAGCTTGTAGAATAGATGGGAATTACAGTGCTTTGCTTGACCAAGGAGGAAATTTAAAGGATGGGATGCCCTTTTATATGAAGACAATCAAACATTGTTGTTTCGCACTGCTCTTGCTCTTATGAATTTATATAACCCTGAACTCCTTGCTACAAAAAACGCACGAGATGCAGTTGCTTTGTTCTAGCCTCTTGCAGCCTCAACATATGTTAGCAGCTTAACACAGATGGCAGCCATTGAGGCAGAGTATCTAAATTTTCCAGAATTGCAGGCAACAAGTGTATGAGAAGATTACATCCATATTTTGGAGCAATCAACTCTAGATTTCTGGGTACTTCTTCAAACAGAGCAGGTGGCAGAGAATTAATCTTATGCAGATTTAAGGGCAGGAAATACTTCAGATTTTATACAGCTGGCAGCATTTGTGTGACTCAGGATTTCAAAGGCAGTTCGAGATCTATCCTCCATATTTTTTCCAGATTGCAAAAGGTAAACACATGTCAAGGTATGTAATCAACATCAGGATTGAAAGGAAGATTTTCAGCCTTGATATAAGCATTGCTATAGGTGGCAAAGAAAGTCAGTCTTCCCAGCTTTTAAGAATCTTTATGAGGAAACAACTCTAAGTTCAAGTGCCACATCATCAAAGTCAAGTTTGTTGTGCGCCAAACTCAGACCACCGAGCCTTGGGGGCTAACTCCACTTCATCGACTATCAAGCACAAGGAAGGGACAACACATTATCATTCCCTTGATTTGAGGGATCATTCCCTATGTTTTGTATTTGCTGTTTTAGTTTACTAGTGTTAACTCAAACAGATCCAGGTTTTTAGGATCTTGAAACTACTTTGTAAAGGCTATAAAGCCTAAGTACTGAGACTGAACTAGGGGTTCAATCTTGGAGAGAATTTGGCCTATGTACTGATTGCTTATCCTAATACAAATCACAGTCTTCTTTTGCTACTGTTATCAGATTTTTTTTCATCTATCTTTCTGTTCTGTACTCTGTTTAAGTTTAGCTCAGCTTTATGCTCATGAACTTGAATGAAGGAATTCCTTACTGTTTAGTATGACCCTGCATGCCAAATGTACTTGGTTATCTGAACCTGCATTCCAAATGTACTTGGTTATCTGAATAGTATTCTTCATACCTTTCTTGCTATATTGCATCTGATTGACAGTTTCTAAAAGCACTGGTTCATTAAGATATTCCGATAAGTAAATCTCCTCATTGTGCTTTCTTGGTATCCCATTGATCCACCTATTGAAAAACATTCATTTCTTAAGTTACCAAGCATACTTAGCCATAACCACTAAGTAGTTTCTTGGAGTGCTAACAGGACCAATCCCTCTTGGTCATGACACTTAGTGTCTCTGGTCTATTTCAGACCTCTAAACCATGGAGCCTCCCCACATGGTTTCCTTGGCTGCTAGGAACTTCACAGTCTCACTAGCACCTTTTTTATTGCCGCTCATTTCGATCTTTCCAGGACAGTCACATGTCCACATGCACCCCTAGGATGCTCTCATAGTCCTCGCTCCCAGCGATACCTATATCCAAACATTGAATAGATTCACATGTTTAATTTATTCTATTGGTTTTATCTCTAGAACAAGAGCTTAAAACATCATAACTAAATCATATGCACATGTACATTCATAAGCAAAATAATCCAATACTTATCTGTATTGTGCATTTCCTCGTTGGTCCACAGGATCCTGCTTCGCTTTGCAAGCCTTGGGATTGCCTATGGACTTGGATGTTAGGTCAGCATGCAGGCTGCTCCTCAACATCAAATAATTAATGTCCAACCAGTACATCTTCATGTCGACTAGGCTTGGAACTATACCACGACCATTTCTAGGTCCAAGATCTACTATGGATCCCCAGGCATATAATAGCCCAACATACACTTAAATCAACAATAATACATACACTTATATCAACAATACACTTATATCAACATGCAATTATATCAACATACACTTATATCAGTAATAACCCTTACTCTGCAACCCCTCACAACGACCGTTTGCCTTTTCTCTTTAGGGTGCAACACCCAACTGCATCTATTTAGACTGTCAACACAAGCAATATAAGCAAACTCATCAGCATTATTGCTCTAAAACTATAATCATATTTCATATCATTCACTATAAAGTATTGAGACACTAGGAGTGCGTCCACTCCCTAGTGTGTAGTCAATATTGAAAACCCTTTCATGACTCGACATCGAAAAAGTGTGCACCCTTTTCTGGTATGTGCCATGTAGGCCCTATTCATACTCAAGCAATCGGTCATCATGGAAATAAAATCAAAACATACACATGGAATTTTAATAATTTGACATGCATATTCTTAGCAAGGGTCATAGAACACTTATCCATTTGTCGACGCAGTATTCCTTCGTTAAGGAGGAATGGGGCTCCCTTCTCTGAGTTGGCAGTCCCTTGGTTAGCCATCCCAACTCCTTTTTACATTTCATACCCACACATGTCTTATCGACATAATCTATACCATCTCACTCATGTTTCTTACCAAACATGTAGTGCATATGAGACATTTCCAAAATGTCCAATGGAGTTTCACCTGAAACCCATTTCCAAGATAAGGGAAAACCTTCCCATGAAGATTGGCTCCTTCAGGCCATCACACAGGGTCTTCTTACAGTGTGTACCCCTGGCACATTCATCAAATAGCCAAACATTCAATCATTATCTGCTAATACAATCCAAATTGATTGTTCCATAACCAAGAAATGACATTAGTAATCAAATTCAATAAGAATTTGCAACTCTGCCTACTACAGAAATTGATTTGCTTAGCAATGAGGTGATCCTCATTTGTGGGTCTCTTGTAAGTAACACCACTATGCCCATTATAATTTTATGCTTCTAGAATAATACAAATACCCACTTACAATGCGTCCTCCTGACATAATCTTATGCAAGCCAATAGTGATTAGTAGTCGTCAGCAATTTCTTAAATCTGAAATTCACAATTCAAATTTAACAACCCATTATGCATACCAACTATTTTCACAACCATGAGACTCTTCTCATAAGGTTTGGCTCTTTCGCATGGTAGATTCTGGCATTGGTCATGGTCTTACTCTCATTGCCATGCTCTAAATAATCTACCTGAAACCTAAGCTTCAATCAACCAAACACTTGGTAAGTCTGGATGCATATAACCTTTTCATTGCTGCAACCATCACTGAAGCATTTTCAGAATTTATAAAATTCAAATACTTCTAGCTGTTAGTCACATCAATATTACCAAAACTCATTTACTTCATGCAATCATTATCATACTAACATTTGTAAGGCATAGTCACATCATTCATGCAATTAAATGAAATGTTTAGATACTCCTTACTTCACAAGCGTATCATTTGTACCACCTTGCTCTTCCATAGAGCATTTCTGGCAGCCAATTGATCCTGACTATCCTCTTTATGCACTTACTATCCTGCATTCATAACAGCCTTTGAAATGGTTCCTGAATTGTCATCAATTAATCATTTCAGCCACTAGTTATCCATAATATTACATGCACTCATCTCAATGCATTCATGCAATGCATCACAACATTTGCACCTTTACTTATGCAATCAGTCACTCACACCCTTCATATGCATCCATCCAATGCCTAACTACAAGATTCATAAAATCCTTTTTAATGAATATCCATTCAATGCTACCTTGCATTGATTCAGGAATACTATGCATTCAACACACCATGCATGGCCTGACCATGACTACTTCATATAGGATGCATTACTATAATCAAGATCATCAGTACTTACTTTCCTTGGGCTACTAAGCTATATACAGGCATGACACATTTCTATATGGATGTAGTATAACATTCAAATATCCATATGGTATGAGGTCTCTTACCTCTACCACTCCATGGAATTTGTCATAATCAAACTCTTACCTTCATGGGTTCTTCTTACACCCTTGGCATGACCAATTTGGTTGGTCCTTTGCAAGAGATTGCAGAATTTGCTCACCAACTTTTATTTATGGACTTGTTGCCTCATCCCTTTCTCCAGAGGGTTGCTATTCACATTTGTCAGCATCAGCAACATATTCATCCAGGTCCATGTTATTGTTGGTTTTTCCACTAATGCTAACACCAATGCAATAACTATCATTAGTGGTTCATTATAAATGTATAATCCTCAATATCCTATGTACACAAAACATATCCTCATACATTTCAGGTATAAAAATTAGGAAATGTAGTTATAATCAGCAAGATATGGTTTTAAGGAAACTTCCATTTTCAAGTCCCACATCCTCGCATGGAACTCCTATTCTGCACAGCAGTTGGTTTGTCTTCATGGTCTTGCTACCTCTAGGCATGCATCTCCCAGATTTGTCCATATTGACAACAGCACATTTCTTTCTCAAAAAATCACTAGTACCTTGCTGCTACGCATTCAACTCTGGTGATTCTCCTTTGTTCCCTGTTGGATAAGCTTTCCAACGCCTATCCACATGCTTCATTTTGATTTTGGGTGTGGAAATCACACTACTTCTAAAATGACAATTTTCACCAAGTCTCTGCATTTTTACACACAACTATATTTTAGTTGCCAACTTCAGCCACCTGTAGGAGCAAGTCTAGGAAGATTCTGGAAAACTTTTCTATCGGGCGAAGTCAGTGCATACAACGAGGAACACTCAGTAACTTGCAGATCTCATTTCTGATGCACCATTCATCTTTTATGAATTTTGGGTTTGACTAATTTGCCCAAAACATAGAATTTTCTTTTCACAAGAATGACTGTCTCAGGGGACGATGGGGGTCAAGGGGGATTTCCCCCTTGTGGCCTCCACCACTGCAGGGCGGGTCGCTGCCTGCCCTCATTTTTTTTTTATTTTGTAAATCTTTGATTTTCGTGCAATCTGGCACATAAGATCACTGCCATTTTTCTCCTTTTCAGCCCTGTAAATCCACTGAAAAACTGCTGAAAACCATTGAGAAATCCCACTTGAAAACTCAAAATTTTCCTTTGTTAAATCGGCTCTCTTCCCAACTAATATTTCAATGTATCGGGTTATTAGTTAACTAAGCTTTCGACATATCAGGTCGCTAGTTGACTAAGCTTCCGAAACGTCGGCTGTCTGATCTTCATCCTTCATCTGATTCTCATTGACAGTCCAATCAGCTAAATTTTTTCGACATTTTGGGCCGATCCTCCTCTAGCTTTCGACATATCGGCGGACCGATCCCCTAAAGTTTTCCAACGTTTTCTGTACTTCAAAAAAGTTTTAGAAATTTCTCTTCTTCCTTCTGCCACCGCATCGGCTGGTTGATCGTCTAAATTTCTCTGATGTTTCAGCAGTCTTCAGGAGATCCCTACCAACACTTTGGCTCCGTTGACCTTTTCTCCGTCGGCTGCATCGAAAGTCCTTCCATCTAAATGTGCCGACGTTTCGGCAGTCTTCAGCTGAATCCTTTCGATGATCTCAACACTTAGAAATTTTTTGAATTTTCACCCACGTCGGCTCAATCATGTACTATCTGTCACCACCGTTGCACCTCAAACCTACCAACCCAGCCAATATATCAACACCTTCATCATCTTTCTTCCACCGCTGTTGTGGCACCTTCATGCTTTTCCATCCACTTCATCGGCTTAGACTTCCTCTAACTCTCGCTGCCACCGGGGTCTGTATCAGAGGGTCTTCCAACTAAGTCTTCTAACGATCCAATGGTCTTGACACTTAGAAATTTTTCTTGAAAATTCCTTCCTACTGTCTCTCGTCGGGTGGACTTCCACCTAGGCTATCCGATGCATCAAAGGGGCTTTCGGCTAAGTCCTCCAACATATTGGGTGAGCTTCAGCCTAAGCCGTCCAATGATTTCACACTTAGGAAAATTTCTCATTAGAGGAATTTTGGGGTCTAAAATGGGCCTCCTAAGGAAAATAATAAAATAATAGTTAAAATAATAAAATATTAGTTAAAATAATAAAATAATATTGATTAATTTTGGAGGAAGAAAGAAAAAAACTACTTTTTGTGTTCGTATTTTCGACATATCTCCCTATGTTTTTACTCAAATTTCGATTGGGAGAGCTTGTTGGATGCGAAATTTGATTCCACATCCAACCAGTACCCACATTGCATACTTTTGACAAACCCTGCTACCCCAAAAACAAGAAATACCTGAAAAAATGTGATGACGATGTCATCATTGCGTTTTTTCAGGTATTTCTTATTTTTGGGGTAGTAGGGTCCATCAAAAGTATGCAGTGTGGGTACTTGTTGGATGCGGAATCAAATTCCACATCCAACGATCTCTTCTGATCGAAATTTGAGTAAAAACATAATGAGATATGTCGAAAATACGAACAAAAAAGTAGTTTTTTTTTAATGACAAATATGTCAATTCAACCATTATGGTTGACTTATTTTATTGAAATTCTATTGGTTCTTGAATTCCAACTCACAAAAAATTATTTTGGCACGTTTTCTTATAAGGCCCATTTTAGACCCCAAATTTCCTCTAATGAAAATTTTTCCTGTAATATTCTCTGATTTCTCATTTCTCTTCTGCTGGGCAGAGGGCAACTGTTGGAGCAGAGTCCTGCAGCTACAGAAGAAGATGTCAGTTTAGTGGATAGACATTTTTGGAGGAGAGAGGATAAGGTAGAGCTACGACGCCGTAGCATGTTTCCAGCTGCAGATCAGAGCCGGAAACCATGACTGCTGGGACAGAAAAGTCAAAGGAGACGATGGTACCTGAGCAGCCGAGAAGAAAGAGCTCACCCACTGCATTGAAGGCAGCAGCGGAAGATAGGAGGGCTCAGCTACCCTCATAAAGGAAAAGAAGCAACGAGGCCGTGGTATTGAAGACGAATGACAGAAATGGGAAGCGGTGCATAGTACCCATGGTCAACGCCGGGAAGCATGGAAGACCGCAGAGAGCTATGGTGTGATGGAAAGCGCCACCTTAAGTACAGATAGGCCAACTGTCATTAGTTAGGGTTTTGGGTTACTGTTGGGACAGGCCCACAGTGTTGTAATGGTGAGACCTTCGGGCTGCCTATAAAGGGATGTAATTTTATATTGTAAAGGGTTGGTTGGTTGGTTGATAGGCTAGACTATTGTATAAGGTTAGACAATAGTTGGTTAGTTGTATAGGAGCCAAGCTCTGGTTCTGTTATTAGCTGTAGTTATCTTACTGTAACCAGTAGCTGGCTCATTGAGCATGCATGTAACGATCTGCAGGGATCGACAGAGAGGGAAGAGTATATTGTAAGAGGTGCAATATATAGAAGAGAAGAGATCTAAGAGAGAAGGGCTCCAAGCTGTGTGCGGAGTTACCCAGAAGATCTCGAGCTGCATATGTGGTGCAGAACAGTGTTTACCTTCCCCTGAGCTATAATAGAAACACAGTTCTGTGGATGTAACTTCCATCCTGGAGGTGAACCACGTTAAAATCGAGTGTTGTGTGATTGATTTATGTGTTGTGTCTATTTGTTGCATGTATCAGTTATTTCATGAACCTTGGTTACAGTTATTGTATGTATGCGTTATTCAGTTTACAGCACTATAGAAATAATTGCAAGTTGAAGTCCTTAAGAAATTTGTATAAGAGTCTACCTATTTTTCAGTTCTTATAACTAAGAGTCGCAGAGGTAAGCAGCCTTGTATGTTGAGCCCCGTAATTCGGAGCAAGTAGCACTAAGTACGTGGAGCCACAGTAATAGGATATCGCAGGGAGGTTATATCGCACCAGCAGAGAAGCTGCGGTACACCGTGGTTGAGGATCTAGCATAGGAGGGAGTTGCGTGTGGTCTAAGGTGTGGCGATGCGATAAGGGTTGGAGTCATCGCAAGTAAGAGGAAGTGCGCATCGCACAGAGAGAAATCTCATAGGCTAGAAGAGTTGCGAGACACCCAGCCTGCCACAGAACCTAGTCAAAGACACTTGAGTCTTTGGCCAACCCATTAGAATCACTTCGGGTGAGACTTCAGGCTGCCCTGCAGTCTGTCGCCGAAAGGGATAGTGAGCTAGGGGTGTTGTTGGTTAAATACAGTAAACCCGGGTCTGCCTAGCGACCAACAAATGGTTCTGTTGCCAGTTTTGAACAAACTGAGCACTGATTTTCTGTTGGAATCCTACTAGAGATGAACTGAATGAGTGGGTTTGGTCTAACCAGAAAGAGTTTGCTGAATGAGAAAACAAGAGTCCTAGACTGAATACAGAGGCTTGGTTACAAAAACATATCGTTACAGACCTGCATGCGATATTTTTTGCAACCTTTGGAAACGAGCTTTACGACTGGTTATCAAATTTGACTGATAAGAACATATTCAAGAAGAAAAGAAACATTGTCTGGACAACGGAGTTGATTCAGACCGTGAAGAACCTTGATAATCCCATTACGAGGACAGTAGAATTCTAGCTTGTGAGTGTGCTAGAAGGCTTCGTCATAGAGTTTGCAGTTGACCAGAGAAAAAGCTTCAGCGAGGCTGAGCGCTACTTCTTCAAAGGATATCGCGGTAAGTACCTAAAATCTTTAAACTTGTCCATTAAGATGCTATTATATGAAAAAGGAAGAATTGATCTAGTTTCGGATGAATAAGTAGAGATAGTAATGTCACAAGAGTTTGAAAGTGATTTTGATGACATTGGACGTACACGTAGTGGAAAGAAATACAAAGTAGATTTCATATCTCCCATATTTGAAGACAGTTCAGATAATACTAGACAACAGAGTCATAGTACCATAGAAGGAACAGAGGGGGGTATCCCTTACCACCCTTACACCCCACAGAAACAGACCAGGACTCAGAACAATCCCATAGGAAATCCATCCAGTAGCTCGCAGACAGTGCCTACCACCACTACATCACCTCCAACTACACCACCGAGTGGTAGTAACACAACAAATCAACATCCACCACGTAGAAATATAATGGGGGATGATATGAAGCTACCTATCTTTAAGGGTACAGGGGCAGAGGACTCGAAGCAGCATTGGTTTCTCTATGAAGCCATGTGGACCATTAAAACCATCAATGACGATAATATTAAACTTGTACAGTTGGTCACCACACTAAGAGATCGAGTCTTAACATGGTATAGGAAGTATACCACAGTACCCAGAAAACTTGTCTAGATCAAGACCGCCATGATTAAAGAGTTTAAGAAACCTAAGTTTGAGTCACAGTGCATTACAGAGCTCAAGGACATCAAACAGTTACCTATAGAGTCGGTATGGGACTTTGATCAGAAATTCAAAGCCCTTATAGACCAAGTCAGCTTTGAGTTTGCGCCAGAGCAGCATAAGGAATGGTTTATTGCAGTGCTGCTCCCTCACATCAGACTACCATTAATGCAGCAGAAACTCCAGATGTAGGATGACGCATTGGAGATGGCGATGAAACTAGAGGCTTCACCTCTAGCGAAAACTAGCACAGGCATGACAAATCTACAAAACTAGTTGGCTAATCTCACGTTACAGTTGCATGAGCTTAATAAAGGGAAAGAGGTTGCGCAAGACATATGGTGCATATGGTGTAAAGCACAAGGCCATACTAAAGAAAACTATCCAGTATTTGTAGAATATCTAGCAACAAGATCTCCTAACCCCTTACCATAGACCCACGGGCCGTGGTGTGAAATATGCAAAACACGAGGACATCTACCTCAGCAGTTCCCTCTACTTCATAAGTACGTGCAGACACCTAAGAATTTATACTGTGTCTTTTGCAACTCTATAGGCCATGACAAACAAGATTTCTGAGCCTATGATCTCATGGTCGGGAGCAAGAAAGACATGTACAGAGTCCAATCAGAAACACAGGGTCCAGCAGTAGGACCACAACATGATCTGGCTTATGGTGGCCATGGAGGAGGATTCAGAAGACAAGGATGTGGAGGAGTCTTTGGCCGTGGAGAAGGCTTTGGTCGTGGTCACGGACCAGTTACTTGCTACAACTGTGGAGTTGTAGGGCATTACACTCGGGACTGTCAGAGTCCCACCACCACTTGTAATTATTGTAAATCTTATGATAATACTATAGAGGAATGTCCTACCTTGATAGCTAAGATCAGGGAACCTAAGCCAGCAGTACACCAGAACATCCATCTTATTGTTGCTGAGCAAGAAGATCCAGAACCAAGAGTCAACATTGTGACTCGCAGCGGTGTTTCCACTAGTGGGACATCGCAGGATACTGAAGTGAACACAGGTCATAAGTGGGTGCGCAGAGCTCCTAACAAAGCAACACCAATTGACCTGCAGAAGAATAAACAGACATTTCAGGAAGCTAAGACTTTCTTTGATGACCCTATGCAATCAGGATCGCAAGTACCGCCACCTAGGGGCATACCGCAGCAAGCACCTCATGGCGTTAGCCCTATACAGATATCGTAGGCTACCACATCGGGCACATGCGATGAGGATGAGATGACATGAAGTGTACAATCCTTTCTACAAAGTTGTTTAAAACTCGTGAGAAATGAGCAAGCTATCGGAGAAATTTAGTGCATCATAGATCAGTGTCAGCCATCTTCTTCTGTGAGCAGTACACAGCATGCTGTTCATAATATTATGGGACATACAAGAACAGGAAGAGAGATGCAACTCATAGCACAGGTTGGAGAATTCGAAATGGATGAGGTAATCCTAGATCTAGGATCAAACGTAAATGTTCTGACTAAGCATACATGGAAACAGATGGGTAGCCCTAAGTTAGTTAGATCGCCTATCCATCTGAGATTAGCTAATCAGCAGTGGGTATCACCCCTGGGTCGATTACCGCAGGTGCCGGTTGACATTGACGGAGTTCGCAGCTTTGCAGACTTTGAAGTTATAGAAATCATTGGCGATAGTAGACCATATCCAGCACTACTAGGCATTGATTGGGCAATCGGTAACATGACCGTTATTGACCTAAAGAGAAGAAAAATGACCTTTGAGGACGCGTAGATCTGAGTCATCGCACCGTTGGATCCTTTTCAGGGTCCTAGATATATTGAACCTATCCGAGCAAAGGAAGAGGCACGTAACATAGAAAGTCTCTATTAGATGACTGTGAACTAGAGAGACTACATCAATCCGACCGTAGAAGGGAACATTAGTTGGTGATGCAACAGCTCATGCACATCAGATTCAGATGTTGGTCTAGAGAACTGGCAGAACAGACTTCGTGAAGTCTCAGCACGTAGATGGGCGTACTTGACTAAGTCACTGCGATGGATTGGCGCAGAGATTAATGAGATTCCATCGTTTCATGGTCTAACGGATATCCAGGACTTTCTCAAGCAGTTTGAACAACAATTTCCTCACGAGCAGAGGATCGTAGCTATGGACCTTGCAGTACGAGCCACACCTGCAAGATGGTGGTATGCACATAAAGAGAATATCACATCATGGGATGATATTAAGAGACTAATGGAAATCATATTTTCTATCAACAGAGAGTATGTCCACCAGAAATATACAGGAGAAAGTGACCCCAGGTCACATATTCAGACATGTGAACAGAATTGGTCGGACATTCCCAAGGATGAATGGGTTCACCAATTCATTCACACTTTGGACACAGTTCCAAGGAACTGGTACACAAAGATTGAACTGCACAAGGGAACAACTACATGGCCACTTATGATAGACAACTTTCTACTCACCTTCGCTTTTGAATATGAGTACCCAAGTGTTGACCAGGCCCTAGATATAATAAAAATCAAGATATTTGATGATTGTACCTTATCAGTACAGACACAGCTTGAGTGGGCCATCTAGTTAAAAGATGCGCTTGAGTGCTATAAATTTGAAGCAGAACCAGAGGATGAGGATGAGGATCCTCGCAACACCAACATTCCGGAATCAGAAGGGACTCGCGATGTTGAGGGACCACAGTTAGAAATTCCAGCAATCACAGAGCCCATCAAGATTAAAAAGATCAATATCGGCACAGACACAGAACCAAAGTTTTCCTCTATTGGAGACTATTGGGACGATGAAACAGTCGGATAGATTGTAGACTTGTTACATGACTATCAGGACCTATTTCCCACCAAGTCCACAGAGATGAAGGGAATAGTCGGAGACCTGGGAGTAATGAGGATACCATTGAAGGAAGATGCTCGACCAGTCAAGCAGGGTCCATATAGATTAAATCCGCGCTACAAAGAAAAAGTTAAGGATGAGATCGATAAGATGCTAGCAGCAGGCATCATTGAGCCCGTATAAGAGAGCGAATGAGTTAGTCCCATGGTCGTACAAGAAAAGAAAACTAAAGGAGACATCAAGATCTGTGTCGATCTGCATAAACTCAATGATGCATCGCTTCATGATCCATTTCCGACACCGTTCACTGATGAGGTGTTAGACAACGTCGGAGGACAGGAGGTCTACTCCTTCACTTATGGCTTTTCAGGCTATCACCAGATCAGAATCCATCCAGAAGATCGACATAAGACCATGTTTACAACAGAATGGGGCTCATTCCAGTATACGGTAATGCCCTTTGGTCTTAAGAATGCACCAACTATCTTTTCTAGAGTAGTAGTTGCTGTATTTAAAGAATACATCCATAAATTCCTAGAAGTTTATTTTGATGATTGGACTATATTTGGATTAATTGACAAGCACATAGGAGATTTAAGATTGACGTTAGAGAAATGTAGGCAGTACCAGATTTCTATGAACTTGAAGAAATGTATATTCTATGCGCCATTTGGTATTTTGTTGGGTCACATTGTTTGCAGACAAGGCTTGATGGTATATCCCGCAAAGATTGCCATCATCGTAAATATTCCAGCACCCAACTCAGTCAAACAATTGAGAACAGTACTTGGTCATACCGGGTACTACAGAAAATTCATCAAGGGATATGCAAAGATCACAGTACTGATGGAGAAATTGTTAAAGAAAGATATAAAATTCCTATGGAATGAGGAATGCCAGCAGAGCCTATACACACTTAAAGAGAAGATGGTTACAGCACCCATCTTAGTATTTCCAGACTGGACTAAGCCGTTTCATGTACATGTGGATGCATCGGGCATCACACTAGGGGTTTTTTTAACGCAACTAGGATAGGGGGATATTGATCATCCTATCGCATACTCCAGCAAAAAGCTATCGACAGTAGAAAAGAACTACACCATGACAGAAAGAGAAGGCTTAGCTATGGTGTACGCGCTACAGAAGTTTAGGCACTACCTATTGGGTTCCTCGTTCAAGATGTTTACTGACCATTCCACATTAAAGTATCTGGTCAATAAGCTAGTGTTAGGGGGAGAATCTACAGATGGTTACTCCTCTTTCAGGAGTATGATTTTGAAATCATTGTGAAACCAGGAAGATTGAACACCGGACCTGATCATCTGTTGAGGATAGACTCAGGAGAAGAGCCGAGTAACCTAGAGGACAATCTTCTGGATGCGCAGTTGTTTTCTATCCAGATTACAGATGACTACTATGCTGATATCATTCACTTTCTCACTACAGGATTAGCACCTGATGAGTTTACTAAGCATCAAAAGAAGCAGTTAGTTGTTAAAGCAGCAGACTTCACCCTGATCGCAGGACAATTATACAAGTTAGGTCCAGATGAAGTCCTTCGCAGATGTGTGATGCCTCATGAAAAAGATGCTATCATCAGAGAGGCACATTTAGGAACCGCAGGAGGTCATTTCGTAGGAAAGCCGACTGCGCAGAAAATCCTAGCTGCAGGATTATGGTGGCCTACGTTGCACAAGGACACTAAGGACTTTTGCAGATGCTGTGATATCTACCAGAGGGTAGGAAAACCCTTGCGATGAGATGAAATGCCGCTGCGAATACAGGTTACGCTGCGCGCATTTGACAAGTGGGCTATAGACTTTGTGGGTCCTATCAACCCACAAGGAAAATGCACTGGTGCAGGATATATCATCACTGGCACAGAGTACCTCACTAGGTGGGCAGAGGCCAAAGCAGTAAGAAATTGTGATGCTGCTACAGCCGCATAGTTTCTTTTTGAAAACATCATCAGTAGATTTGGATGCCCAGTAGTTTTGATGAGCGATCAAGGTACACACTTCTTAAACCACACTATTGAGGCCTTGATGAAAGAATTTCAGATTCAACACCATAAGAGCACTCCCTACCACCCACATGCTAATGGTACGGTGGAGGCCTTTAACAAGATTTTAGAAAACGCTCTTACAAATATCTGCAACAACCAAAGGAATGATTGGGACCTCAGAGTTAACACTGTATTATGGGCATATAGGACCACATGCAAGAAAATGACAGGACATACACCTTTCAGTTTGGTGTATGGATAGGAGGCTGTTATGCCCATGGAGTATATTCTTCCCAGTTTAATAATCGCTCAGATCACTGGGATGGCTGATACGGACATAGTGGATGAAAGGCTAGCACAGCTGCTTGCCTTAGAGGAAGACAGATTCATTGCCGGATTCCATCAGAAAGTGCAGAAGGCACGAGAAAAATCTTGGCATGACAGACACATTAAGAGTAAGACCTTTCAGATCAGAGACCTAGTACTCCTCTACGACAGTAAGTTTATTAAGTTTTCAGGGAAGTTCAAGACGCATTGGCTGGGGCCATATCAGATACAGCAAGTTACAGAGGGAGGTGCCGTTCAGCTCAGCAAACTGGATGGGGAGTTTCTTCCCACATTGATTAATGATAGTAGTCTCAAGTTCTATAGTGATAGCCACTCCACCTCTCAGCCCTAGCCTAGACAGCTTACGTGGGTGCAGATGTCCAGTGTAGTTGAAAGGAGGCATTGCACCGGGAACTAGTCTACACCGGCAATTATTCTAAGTATGAGGAATCACATAAGGACGGTTCATTTTGTGCAAGTCATCAGTGGCTTGTGGCCAAAAAATAAAAAATAAAAAATAAAAAAAGTGGTTAAGTTTGTTTTGAGCAGAGGATGCTGTGTTGCATCGTAGCAAGGTGATGCCTCTTCGTGCCATGTACCTACTTTCGCAAGAAAACATAGGGCTAGTCAAGTCTCCTTCTGACAGGCAGTTAATGAAGAAATGACCGGTATATCTTACCATGGATTTGGCAGCAGTGTAATAAATTTTTCCAGATTTGGTAAATCTTCGACGAGACCGATGCCTGTACACACACACTTCGAGGGAAATTTGATCAGATTTCAGCATTTATTGAGGATCGAATGACGGGAGTGGTCTCATCCAAGCAATTATTACGACCGACGGGTTCATTCTAGATGACCGTTGCGTCCGGGATTATCATCTTTGCCATAAAAGCATAAATTATTCATTTGAGAGGGTTACATTTGCAAGAATTCAAGAGCCGAGAGTTATAGAGTGCATCGATCAGTTTTCCTATGCAGAGCTAATCCCATTACAGAGTGCTGTGATTTCTAGAAATTGCAGCCATTGCACATCCAGCGTTTTACACCGAGTGGGTTCTGTCCGAGGAGGAACCTATAGAAGTAATTTTGGAAAGGTTTGAACATAGTGGCCTTACAGCTACTATGATGACGCCATCTAAGGGTGTTTTTCCAAGTTCGTCACAGACCAGAGAACCACCGAAAACGAGGAGCCACTCTCAAATAATAGAAGGATCCAGTTTGGAGCCGAAGGAAGAAGTTCATAGTGCAGCAGATTACATCATGCCACGAGTTGAAGGTGCACCAGAGGTAAAAATTCCCAAGAGTGCTAAGTTTATTGTTCCCATACCACCAATTGATTCTCGAGTAAAGGAAAATGGAGATCTATTAGCATATTCCATTGTTGCTAAATTTATAGATTATAACCTGGGAGATGCTAAGACATATCCTCAGTATCTTACGATCCAGAAGAAACCAAGGACAGGTAGAGATGAATATGTTCAATGGCACATGTCCATATCCTTGAGCAGTCAGGCCTGGTTAATTTGTTGAGGCTACCTCATTTTGGATGAGGTGCAGAGGTTAATGCCATGGTGTGCGTCCTACTTTCTTGCATACATGGAGGTTACCTCCGGCTAGGTAACAGGGTCGACCTGAACTTCAACTTGATACATCGCATCACCGGGCTGTCCAAGACTGGTAAAGACCCCGAGATCCAGATAGTAGGTAAGACCAAGGATTCCAAACTACCACCATCCCTAGTTTCCAAGTATAAGCTCCAGAGGGGAGGGCGGGCTTATGACATTGCAAGCTTAACAGACGATACCCTCAGATTTACAGCCATTCTGCTTGCAGGAAGATTGTTAACCAAGTTTCACCCGAAGGAAGTCACAGGATAAGTAATTAACCTTGCCATACAAGTTGCAGAGGGGGAACAGTTCAATTGGTCTTTATTTTTATTAAATATGCTTCAGGCATATTGTTTGGCAGCCCAGGATGAAGCAACCCACCCTTTCCATTTCTTGTGGCTACTTATTTTATGTGCATTCATCGGCTGGAAGGAGCCGCCCCATACCCAGTTTCCACAGTTAGCAAGTGGTGCGCCTAGAGGCGTGCGCTATGCCAACTTATGGGAGAGCAACAGCCAAGCAAAGAAAAAGGTTAATATGATAGTACTCTATGAATACTATAAGCTATTGAAGAAAACCATCCAAGAGACACCACGAATCAGCACAGAAATTGTGGACATATTTGATAACCGGCTTAATTTTATGGCAGACAGCCATAGAATATATCTCAGGCCAAAAAGGTCTAGAAGGGATGATTGGGCTAATGGTTGGTTTAGGATAACAACAAAGGATGTTGAAGGCATCGTCAAGGACTTTGATGATGAGTGGAAGCAAGCATTTGAGGATACCACACCACTACCATCAAATACCTCCCAGATAGATCCATCAGACAAAGGCAAAGACAAAGTGGGGACCTAGACGCAGGATACATCACAAGTGCCACTACCAAGAGAACAGAAGAAAGACTCACAACAAGTGCCACCAGAGGTACAGATGACAAAGGATGGAGAAGAAGAGATACTAGAGACACCAAAGAAGAAAAAGTGAAAAGTCACAAAACCACCTTCGAAGACTGTACTGACAGAGGATGATTATGAACTCATTGCAACAAGAATGCATGAAACCTTGAAGGACTCATTTGAGGCGATGCAGACATCACATGAAAAAATACAGAGTGCGGTAGAAAAGTAGCTTCTGGAATTAAAAGCAATTACTGAGAAGACTTCTATGATATAGGTTCCACCCGTAAAGGCGATCGCAGGAGAAAGTTCAACAAAGTCGATTTCCCATGAGGAAATCTTGGCAACGGATCATATAAACACAGTTTTGATACCACCAGGGAGCATTCGGTTCCCTGCGTCAATGATGGATGCACCAATACAGTTTAGGCAACCCGTCGAGGTTAACCTTGCAGAGTTCCACATTGACCAGTTACAGATGATCCAACAGCAGCTAAGCGCAAAGCTCAGAGGTAGAGAGCTCGCGACTTATAAACAAAACAAGCAACTGAAGCAACAAAATGCAGCACTCACCACCAGCTATCAGAAAAAGGCAGATGAGTTAAAAACATATCAAGAAAGAGATCAGGAACTCTCTCAAGTCTTACATAGTATTGCATTGGAGTTACCTCAATGTAATATTGAGTTCACCTTACCTCTCCCACAGAAGGTCAGAAGAGTTGCAGACAGAGCAAAGGCTCTGAAGGAAACAGTGACCAAGATGGAGGAAGACCACAGAGCGCAGATTGTTGAGCTCGAGGCTCAAGCACCAGGCACCCCCGAGGCAGACAAGGAATCCAGAGTAGAGGCCTTTCGACTCACTTCTGCACAGATACAATCTCGCATAGATGATGCACTGTCCGTGCTAGCTGATGCGACAAACGCATGGTCGGAGTTAGATGAGCCTCCTGAGAAAGTAGAAATACAACAAAGTATTCATCAGATAGAGAATACCACAACAGCAATGAAGGAAGAAATCAAGAGCTTAGCAGCTCTTCAGAAGATGAGAAAGACGAAGGAGATGAACTGCTTGCAGCAGGAAGCGCAGCGGTTGAGAGCACAGGAGATACACATCAATGACCTGCTCCAACCATATCAGGAGCAAATCACAGAGATAGTCGATACGATTGAGCAGAAAGTAAGGGAGTTCACGGCCACCAGAAATGAAATTGAGTCAATAGAGGACTCTAGTATTAGTCAAGCTATGCTTGACTCAGCACAAGAGAGTGTCGCAGCGATGCAGAACGAAGTCGCAGGACTTTGGGATAAGTTTCAGCGGACTTCGCAGGAAGCCAAGGAGAAGCTACAGCAGGAGAAGCCTGCTGGTAGTGGCTTGGGGATGAGCCACAAGTAAGTGTTAGGGGACTGTTGGAGCAGAGTCCCGCAGCTATAGAAGAAGCTTCTAGTTTAGCGGATAGATAGTTCTGGCAGAGAGAAGATAAGGTAGAGCTACGACGTCATAGCATGTTTCCAGCGGCAGATCAGAGCCGGAAACCATGACTATTGGGACAGAAAAGTCAAAGGAGATGACGGTACCTGAGCGTCCGAGAAGAAAGAGCTCACCCACTGCGTTGAAGGAAGTGGTGGAAGACAGGAGGGCTCAGCTACCCTCATAAAGGAAAAGAAGCAACGAGGCTGAGGTATTGAAGACGAAGGACATAAATGGGAAGCGGTGCATAGTACCCATGCTCAGCGCTAGGAAGCATGGAATACCACAGAGAGCCATGGTGTGAAAAAAAGCGGCCACCTTAAGTACAGATAGGCCGACTGTCATTAGTTAGGTTTTTGGGTTACTGTTGGGACAAGCCCACAGTGTTGTAATGGCGAGACCTTCGGGCCGCCTATAAAGGGATGTAATTTTGTATTGCAAAGGGTTGGTTGGTTGGTTGGTTGATAGGTTGGACTATTGTATAAGGTTAGATAATAGTTGGTCAGTTGTATAGGAGCCAAGCTTTGGTTCTGTTATTAGTTGTAGTTATCTTACTGTAACCAGTAGCTAGCTCATTGAGCATGCATGTAATGATCCGCAAGGATCGACAGAGAGGGAAGAATATATTGTAAGAGGTGCAATAAATAGAAGAGAAGAGATCTAAGAGAGAAGGGCTCCATGATGTGTGTGGAGTTACCTAGAAGATCTCGAGCTGCATATGCGGTGCAGCAGAACTGTGTTTACCTTCCCTTGAGCTATAATAGAAACACAGTTCTGTGGACGTAACTTCCATCCTGGAGGTGAACCACGTTAAAATCGAGTGTTGTGTGATTGATTTATGTGTTGTGTTTATTTGTTGCATGTATCAGTTATTGTATGTATGCGTTATTTAGTTTACAGCACTATAGAAATAATTGCAAGTTGAAGTCCTTAAGAACTTTGTATAAGAGTCTACCTATGTTTCAGTTCTTATAACTAAGAGTCACAGAGGTAAGTAGCCTTGTATGTTGAGCCCCGTAAGTCAGATCAAGTAGCACTAAGTATGTGGAGCCTCACTAATAGGATATCGCAGGGAGGCGATATCGCACCAGCAGAGAAGCTGTGGTGCACTGCGGTTGAGGATCTAGCGTAGGAGGGAGTTGCATGTGGTCCGAGGCGCAGCGATAAAATAAGGGTTGGATTCATCGCGAGTAAGAGGAAGTGCGCATCGCGCAGAGAGAAATCTCGCAAGCTAGAAGAGCTACGAGACACCCAGGATGCCACAAAACCTAGTCAAAGACACTTGAGTCTTTGGCCAACCCATTAGAATCACTTCGGGTGAGACTTCAGGCCGCCCTAAGGTCTGTCGCCGAAAGGGCCAGTGAGGTAGGGGTGTTGTTGGTTAAATACAGTAAACCCGGGTCTGCCCAGTGACCAACATCAACCTACCTTTGTCGCTAATTCTCACGACTCATGGAGGCCCATGCTACAACATGAGCTCTAATACCACTCTGTAACTTCCCCGACCCTCCAATCGGCGAAGAGGATGCTACTAACACCAAACAAATGAGCAAACAGCCCCATGAACATGAACAGGGATAAATGCTGATATTAAAAAAAAGCTTAGCATAATACATACTAAGATGCATATAACATACAAGGATACATAGTTACTTAACATTCAGCGGAAGCAAACATATACATAAACAAGCATTCAACATGTTCATCATTTCTCATGAAACAGTAGATATGATTGTAGAGATGAAATAGTCAGGAGTACTTATCTTTTAATGAAGAACTCACCCAGCAACCAACTATGTGGTTGCAACGTTCCACCCAACCATAGGCCAACGTGCTCATCAATCTCTCAGCAACACTGCCACCCCCGAGCTGGGCATGATTCCTCAAGGAATAAGGGTCAATCCAGGCTTAGACATAGCCAAGGTCCACAAATCATCCAAACCCACACAATAGGGTTTACCATGTCATCAAGGAGATAGAAAAGGCTAATTTCTAATATGGTGGCCTCAAACACTAGTTTTCTCAAGCATACCCAGCCTCGAATCCCACTCTCAATAGTCCAAATACCAACCACTGCATACCACAGCAAAACAACTCATTCACAGCTTTGTGAAGAAGGAAAGGACAACCGGGTGACAATCCCAAACAAAAGATGAAAAACAGTTTAGTTCCAACCACACTCTAGAGTTTTCTTGGCCATAGCGTGGCCAAAACAACTCAGAAACAATCCCCAAAAGACATTTGTTTCCTCAGCAACCAAGAAGCAACCCAAAACTAGGGTGGATTGATAGCCCAAACTCACAATGCAAACTATGGAAACATTACACAGTCCCAAAATAGGGGAGAAGTTTGATTCTCAATCTTGGGCAAAAGAAGGACATAAACACAGACCCCACTCTGATGAGGGAAACGATGAGAACCTTACACAGTCTGCAGTTGGGGTAGAAGTAGAAATCCTAGCATAGACATGGGAGGACTCAACCAACGGATGTGGAAGTCAACGACTGTCTAACACCTAAAATCCCACGGCACGCAGCTCCTCAATGCAAATGCTGAAGAAAGTTACACAGACAAAAATGGGGAGAGAACACAATCTCAACCTATGCGCAAGGGGAAAAGACACAGTCCAAAAATGGAAGAAGGAAACACACACACAGTCCGAAATGGAAGAAGGAAATCGAACTCTCAACAACATCCAAAAATTGTGGGAAGAATGAAAGCAACCCAAATCACTGGTTAAAGCAACAGCAATCCATAATCATGGATGAAAACCACGGCTATTTCACATACACAGGAGAAATCATGCCCTCGAGGCCACTCTTCCCACTCGCTACATGCAAAAAATCAAAGAAGAACCCTGACCTATGCGTGAGGAAAAAAAATGATGGGAAAATTGTGTGTGAGGAAAACAAAACGTCTCTCTGTGTGAGGATGGAATTCCCCAGACCACAATCGTGAAAGTGAAGACCAGGCCAACTGCCTACATGAGGTAAACTATGTATTCTACCACTGAGTATGCGTACAATTAGAGCTGATAGTATCTTTCCATACTGACACCCACCCATACCTACATTTCCTCAAGCAGTAACTGCCCTCAACTAATTCCTGCCCCCAAATGACTGGGTGGCTGAAAGAGACAAGAAGGTGGTTGACACATAGATTTCCCCCCCACTGTCCAAGGTTTGACATCCTCCCCTCTTATCCTTTGGAATCATTCCCTTTTCATTTTAACGTTGCACCGTCGTAGCTAGCTGTAGGTTTATTTTAATTGATGTGCGTATTTACATGATGCCAAACTATAATGTGTTGGATAGCACTATATACCATCGGCAACTATCCCTATTGTTGAAACATACACAACCAAATCGATGGTGGGGATTTTTCCTTTAGCTCCTCACCACAATTAATTACATCATATACATCATGCAAACGAGGTCAAAACCGGGGTGTTACACTCCATATAATCCACAACAAAATGGGGTTACAGAAAGGAAGAATAGAACAAGCATGGAAGCTGCAAGAGAAATGATTCATGTTCAATATCTTCCCATGCATCTATGGGAAGAAGCTGCCAAAACAATGATGTATGTACATAATCGTACTCCACATAGAGTACTCGAGAACAAGACACCTGAAAAAGTATTTTCCAGAAATAAACTAGAAGTTAGCCATCTCAGAATATTTGGATGTCCAATGTACATACACATTCCAAAAGAAAAGAGGACAAAGTTATATCCTTCAAGAAAGAAGGGTATATTTGTGGGATACTCTGAAAGCTCGAAGGCTTACAGAATATACTTCCCAGGATTCAAGAAGATCGACATCAGCAGGGATGTAACATTTGATGAAGACTCAGCTTACAACAAATCCAAAAAGAGACTCGCTGAAGATAATGAAGAAACAGAAGCACCCAAAATTCATGACACAACCATGAATGAAGAAATTCAAGAATAAGATAAAGAATTAGAAGAACCTCAAGAACATGTTGATCCACCTCAGGAGAAGAATCCTCACAAGAGGAAACCTGCTTGGGTACGAGAAGCTATCCAAGGTGCAGAAAGATATGGGGCTCCATAAGAGAATCATAGAGAAAGAAAGAGGACTAGGTCCTGCTCTGGGTATGTAGCTTTATTATATGAGTTCATCAATACAGAACCTTCCAGCTATGAAGAAGCAACAGAAAGGAAATAATGGAAGGATGCTATGATCGAAGAGTATCAATCGATCATGAAGAATGATGTTTGGAATGTTGTCCCAAGACCAAAAGGGAAGTTTGTTGTAACTTCCAAATGGATCTACAAGATCAAGCATGTTGTAGATGGTAACATAGATAAATACAAAGCAATATTCGTGGCTCATGGCTTCTCACAGAAAGAAGGAATATATTATGAAGAAACTTTTGCACCTATAACCAAATACACTTCCATCAGATCAGTACTTTCTTCGACTGTAGTGATTAAATGGAAGATACACCAAATGGATGTCAAGACTACTTTCTTGAATGGTGTAGTGGAAGAGGAGGTGTATGTAGAGTAGCCACTCAGTTTTGAGACACATGACAGGAAGTCTCATGTGTGTAGATTAAAGAAATGCCTCTACAGTTTGAAATAGGCACCCAGGACATGGTACGGAAGAATTGATGGCTTTCTATCCAGTTTAGGCTTTACCAAAAGTAAAGAAGATTCCAACCTTTACTACAAGGTTGAAGATGGTAACCAAGTGATACTCCTACTATATGTAGATGATCTATTTGTAATAGGTATGGATGGGCTGATTGCTGATACGAAGAGGAAGCTTTCCGCTGAGTTCGAAATGAAGGACTTGGGTATGATGCATTATTTTCTAGGCATGGAGGTGTGGCAGAATACAGATGGAATCTTCCTTGGACAAAAAAAGTATGCAATAGAGATCCTAAAGAAGTTTGGGATGATGGATTGCAAGGCCATGACCACACCTATGGCATCAAACCTAAAGCTATTGAGTGATTTTTCATCAGAAGCAGTTGATGCTATGATGTATCATCGGATGATTGGGTCCTTGATGTACCTAATGAACACAAGACCAGGTATTTTCTTTATTGTGAACACCTTGAGCCAGTTCCTACAAGATTTGAGAAATGTTCACTTGATTGCTACAAAGCATATTCTAAGGTACCTAAGGGCTACAGTTGATTATGGGCTCAAGTATGAGATGAATCAAAAGATTAACTTGGAGGGTTATGTTGATTCAGATTGGGCAGCTAGTGCCATAGATAGGAAGAGCACTTCAGGGTGTTGCTTCAGTATGGGATTAGGTGTGATCTCTTGGTTTAGCATGAAGCAATCCTATGTGGCATTGAGTACAGCTAAAGCAGAGTATGTCACAGCTTGTTCAGCTAGTTGTGAGGCAATATGGCTGACGAAGCTACTATTTTATTTATTTGATCTCCAGTTAGATGCTACTTGTATATATTGTGACAACTAGAGTTGTGTGAATTTTTTAGAGAACCTGGTGTTCCATGACAAGTCAAATCATATCGAGATCAAGTATCACAATATCAAGGATGTGGTGTATAAAGGAGTAGTGAAGCTCCAATATGTTGCAAGGGATGAACATATAGCTGATTTGTTGATGAATCCATTGGCCAGAGTGAATTTTGAGTACTTCAGGGAGAAGCTTGATGTTTTCCATATTGAGGTTCCCTCCAAGGGGAAATGATGAGTCCGTGAGCCATTCTGACATAGTGAGAGGATTGGTTCCTTCCATGGTTAGATGTAAGGGCTGAGCCATTTTGTCATGGTGAAAGGATTGGTTCCTTCCATGTCAGATATGAGTGTTGAGCCATTCTAATGTGACTGTAGGATTAGTTCCTACATGATCATATATAAGTGCTGAATTCCATTCTTGGAATGGAGGAACCTGGTCAGTTACCAGGAATACTCAGCTTGGTGCTGAGATGCCATTCTGTAGGAGAATGGAGGCACCTACTCAGTTACCAGGAATACTCAGTCTGGGACTGAGGACTATTCTGATGTGACTATGGGATTGGTTCCTACATGATCAGATAT
Source organism: Pseudotsuga menziesii (assembly GCA_001517045.1). Taxonomy (NCBI): domain Eukaryota; kingdom Viridiplantae; phylum Streptophyta; class Pinopsida; order Pinales; family Pinaceae; genus Pseudotsuga; species Pseudotsuga menziesii. Next base: position 481,163 of record LPNX010214623.1, on the reverse strand, counting down.
AAGTGCAGATCCATTCTGATGTGACTATGGGATTGGTTCCTACATGATCAGATGTAAGTGCTGAGCCCTTTCGACATGTAGGTTGGATTGGATCCTCGCATGGTCGAATGTAAGTGATGGGCCTTTCTAACATAGATGACTGGATTGGTTCCTCTCATGGCCAGATGTGAGTGCTGGACCTTTCTAACATAGATGACTGGATTGGTTCCTCTCATGGTCAGATGTGAGTGTTGGGCATGCCTTTCTGACATGGTGTTGGATGTGTTCCACTCATGGTCAGATGTAAGTGTTGGGTGAGCCATTCTAACTTAGGGTCAGATATAAGTGCTAAAGAAGACCTACATGGAGGCTAAGCGTACAACCAATATGAAAAAGGGCTGGCTCTGTAGAACTTCCTATGATGAGAAGAATCAAGAGATAGCACCTGTGATGATGATCCATCAGATATGTTCTAGAACTAGAGATGATCCAGATCGAGTGATGATCCAAATCCAGTGATAAAGATGACTTGAAGAAGAAGATGAATTGAAGATGAAGATGACGAGAATTTGACGATGATTCAAATGATACAGAGAAGAAGACTTGTGCTGATAAATTGTGTTGAGAGAATACCTTCCTAGTTAATAGGGAGTTTTTATGTAATTGTAAATTCAGAATGTATTCACTTGTATATCTTATGTATTGTACCCCGATGTTTATTCTGGGAAGTGTTTGTAATGTAATTGAGTCATTTCATGCCCTGATGTTCCGATCGAGAGTTTCTATAATGTAAACAAGTCATGTCCAGTCATTATGGGTAACCTTCCTATTGATCAAGGGTTAAAGTCCCCACAGTTGTGGGGCACTAGGGTTATTAGAATCTCTAAGTGAAGTCGACCCTAGTGAGTTATTTTCAAGTCAGGAATTAGTATAAATAGAGAATGAGCCTCTTTATTTATCACACACTCACTCACACTCAGTTGTAGTGCATAGCTGAGGGAGAAGAAGTTGCTAGGGCTAAAAAGAAAGAGACTATTGTTGTCGAGAGATCATCTTACTATTTTGGGTTTTTAATTTTGGTGTTGATTCTATCTCTGAGGAAGTTACGGGGTTTTATCCATTTATTGTTTCCGCAATGAAAAACATTGTGTTAATTGTCTCTTTTGTTTGATTGATGTGCTTGTTATTCTCTCAGTTAAAGATTATAATATAATGCTAGCTTGAATGATAAAAATCTAACAAACCCGTAGTCATAGCTGGTCCCTTCTGTAAATGGGAAATCGAATTCATGACAATCAACCCTACCTTGGCCAATGGTCATAAATATATCATCGTGGCTGTCGACTAATTCACTAAGTGGGACGAGGCCATGCCTATGTTCGATTGCAAAAGTGAAAGGGCGGCATGATTATTCTTTAACCACGTCATCTCATGATTTGGTGTTCCCAAACAGTTAGTCTCAAACCATGGTAAACATTTTGAAGACGTGGTTTGGACTAATCTTTCAACCATGTTGAAATTCAAACACTAGTACTCATCTTCCTACTACCCCCAGGGAAATAGCCAAGTTGAAGCAATCAACAAAATCATTAAAACAATGCTCCAAAGGATGGTACGAAACCATAAAACCAACTGGCATCACATGCTATTTTTCGCCCTATCGGACTATCACACATACACAAAAACCAGAACCGATTTCATCCCTTTCCACCTAGTACATGGCATTAAATCAGTACTCCCTATAGAGTGCCAGATCCCATCCCTCTTCCTCACGGTATAACTCCTCCTTGATACTTCTCCTTTGGAATAACGACTCCTCCAACTCGAGCAAACCATAGAAGACCGCTGAGCTTCCCTCCAAGCCATCGAAGTAGAAAAAACATGGTCAAAGGCACATTATGACTCCCATGTCCACCTCACACCTTTAGTGAAGGAGATATGGTTCTAGTCTATGACCAACCAATTGACAAGTTGGGCAAAGGAAAGTTTGAGTCAATGTGGTCCATCCCATACTTCGTCCACCGTTGCCTCGAAAAAGGGGCATACACCCTTATTGACTCTGATGGATAACTCTTGGAGAATCCCTGCAACAAGCTCTAGATTCCAATCCAAATTCATCCGAATCCTGTTCAAGACACCTCTCACACCTCCAGGTTCAAATTTCCATCCTCTATCTTCTAATGAGACCATCGTTTCATGTTTAACAAGTAATTTTTAGAAACACTTACCGAAAGTTACCTCGGTTTACAAGCCACATCATTGTGATGTAAGTGTCTTCGGACCTGTACTTGCATTACACTTTCCTACCTCCAATCATGTGGGTTCCCGGGCCACTGCCCAGAAGGCATGTCATTTTATTTTAGCATATAGCTGTCTAATCCGTTCGCCCCACCTTATGTGGGTCCTCGGACCATCTTCTAGAGGACAGATCATTTCCTTTGCATGCATTTGGCATATAAATTCCTCTGAACTTGCACTCACATCACATGTAGTCAATTCCATCCACCAAAACTCACACACAACTCTCTTGACCTCTGTCTGAGAGCCACCTCAGTTTTTGTGCCTCTGCTGCATCGATTCGCATGCCTCCACCGCGACCTATCCCTTGCATTTATTGGTATGTTTAAGAGCCACCTACTCCATCCATACTACATGGATGACATTTGGAACACTGTCCATTGTCCCGACATAGGATCACCATCAATGCCTCCTAGATCAGTTGGCCATATTGGAGTTTCTTTTAAGCTCATTTCTGATTCCTAAAAGAATGAAAAGATTGCCAAGCGTAACTACTTCCTTTCCTGCTCATTAAAGTATAGGAAAGGGCATCTACATCGTCTCATTTATCTCCTTTTGTGAACCATGTAGACTACCATATGAAAAGGACCACCTTGGTATATTCAAGCCAATACCATTCCCATCTGCATCCTTTAATGCTTTCTTGGGCAGAGGGGATGAACTCTACGAAAAATCTCACAATGGGTTGTCATTAAGCTCTTTTCCAACCTTCTCATCAAGAAAATATTCCCGAGCAAACTTGGTTTCATTTATTCTTGTAAAAGTATTTGAATGACCGTCCAGTCAGTATAGGTTTAACCTTTTCCAGCCTGATTGGACTACCAACGATAAAGAAGTCTCTCATATCCTGCGGGATGGGCGAGCTATCCTATGTATACTTTTATCCTTTTTTGGGCATAGGAGACTACCAACGAAAAAGAGCCCCCACTGGAATCTTCTTCATGATTTCATACTCTCTAAAATTGAAAGAACCATTGAGCATTTACTTTCTCAGGCTCACCAAAAATCCACAAGATCGTACCACAACGGTGTCTCTAGACACCACCCTACGGATAATAGTTTGGAAACATTCCCACTTTGGGTCTCCTTTGTTCAAAGTACTCTGCAATGTGTCTTCCTTGGATCCCATCAATAGAAAAAGTATACCTCCTCGAAGTATTTCCCATATGCAGTTACATTCCTAGTATTACATATATGATCCCTTTCCCATGAGTCAGTTTCATTTGTTTCCTGGCCTTCCCTATCGTCATACTTTGAGCAAAGGAAGTTTGAGTCCACCGTGATTCTCTGCCCCTGTTCAACTCCTCCCCTCGCCCATTCATTAGGTGAGTCCTCATATTGCCTCACATATTTTGGTTATCTCCCTTGCACTTCTGGTCAAGGAAACACCATCGCCTTGGCCAGTTGTAGGTCTCCCTCTGTCAATGACAACACATGTATTCCAGAGGATAGACCCAAAGGTACCTGTATCCTAGTTTCATTAACCTCATTGATGTGTTCCTTGGAACACTTGAGAGGAGTCCTTAGTGCCTCTCAAGATTGTTGTTTCTCACGTGCTCGACTCCATCTACATCATCGCACCGTTGAGATTCGTATAGGGTATTGGTCCGTGTAGTATTTGGTCGAAGACCCCGAATGTCACCTGACTCTAGCACATTGATGAATCTATTGAGGGACCCAAATAGGTTCATGTCCCTTGTGATTTTTGAGTTGCATTGGAGACAGTGTTTAGAATCCCCAGTAGTGCTTCTATATAGATTCATGATTGATGCAACATAGTGTACCACAGAGACTCAGACTCTCCGTCAGCAAATCCCCACAGTTATGTACGTCCCAGATTCAGCATGTCTTTAGTTATGAATATATAGAATTCCATTACAATGCCATGGTTCCAATGTATCTATTCTTCATATCAGTATTGTACTCAGCCTCTAATCGAGGAAACCATTATGTAACACCAGTTGTACATGATCAACTCTTGTATTATAGAGATTAGATCACATTATTCTTTTGACATCATTACGAGCATGGGGATGTTTGGCTCGTCCATATACATGTCACACATTATTTGTATCTCACCCATTAATGGGAACCATATTAATACAAAAACCAAAATCCACCATGCCCCAGCCCAGGAAACACCACCTCTCCCCAGAAAATCCTATGATGTCTGTCGTCCATACGATGAGCTCCTATCCTCACACATCAGAGGGCAATTTGTTATGCCAAAAACTCCCTCAATAATCTCTACATGACCTACACCACCTAAAGACATCCATTACACTACCCTCATTTGACCCCCATACACTTGCAAAGCCTCAAAAACATCAAAAGGGGTTAAAAATCCCTAAAAAGAGCCAAAATAGCTCTCATAGGGGCTAAAACCTCCAAAAAGGGGTGAAAACCACTCAAAGGAGTTTAAAACCACCAAAGGATTTTAAAACCACCAAAGGAGCTAAGAATTGGGAAAAAGGCGCTTCAAGCCCAAAAAAGGGGCTAATTCCCTAACCAGAGGCTTAAAATCCTAAAATCTCAAGAAAAAATTATAAATAGAGGGGTGGGGGTCACTCTCAAAACACTCCTTCTCTCCCTATTGTTGTGATGCCCATGTGAGTGCCTTGAGACCATTTTCCTCTCAAGTCATTCACCCTCCCTCTCCTCCATTTCTCCATTGAGACAAAGCTCCCATCCGAAAGAGAGAGAGGTGCTCCCAAAGCTAGGGCATGGTGGCCCATTTCCACCCATAGAAGGTATAATCTTTGTTTTATGTCATTGTTATTATAGTTTCTAACATATTTCTCTTACAGGTTTGTTGATTAATGCTTGGTTGCAGGTTTCCATTGATGTCTTGCAGCTCTTTTGTTTGCTAACAATATCATGTAGGGTTTTGGAGCTTGGCCCTAATCTCATTTTGTTGGTTTCTCTTCAACCAAACAAGGAACCCTACCCTTCCGTCCTGTAGACAAAAGGTAGCCATTTCTACATGTAGCCATGGTTTTCCTTGAGATATAGGGCTAATATCCTATTCATGGAATGCCTCAACTTTCCTGATTTGGCTAGATTAACCAATGATCCAATATGCCACCAACCCCACTGGCCTTCTATGCCAACTAAACTCCCATCAGACATCCCAAAATTTGAAGGGAAGGTAGGGGAGCGCCCTCAAAACCATATCATGAAATTTCATATGTGGTTCTCATCAAACAACATTATGGATTATTCAATCAGACTCAGGCTGTTCTAGCGCACCCTCACAGGAACCACATCTAAGTGGTACATTGAGCTTCCGCAAGCTACCTAAACAAGATTCAACTCTATAGCCTTCATGTTCCTGTAGTATTTCCAACTGCCCGTCTGCTATGACAAGGATGTGTAGATACTCCTATATTTCTTCCAAAATATGACAACTCATATAACCGACCACATCCACGAGTGGCAGCGGCGCTGAAGATTGTGCAAGATTTAGCTTGAAGATAGGATATTCCTTAATTAGTTTTTAAAGACCTTGCTAGCACCCATAGCTAAGGACGTCGCCTATGAGTTCCCTCAGTCTAAGGAAGAGGAAATATTGAAGGCACAACAATTTAATTTAATTTATGCACAGTCAGGTACCTATACACCATTCTTCTTGATGCTCCTCGTGTCAGTACCTACCACCACAACACACCAGGGGAATCGCATGTTGCAGATGGAATTATAGGTTCAATTTCCCATCACCCACAGCACCATGTAACACCTAATATTATGCCATGATAGCCAAGTAACACCACTAGTGTTTCCAACCCTAACCAACCCCCCTAACTACTCAAGGTTGATATCTCATTCTGCAGCCACAACCTCCTACACACAACCCGCGCCACAACAACATGTCCATGCACCAACTTGGCTGGCACAATAGTATTCAGTACAAATGGCCAGATTTGTATCCCCCCCAGCTCTCCTAGTCTACTATGTTCCACCTGCGCAAGCTGTTTCAGCCCCCACCCCAGCTCCATCAGCACCCTTGTGACAATTTTTTTCCCAGCAAAATCGTCCCAACCAACCTGCCGCCAAAACCAACAAGGGAAAGTGTTGGCAGGGGTTTTGGTAAGTGAGTTGCACAGTGTCGTGACATCTACGCAAGCTCACGTGGTACCACACAAGGCCAGATCAGTGTGATGGGTGAAATAATAACTGCTTTGAATATTTTATATATTATTTGACCAATTTTTGTTGCAATATATCATTAATAGTTATAAGTTAGTTAAAAGTGGACCCTCAATGTAAAGGTGAAATCATATTTATAGATCTAGTTTTGCAAGTAGATAGGGAGATCAGGATCATGATCATCATAGGAGAATTGCATCAGAGGATAATTATCGCATAAGGTCTGGTGCGATCTGGTTTTTGAATAATTTCCTGTGGTATCTGTGATTTATCTCAGTTTTTCCTAATGTATACAGTCTTCATTTTTTGAGAAGAATTGTGTAATTTGGATCCTTTGCGCAAGATTGATATGATATGACCATTGTTGCATAAATATTATTTGTTATCACTGCTACGATCTAATCTGTTATGATGTTGCAACCTGTTTTGTTATAATGTTGTTGTGATTTATTTCCTTTCTGCTATATTGATGTGATCTGTTTTAAAGTCTGTTACATTCTGTTTCATTATGAGTTGATAATTTTTATGAACAATGGTGTGGTATTATCGATATTGTGACAACTATATGATGCTGTGGAAATGAATCAATAATGACTGCATAGTTCTAGATGCACTCTACGAGTTGTGGAAATGACTTAATGTTGACTGCAAAGCTCTGGATCTAGCAGTTATGGTGTCTCCTCACCGGATCCCCATATCCTCCATCCCTACTACCGAAAACTCGGTTCCGATAACTCTCCCTTGAACATCTTGGGTGAGAATTTGTCCGCTCCGTAGATGTTGCTAGGCATGGTAAAACATGTCTAGGTTGGTGCTTAGGGATATTGCGTTGGTTGGCCGTTGACAGAGTGAGAAACCTTGTCGATGAGGCTTTGTTGGTGGGTTTTTCCAACAAATGGTTTCGTTTTCGGGAGTTTCTATTAAGAGGAGGATATGTTTTGGCATCCGAATCGACTGGAGATCGAAGGGTGATTTGATCTAAAGTTGTGGGTGTTTACTGAAGCTAAAAATAAGAATCCAAAGTTGTCGACGGGCCACTAGTTAGATAGGTATATCCATGACAGTCCTCATGAATGGTTCTTTTGTGAATTTCCTATCCTCTTGCATGAGTGGCTGGAAAATTTTACTAAGAAGAAGAAAAAATTCCATGGAGGAGAGTCGGCATCCTAGACTCTAGAGTTGATCTAGGAGTTACAAGAAACCAACAATAAGGCATCATAGGAAGTTGAAGTGTGGTTGGATAGTATATTAGAAGTATACATCACCGAGTTTGTAGTAAACACCAATAAGTACTTTAGCAAAGTAGAAAGGGAGTTCTTAAGCAGACCACGAGGAATATTCTTGCTGTCGCTGTAGCTGTCAATTAAGAAATTGGTTTGTGAAAAAGGTATTCTAAAGATGGACCAAGAGTAGTGGAACTCTAGTGTGTGAAGGATGTAGGCACTGCGAAGAAAGGGGGGAGATGCATGAAAAGGTAAGGGGTAGATGGGAATGAGTTATGCTGAGAATGTGAAGGTCTCCGAGGAAACAAGTGGTTGTACAAGGGGAGGAGAAAGGTTTCGAGAGAAGAGGTAGAGGACGGGAGAAGGTCCTGCTGTGATCTAAGTGCAATGCCATGAAGAACAACCACACATGACAAAGCGACCTTTTTGTGATGACGAGGACAATGAGGCCCAGGTTACACCCAGAAGGACAATAGGATCGAACCCCAGTAGTAATGTGCCCACACCTTTCCACACTACTCCACCACAAGGAGAAAACACAAACTCCACATCGACTTGCATGATGTGTCAGCAATAGTCTAGTAATAGAGCACCAGCAGGAGGAATAAGGCCCATAATGGTGGGCGACAAAATGAAGTTACCAATATTCAATGGAAATGGAAGTGATGATCCAGAGCAGTATTGATTCTTATGTGAGGCAATCTAGACCACCTGACAAACTGTTGATGATGATGTCCAGAAAATTCAGCTGGCCGCTACTCTGAGGGGCCGTGCACTGGAATGGTTCATGAGATTCACACAGATTCCTTGGGGAGGTACTGCGAATACATTGGATGAGATCAAAATGGGTTTATTTGAATAATTCAAGAAGCTAAAGTATAAGGCTCAGTATATTACTGAATTGAAAGAGATCAAACAGTTCCCCAATGAGACAATTTGGGACTTTGATCAGCGGTTTAAGACATTGATGGCTTGGATCAATTTTCATATGAGTGATGTTCAATACAAGGAATGGTTCATCACCATGTTTGTCCTGCATATTCGACAACCATTAATGCAGCAAAATATTGCGACACAGAGTGAGGCTCTGGAGACCGTGATGAAATTGGAGGCATCACTAGTAGGAGAAAGTGCAGTCGGAATGAACCATATTCAAGCATAGTTGGCCAACCTAACACTCCAACTGCAAGATATAAAAGAGTCCAAGGAAGATCGTGATGATCTTTGGTGCACCCGGTGCCATGCAGGTGGACATACCAAGGACAAATGTTTGACGTTCAAGAATTATTTGTTGTCAGGAGTCCCAAGACCGTTGAGCTTTGTTGGTTACAATGCTATCACATATGTCAAGTCTATGGGCATAGACATGAGAATTGCGAATACATGCATAAGATGGTTACAAAGGCTAAAAAACTGTATTGCATGTTTTGTCGACTAGTGGGACATGATGACAAAAACTACCGAGCTTATGATTTTCTCTAGGAAAGAATGTATGATTCATATTTTGTGAGTGGTGAGGACCCCCAGATAGTGAAAATGCAACCACAAGTAGTGCAACTAGAAGCACTAGTGCCATATACACCACCACCTCCATTGCAGTTTGTCCCCACGCAGCCACAACAATAGTTTGCAGTGTAGCTGCAGTTTGCACCTCAGCCGCAGATGTTGGTACAACCATAGTATAACCAGGCACCTCGACTATAGTATAATCAGCCACAATATATTCAAGCTGTGCACTATTTCCAGTAGAAACCAAACCCATTGTAGCAACAGATGTCCCAACCGCATTTTCAGCAAGGAGGAGCCCGAGGAGGATTCCGCGAAGGGATCAGAGGTCGAGGAGGGGGATGAGGTCGTGAATCAATCCAGTGTTAAACATGTGGGGTATTTAGGAATTATTAGAGGGAGTGACCTCATGCATAGTGTACATACTATGCATCCGATGATCATAATGTTGAAAAATTCCCTTAGTTGATTGTAAAATGGCGGGTTGGAAATATTCCTCAGTTATAGAACGTGTAGAATTAGAATCAGCCTATGTTCCAAGTACAGAACCAACTGATAATGAAGAACCAGGTCCCACCGTAGAATCAAAATCAGAACCCACCTCAAACTAAGAACTAGCCAATGAATCAACCATTGAATAAGAACTCGGCATTGAACTTGAATCAATGACTGATAATTGCAACAATTCAGGCCGAGACACAAATGAAGGATGTCGACGTTGGGATCATCACTCATGTCGGTTCAACAACTGGAGATGATGGACCTTGGAAGAAAGTTCAGCTCATTGGCAAGAAAAAGGTGGCATTTTATATTGTGACAGAGAAAGACACCTTCTTTGGAGCAAAAAATGCAATTGGTACAAATCCAGGTAAGTTACCAATTATTGATATGCCATCTTCTTTTGATCCATCTATAGAGGCAGGACCATGACGATAGGATGGTACCTTGTGGAAGTTCTTTGAGAGTCATCTATCATTGGAAAGGGAACCTGATGCCCTTGTCTTGCTTGAGACATTATTGCACTACCCAGATAAGTTAGTGAAGGATTCTGCAGTGAATTATTTGCAAAAAAGGAAAACATGCAAGGAAATGAGAATGAATATCCACATTAGAGATTATGAGGTTGAATCAATCATTCTGGATCTTTGATTAGATGTAAACATTCTAACTAATCAAACTTGGGAATTGATGGGAAATCCAGCATTGGGATGGTCACAGGTATAGTTGCGAATCACAAATCAGGTGAAGGTTCAGCCTATTGGTCATGTTTCAAACTTGGTTGTCGACATTGAAGGTATGAAATGCATACTGAAATAGAAGTAGTAGAAGATGGTGTTTTCTATCCCATGCTACTAGGGATCAGATGGGCTAATGATAGTATGGCAGTTATCAACTTCAAAAAATGAGTTATGACATTTGAAAACCAGGATGACAGGGTCATTTCTCCTATGGACCCTCAAGAGGGATGACAATATATTGAACCTATAAAGGATGAAGTCGGCAGAAGTTGGGAACACTCTTATAACATCTCTAAAGAATATATCCATCATACCATCGATGGAGAACTTGGATGGCGTAGCACAAGTCTTACATCCTCTGACTCTAATGATGCTATAGAAAACTGGCAGAATAGGTTGCATGAAGTATCATTTAGGAAATGCGGGTTGATTACACAGTCTCTCCAATGGGTTGCAACTAAAACTATTGGGTTTCCCATTTATGAAGGACTATCGGGACTATCAGAGTTCTTTTAGGAATTTGAAGAGAAATTTTTTGAACCGCAAAGGATGCTGGCTCTTGATGTAGCATTGAAAGCTACTCTGGCTCGATGGTGAGAAACACACAAACAAATGATCTTTCAATGGGAATAATGTCACAGCTTGATGAATGTGTTCTTTAGTGATTTAGAGGTCTATCATGCTGGGAGATATGATGGATGAAATGATCCCACCAGTCATATGATCGAATGTCAGACTTTATGGGAGTCACGACCCAGGGATGAATTAGTCCACGCTTTTATTCACACTCTAGAATAAATGCCGAGATCCTGGTAAATGGCGGTAGAGTTGCACAGAACTATCACCACTTGGGAGGAGTTGTCTATTTATTTTGAAAAAAAAATTATTTTTTAGGATGTCAACCTAGAGGTATGCAATACTTTACAAATAATCCATGATGTCGTACTCAAGGTCACCCCTGTCTCCTATCCCGTTTATCCACATGCTCATTGTTCAATCCAGTCCATGATGACCTGCTACAACTTGTGTAGGGAACCTAAAGACGATGATGAGTTGTAGAATGTTAATATTCTAGAGTCAAAAGGAAGCCGCAATTTCACAACCCCAAACATGCCGATAGACTCGATGAGTTATCCGCTGAGGATCCGAAAAGTCAACATTGGGTCGGCAAAGAACCCAAAATTTGTTAATTTCAGATACTACTGGGACGAGGAGATCATGTCCAAGATCACGGACCTGCTACATGAATTCCAGGACCCTTTTTTGACATGGTTTTCAGAGATGAAGGGAATTTTAGGAGACCTAGGGGAGATGAAAATCATGTTGAAACCAGATGCCAAACCGGTGCGACAAAGGCCGTATCGATTGAATCCACGATACAAGGACCGTGTAAAGGATGAGATTGAATGGATGGTTGATGCTGGGATCATTGATCCTGTAGATGAATCTGATTGGATAAGTCCGATGGTGGTCCAAGATAAAAATATGGGAGAAATCCGAATTTGTGTTGATTTAAGGAAGTTGAATGATTCATGTGTACATGATCCATTCCTGACCCCTTTTACAGATGAAGTTCTTGAAGGTATAGGCGGTTAGGAGATGTATTCTTTCACGGATGGATTTTTAGGATACCACCAAATCCATATTTCAAAGGAGGATCGCCATAAGACTATGTTTGTCATTGAGTGGGGCTATTTTCAATATATAGCCATGCCTTTTGGTCTGAAAAATGCACCTGTCGTATTTTCTCGGGTAGTTGTCACTATATTTAAATACTTTATTCAAAAGTTTTTACAGGCGTATATGGATGATTGGACTGTCTATGGACTAATTAGGGACCATCTCGATAACTTGCAACTGATTCTAGAGAGGTTTCGGCAACATCAGATTGCATTAAACTCTAAGAAGTGTATTTTCTGTGTGCCATTTGGAATACTACTTGGACACATAGTGTGAAAGGAAGGTCTATTGTTTGATTCAACAAAGATCGCGCTAATCCTTAGTTTACCACCACTGAAAAATGTGAAGATGCTTCGGGCCACACTGGGGCATACCAAATACTATCGCAAGTTTATCAAAGGATATGCTGCGATTATTGCCCCCATGGAGAAACTACTGAAAAGGATGCAGCATATGAGTGGACTCAAGAATGTCAATGAATTTTTAACACTTTGAAGGACAAAATAGCCTTTATGCCCATACTAGTTTTTCCTGATTGGAATAAGGAGTTCCATGTGCACCTCGACAAATATTCTTTCGCGTTGGGGGTCTTTCTTGCACAACCGAGTGAGAGAGACCTGGATCACCCAATCGCATATGCCAGTAGAAAGTTGCAATTTGTTGAACGAAATTATACAACAACGAAAAGGGAAGGCTTGGAAATGGTTTATGCCTTACAAAACTTTTGGCACTACTTGTTGGGCAGACATTTCAATATGTTCACCGATCATTCTACTTTGCAATACCTGGTCAATAAGCCTGTGTTGGGGGGGAATATCTGTCGATGGCTATTACTCTTCCATGAGTTTGATTTTGAAATAGTTGTGAAGCGAGGGTGATTGAATGTTGGTCTAGATCATCTTTCTTGTGTCCAGAATGGTGAAGAACCGACCAATATTGATGAAGGATTTCCAGATGCACAATTGTTCCATGTTGACTTCGCAGATGATCACTATGCACCCATTATCTAGTTTTTGGCCACTGGTGTCACCCCGGAGGACATGTAGACTAGCCAAAAGAAGTAGTTGGTTATGAAGGATTCTAATTTTCAACTAATTGTTGGGAAGTTATATAATCTTGGGCCAGATCAAGTCTTGCGACGGTGCATTTTACCACATGTGTAGGGTCCTATTCAAGAAGAAGCACATGCAGGCATTGTGGGAGGCCACTATGGAGGACGGGCTACTCCACGGAAGGTGTTTCACATCATACTATGGTGTCCTACATTTCATAATGATGCCACAAACTACACAAGGAGCTGTGATGTCTTCCAACATGTCGATAAACCATCGCAGCAGGATGAGACGCTGCTGCTGCCATAGGTGACTCTGTAACCATTTGATAAATGGGCTGTGGATTTTGTGGGTCCTACTAATCCACCAGGGAAGCAAACTGGTGTGGGATACATTATTACTTCAATCAATGATCTAGCTAGGTGGGTGAAAGTTGTGCCAGTATTCAATTGTACTACTGCGACAGCAACACGGTCCATTTTTGAAAACATCATGACACGGTTTACGTGTCCTATGATCTTGATGAGTGACCAGGGCAGTCACTTTGTCAACCGGATGGTGAAATCACTAACCAAATAATTACAGGTGAAACATAAGACAAGTACACCATACCATCCATAGGTAGATGGGACCATCAAAGCATTCAAAAAAATATTGGAAATAGCACTGACTAAGGTATGTAATACTAACCGCGATAACTGGGACCTAAAAATTCCAGCAGTGCTATGGGCCTATCGCACTACTTCTAAACAACTAACTGGATAGACACCATTTAAGTTGGCCTATGGGTAAGAGGTATTCATGCCCATGGAATACATTGTTACTAGTTTGCACATTGCCACAGCGACAGGCATGGATGATGCAGAAGCATTAGAAGACCACATTGCCCAGGTGATCCAGCTTGAAGAAGACCGCTTTATTGTTGGCTTCCACCAATAGGTTGTGAAGGATCAACAAAAGGCGTGGAATGATCACCACATTAAGAAAAAAAGTTTTCAGAAGGTGATCTAGTGCTATTATATGATAGTAAGTTTATCAAGCATCCCAGTAAGTTACAAATGTACTGGTTAGGTCTGTATCTTGTTCATTCCATTACTTCTGGCGGTGCAGTTCATTTACAACAATTAGATGGCATGGTATTATCGACGCTTATCAACCGGAGTCTCTTGAATCCCTATATGTCTGGGCCGGTGATGCACACTACTTGAGGCACCGTGAAAAAAAAAATGAAGATTTTGTTTCAGAGCAGCAAGGCGAGCCCCGACGAAGAGGCTGAGCAAGGTTAGAGTTTTTAGGAATGATTGGTCAACCACTTGCAACAGTTGTAGGGCTGTGGATTGGTCAAATCAAGTAATAAATGCAGGTAGTTAAAATAGTTGGCCAATGGCACTTATTGAAGTGACCCGCATTAATGATTGATCCGACCATTAGAGGAGTAGGATTGCCGATGGATTTGGTGTCATTAATACCAGATTTAGTCATAATGGTGATCATAGATTTAGAAATTATGAGTTTGAGTTAGAGGTGGATTTAAAAACCACACAGGATGCGAGAGGTTGGCATTGTTCAGTTAAGCGAGAAACATGTTGAGAAAAAAGGTGAATTGTGTAGTAGGTTGTGAGATGATTGGGTGAGATGTAGCACTGAAGGTTAGCATGATCGAGTGCATTTTTAGGTTGAGGGCGTAAGGCATGCTGAGCGACCTCGACGCCATTGATATTTCAAGTGAGTATGAGTCCCCTATTCGACCCATAGATGTTGAAGAAGAAATTATGAGCATGCCATTAAGCTCATCATCCATTCCCAAGCGAAAGTAGTAGGATCAAAATCCTAGTCCCACACTGCCACAGAAGAGGCAAACTTGCACGTCGACGAGAATGTAAGGAGAAGGAACTGCACATATAGAGTCATCAAGCTCAGGATATGTTGAGTCCATGGTGCCTCGGGGTGTCTTTCTTCATGAAATTTTGGGATATGTCACTCCTACACATCTGGGAGCTAAGCCGAGGCAGCCATCAAAAAGTTAGAAGTATCACTGAAATTGTCGCCACTGCTGGAAGGGATGACGTGCTCGGTCAACATCATCCCTGCATTGATTAGGTTGAAATTTGAAGACCGTGACTTGATATTGCTCAAATATGTCAGGGATGATCTCTATGAATTAGTCTCAATGGCACTTGGTGCCCCCATTCAATGAATTCCTAAACCATGGGCGAGTGGGTAAGACCAATCTGGATTGTTAGGGCTCATCAATATGCCTCATTTTGGGTGATTGAATGAAGCCCATGCGTGTGTAAAGAAACTATTGGATTGTTTTCATGTAGGTACATTGTGGTTGAATACACCAATCCCAGTTACTATACATTTAATCACGAGCATTTCAGGATTGTCGAAGGTCGGGGAATATCTGGTGCAGTATATTCGCGAGAGGGATACTGACAAAATGTTTTCCAAGTAGCTGAAGGAGTGCTTTGGTTTACAACATGATGGTTGTGCTTATCACATCTATAGAAATAACTCACAGGTGGTTGGCATTGATGCAAGGATTCTACTGAGCAGGTTCGTTTGGGGAAATCGACCAATCCAATGCAATTTGGGTGTTGTCGCCTGCGCCCAAAAGTGTGCAAAGGGCGTGCAGATGAATTGGTCTTTATTTTTTCTAAACCAATTATTAGAATATGTTATTGTTTCTTAGAATGGGTAGCCATTTTCATATAGTTGGTTTTTTATTCTTATTTCCCTCGCTGCCTGGATGGAACCTGAAGACTACCAACCAATGGTGGCTGATGCAGCGAAGGTGCCTCGAGGTGCACCATATTAGAAATTATGGTGGGTTGAAGATCCCAGTCAATAGGAATACTCTTCCATTCACATTTTTTTTTACTAGGAAGCATTGCAAGCCACAGCCATTTCTGTTCCCCAAGTATCTCCTTATGCCGCAACCAAGTATCAGCGGATCCTTCAGTTTTCCATTGGGCCTCACTCTATATACATTCAGGCGCAGTGGGACCCCGACCGGTAGTGGCTGCAACTGATCTAGGGTGTGTATTTGGATTTGAACAAGTTGTCCTCTATGGTGTTAGTGGAGTTGTAGCACGTTGTATCCATGGAATTGGTAGAATGATAGAAAGAACTGACTAAGGGCTATGTCTAGTCACAGAGCACAGCAGAGAAGCTATAGAAATAGGCAAATGAGTTGCATCAGGTCTGGGTGGAGCTGGAAGAAGAAAAGGTGCAAGAGATCGATGAATTGAAGGCAATGTAGGATAAGATGCAGCAAAAGGCTGCTGAAGAGATTACTAAATAGAAAAAGGTGCAATACCACCTGATTGTTGAACAGGCATAGATGTGTGCCAGGTGCGTCAAAGTTGAGCAAGCTGTTTCTGAATCCCACCAACACATTTTTGAGAACACGACCGAGCTCACCCCAATCGAATAGGACAAGCGCTTGGGGAAAACTATTACTCAGCTTAAGTATACCAACCTGATGCTTAATTCCCTATTAAAACCTATGACACCACTGCAAAAGGTTGTGGAAAGGAAGGTATCCATTGAATAAATTGCAACTCAGTTCAAAAGTATGGAGAAAGAGGCCAAGACCCTTATGGAGGTGACAACACAATTTTGGCAGAGCATTGTCCAAAACGAGTAGCTTGATCAGATGACTGCGCAAGTGCAAGAAGCCAAATTTCAAGTGACGACCTTGAAAACATCACAGAGAGCCATGCCACTAATGGTATAGATCATGTTAGCTGGAAATACACACCTCCTGCGGACAAGAGCTGGTTCCCTAGATCTGAATGGTTCAGGTCTAGAACAAAACACAAACATGGAATGTTAAACTCTCCCTAGATCTGGTTAATCACTCGAATGAAATGTTATGATGCTTTTATCAAAGTTTGTCCTTGATATACTCACATAAGAACCTATAAAATATAGAAAACAACAAGAGAAACATGATAGCATACAATATAATCAAGTAGATCTGTGCTTGTGACCAAGTAATCAAGCAATATAAACTTATGAAATAGTAAATATGGGAAATAAAATACATTATTTATTAATAAATGATTGGAGAGACTACAACCTTCATGCCTTGGTGTTGATAGTTCCTTCCAATGGCTCCTTGACTCCAAAGTCTCAAGAATGATTTTGACAGAGTTTGGGTATGAAACACAATTCTTCCTCCTCTTGCCCATGGGGGGTGAGCCAGTATTTAAAGGCATGAGAGGATAGGTATGGTTGAGGATCTCATGGGTGAGGTGAATATTAGATACTAAAAGGGAGGATATTGAACTCCATTTGTTCCTAAACCATAGGGATGAGGCTCCATGAAGGTTACCTTCGAGAATCCTCTTGAAGCTTCTCTTTTTTGCCTTCAAAACTCGAGCATCGGTCCTCCAATGAAGAAAACAGTCGGTGATAAGGGGGAACCACTACTTGCAGTGAGGGAAGGAGTGGTGCCACCTCTCTTTTCTCATGTATCAGGAGTGGTCTTGGCTCTTTGCTTCTTGGGTAAAGCTTTTTGTCAATGGGAAAAGAGCGTTACCAGCTCAAAAGAGGGAAAAAATGAAAGGGGTTAATTTATTCCTTCATTTCTCTAGGGAAAACTTTGAGGGATTGGAGAAAACAAGGGTATAACTATCTCATAACATGAGGGTGATGATATTTTGGTGTAAAATATCACACAGGCCAATGAACTAAAGGACCTACAATAGATAGCTTCCGATGCGTAGGAACGCCAACAAAAGCGTCGCGCTTAACTTGATGAATTTCGAGAAATCGGTGGACAGTTGCTTGTTAAAGAAGTCACCACACTACAAGAAGTACAAGAGAATTGACAAATGGTAGATAGAAAGGCCAAAGAAGAGCACCCATTGCAACAGGATTTGACTAATTATCAGAGTACTGCCGACAAAGTCCAGCTTCGGGTTCATGAGATTATGCAGCAATTTGAAGATTTCAAGGTGCAGACGTCGACACATACCCTGTCAACCTGATGTGGCTCAAGGATGAGCCACAAGATTGTTTTGCGGGCCTGTTGGCAGGGGTTTTGGTAAGTGAGTTTCATAGCATTGTAGCAGCTGTGCAAGCTCATGCGGTATCGTGCAAGGCCAGATCAGCGCGATGGGTGGAAGAATAATTGCTTTGAATATTTTATATATTATTTCACCAAGTTTTGTTGCAATAGGTTATTAGAGGTTATAAGTTAGTTAGAAGTGGACCCTCAATGTAAAGGCACAAGCTTATTTATATATCTAGTTTTGCAAGTAGATAGGGATATCAGGATCATGATCATCATAGGAGAATCGCATCAGAGGATAATTATCGCATAAGGTCTAGCGCGATCTAGTTTTTTAAGAATTTCCTGTGGTATATGTGATTTATCTGGGTTTTTATTGATGTATGCCGTCTCCAGTTTTGGAGAAGAATTGTGTAATTTGGATCCTTTGTGCAAGATTAATATGATATGACAATTGTTGCACAAATTGTATCTATTATCACTGTTGCGATCTAATATGTTATGATGTTGTGACCTATTTTGTTATGATGTTGTTATGATTTAGTCCCTTTCTACTATATTGATGTGATCTACTTTAAAGTCTATTACGTTCTGTTGCAGTATGAGTTGATATGTTTTATGAACAATGTTGCGGTATTAGCGATATTGTGACAATTGTATTATGTTGTAGAAATGAATCAATAATGACTACATAGTTCTGGATGCACTCTGCAAGTTGTGGAAATGAATTAACGTCGACTGCAAAGATTTGGATCTACCAATTATGGTGTCTCCCCATCAGATCCCCATATCCTCCATCCCCACTATCGAAAACTCAGTTCTGATAGCTCTCCCTTGAACATCTCGGGTGAGACTTCGTCCACTCCGTGAACGTTGCTCGAAAGGGTAAAACTTGTCTGGGTCGATGCTCAGGGAGATTGCACTGGTTGGGCATCGATAGAGTGAGAACCCCTGTTAACAAGGGTTTGTTGGTGGGTTTCTCCAAAAGAAAGGTAGAAAAACATGAGCTAGGAATCAGGGAAACAACCAACTACAAGGAGGTGTCCAATAGTTGAATCCTCCCCACAACACTGGAGCAAACCAGTTGGCTCAAAATCCCCAACAACCCAACCCACCTAGATGAAACGCCCCATTATGAATGAATCAGTTGTGCAAACTATGCGACATCTATGGTCACTATACACGTGAATTCCCCCTTATGGGTTGTGCCAAGCAGGTTCTCCAAAATGAATCTCAGCATGGTACCTGTCAAAATGCCAAATTTTCCCAAAAATTAAAATTTTTTGATGTGATGTAAACTATTTATAGTCGCAGTTAGATAACTGCTAGCAGCTAATAGAGAGAATGAAATAGTTAACCAAATTAACCATTAACTTAAACACATATAGATTAATACTATTTTAATTTCGATATGTGATGTAAATAATCTGCATTTATTTGTTTCTAATTACACTGATAGTTTGACTTTTTCAAGTAGGTAAGAATTTATTTTCTAACTGGGGCTTACTTAGCGATTGCTAACTTTTCTGGAATTCTGGATCTTACAAGCTTGACAGGTAAATTTTGACCTAGTAAGAGTTTATTAAGGCATTAATCTAGATATACTTCTTTTAGCATAAAATATACTGCTCGAGTAAAATTTTGCTTAATTAAATTAAAGGGTTCTATAAGGTAAAGTACCTTCTCCTTATTTGTGTTGCAACTATATCGGTATTTTAAATGCATGTCGTTATGATCAGTATCTTTACACTATTGATTGTCTATTATAAGAATGACTGCTACTTAGATTAAACTTCTTTCTATCATTACTCTAAGCTATTTCTAGTCCTTAATAGAGCTCAAGATTTAGCATAATAGTAATCTTACTGAATCTAAAGTTTATTGCTGTTGCTATTTATAAAATTACAACACTGCTTATAAGTAAGGAAACAGACCTAAGGCTTTCTAGGAAGCAAACTTGTACAGAGCTCTTAGCGTTACCTTTTATTTAGCTTCAGTAGAGGAAGTTTATTAGCTTATAATTGCATTAAATTTATAAGTGATCCTTTTCTTGAATAAAGTCAAGTTGTGACTTATATTTCCCGATTTTCTTCATGAACTAGTAATGCGACGAACTTTACATTATCCTACTATTTACTTATAAGTAAAGGCGATGCAATAAATTCTTAGATAGTTTACTATCTTAAACTCCCGAGTCCAACCTGACCTTGATTTGATTCATCATAGAGCTTGGTATCTTATGAAGACTATAGATCATGTACTTATAAGAGATTTATCTTACCTTCAGTACTGTAGACTATACTAACAAAACGTAAGAGTTACACTAGGGTATATATATTATTTATTTCTGTATAAACCTTATTGATTTATATCTAGTTCTAAAAGCATAACCATGCATCGTTCATGGTTATATAAAGGGTCAATAGAGGCACTAACAATCCTGCTCAAAACTTATATTATACTATCCATATTTTCTTAAAAGTTTTATTAAGAAAGACTATAAGATCTTTATGAAACAAGGGCATTGATGCAATACACATTTTTGTTCTTTACCAAAGAAGATTTCAAGGTTTATAATATAAGGTTAAATGATAGTACAAATCATCATTCATTATCATGGTTTGACTTCATTGAAACAATACGATATTGACTTTATACATTAACTTATCATTCTATGCATAATGTAAATTATTAACAATAATTCTATTGTCCCGACCATGCAGTGACAACTATATCATTCGACCCCTTGGTGGATGGAATAATTTGGTGGGCACATGGAATGTTTACCACCATGCAAAGAATAATTTAAAACTCACGATGCAACCCTAGCTCTCATTCTTGTCGAGGGTTTAGTCGTTGTTCTATCTAGTTTACTATGGCCATGAGGGCTCGCTTAAGCTTGTCTCTAGCTCCATTGTTGCATGTAGAGAGGTGTTGTTATTCTAAAGTGTGGGTTGCAATACTCACAGCTCACACTAGGTTTTCCTTTTGTAGGTAATACTTGTTGTGTGTGTAGTTGTTCTCTATCAGTGGATTGTAGTATCGATTTCTTGCATGTCCATTGGCAAGTTTTAACCCTGCTCCAGTCGTGGGTGTAGATGTATTGTGATCCCATTGTCCTTGTCACTTGTGAGCATGAGGGTTGTGATACTTGTGGTGTTGGTTTGCTGTGTTGGATCATTCCTCTGTAGCCTCGGAATTCATCACTTCCAGGTAATAATTTGTTTTACAGTTGTTTTAAGTTTTTCTTTAAGTTACAGTTACAGTATACCACTCAGTTTCTAACTAAGGTTTTGTCATTATCTGGAGGTTACAACATGTTCTTATTCTAGAAAGAACCCTCTCCAAGTTTGGATTGGCATCAAGTCCTACGGGTAAGCCCCAGTTATAGAGTGGAAAAAATCCTGCTTGTACAGAATTAGGGAAAACAAAAATGGTTTCAGTTGGGAGGAAGTCCCAACCTTGGTTCCGCCAGTCTTGGGATTTTTGGTATTTAGTTTTTAAGTTTGGTTTTTCATTATCAACCCTTGCATATAGTAGGGTGGCTCTGACATTCAATTCCCTGACTTGTACTGCTCTTTTCTTAACTTATAAAGCATTTACAGTAATGTAGGGTTTGATAAATTGAATGTTAGTTTTGTTTTTGAAAACCTATGCCACGATGATGGGTACACCGGCCTGGGATGGGTGTTGTAAAATGGTTAATTTATGCAGCCTTATGGCTTGTCAATGTATTACAATGGGTTTTTAAGAAATATGTTTACCTCGAGCTCTGTCTCGTTTTTACAGCAATCTTGTATAATGTACTTTCTATGCACAATAGGGTTTCCCTATTCAACTGTTACTGAAGAATGTTCTGTCTAAACAATCTTTTATTAGTATACATTGTTGTTATAAGGACTGTAACTTATTCATAGTGCATAACGTATAATATTAATCTTGCTTGTTCGTAAAATACAAGCTAGGGTTTTTTCTGAAAAGAAACCCTTGTCTAATTAAGTTTTTCAGTTATTTAATGATTTGGTTTTACTGTTTGTTAATTTGGTTGAATTAATATTATAAGTGTGTTGTGTAAATGTACACTTGTTTCAGAAAAGACGGTAATAGTTTACAGTAGAGTCATTAATTATATTTATTATTATTATCCAAGTATATGGTTTGTAACTTAGAAGTTTTTATTTATAATAGTTTAATAACTTGGTTAGGGTTTCGACCTTGAAGTTGTATAATTACAGGTACAAGCCTGTCTAATAATTATAATTAGTTTCTACATAGGTGTTAATTAGTTTTATACTAGTTATTTATTTATATTTTATTGCTTTTGTTTAATAAACTGTCTAGTGGAAAATGCTCAGAGTTTTAAAAAATGATAAAGCATAATTTTTATAACTCGGTTACTCTTTTTAATCTAAGTACTTTAAAGTTTAACCCTATTTGTTTATAGTAAATATTGTTTCTATATTTAAATGATATTGTTAGAAAATACACTGTGTAACTAGTAGATGCTTATTTTCTTAACTATATGTAAACTATGTAACTCTAATGTGATTATCGTGCTGCATTTCATTAAGTTACTTAAGTGGAAATAGAGAAATATAAGCCTATAATAACATAGTTTAATCTCCATAATATTTTAGCTTGAATAAAAATTAATCTACTGTCTGTAAATACACAATCTTATCTACTAAGATATTCTTTTATCGCTTATTCATTCTACCTATACTAAATTGCTGCTATTTCTTTTCCAATATGTTTACATAAATAAGCTTGTTAAAACAATAAACATAGATAACCAGATCATTATTATTTTTAATAATAACCTACATACTGAAATAAATTACTCTGCTACTACGAAATGCAGAACCATATCTATTCTATTTAGTCTTGT
>LPNX010214623.1:432191-456162 GCA_001517045.1 Pseudotsuga menziesii | reverse complement strand
AATACACCATTCTTTTTCAACAAGCGAAGACTGTTATAATTTAGATGACCAAATCTTGCATGCCACAATGAGCTAGATGACATATTACCTTCTCCATGCTAATAGAGGTAGGCATAGTTCTGAAATCTTGCCGATGAACCCTTGAGCTTCAGCAACTTCCCATCTTCATATCCAGTTATGATGACTTGGTTGTTAGAGGACTTTCTTATTTCAACGATTCCATCAAACATGTGGATGGAATGGCCTTGCTGTCAAATCTCCACCAAGGACAGCAGGATTCTCTGCAACTCTGGAAGATAGAGAACGTTCTTCAACAAGAAATCAGGGAATCTAGGCATCTTCAGTCGAATGGTTCCCATTCCCTTTGGTTTAATACTAGACTTATCTGCAAAGTAAACTATGCCATCTATTGTTTCATTCAGTTCTTCAAAACAGTCTTTTCTAAATGTCATGTGTGATGTTGCACCAGTATCAAGCAGCCAACAATATTTATAAGATGAAAGAGAAGTCATTTCATTAAATCCAAGATTACAATGTGCAACAATACAAGAATCAGAATATTTACTAGCATTTTGGTCATCTTTCTTCTGGTTGTGCTTGTCTTTGATGGAGTCCCATGAAGCCCAACATTGATCTGATGTGTGCCCAGTCTTTCCACAATGCTTGCACTTTGATCTTTTTCTGGAGTGGTTTCTGCCCCCTCTGCCTCTCTTGCTGCAATCTCCCTTGGAAGGGTCTTTGGATTGGTCTTTGCCAGCTAGGGCAGCACCAATACTAGATGCCAAAGAGTGCATCTTTACAACTGTTAGTTTACAATAATAAACTTGATATGACAAAGAGAAAAACAATAACCTTGCAGGTCTAAGTCTCTGCCAAGGTGTACAATGCAAGCTTCAGGTGAGCATACACAAGCTTCTTCAGTATACAAAATATACAAGCTTCAAATACACAGCAGCATTCCTTGTTATACAATATGTGGAGGCACCAGAAGCTAATATATTAGTGTGCAAAGGATATAAGTGTACAAAAAATCAAGCACCAGACTATATACTCCTGCAAAATCAAGTGATTAGCAGCAGCAATTTTCCGGATCGCAGCAACAATCTTCACATTCAGCTCCATGCAGCTCCACTCAGGCAGCTCTTCAACTTGGTCGCAGATGTGATATGTTGCAGTCTTCAATATATGATATCACTCACACTCCAACGTAGCCAGCAGTCTTCAATGTAAAATTTAAATTTAAATTTTACAGCATGCACTCAGCAAGAAAATTAGGGTGCTCAGCCAATCCAATATATAATGCAGCAATATATAAAATATTTCTTACAGCCTTCTCTACGTAGGTCATAGCAATGGACTTTATATCCAAAAGAAATGGCACCAGGTCTCAGAAACCAAATGCAGCAGGAGTCTTCATCGCATCATATACACCGGCAACATGAATGAAACTTACAGATTCCACTCAGTATATACTCAACCAGCGCATATATACTCAAGGATCTCAGGCTCATACAACAGCCATATTATTCATGCACACACATGAACATATTTGCATACATTTTCTAGAAAAAAACTCCATGCATTTTCTTCACTATATATTAGTCATTATATTAGTCACAATATATCAGTCACAGCAATGGTATAGCGGTCTTTAATATTAACATTAACAGATCTCTAGATTCTGGTGCGTACATCTACTCCTTCACCCAGTTTTTGTAACTATAAATAGAGCAATATGCTTGCAGGCATGTGAAATCAAAAGTATAGCTGTGGCTACCAGAGAGCAATTTCCATGAACCAAACCATTCCTTGTGTAGCTGTCTCTACTGCAACAAGAGGGCGACTCGAGTACTTCCACTCGGTTTTTTTTTTAGAAGAGAGGAGACGCAGCCTTTGGAGGATCGTCTGGGTTTTCAGAGGGTCAGGGAACTGTCTATGAGGAAGGGCACACTTGAAAAAGGAGTTTTAAGGGGCTGGTAAAGCGTGGATGTCTTCATCTATTCAAACTGAAGCTTCACATGCACTCTTCCTTCAGCTTCTTATTTCACGCAGACAGACTATACTAAACATGCACAATATCCAGAGCCCAGAATCTTCAACGAGAGAAGTCAAGAGTCTTTAACGTAGCAAGATTCTTCACGCTGACAGCAATCTCTCCACGTAGGTAGCTCCACATTCAACACCAAACCTCCTTCTAGCGCCACAGCAAACTCACGCAGTAAAATAGGGAAAAAATAGGGTTTATGCATTTACCTCCACGCAAAGGAATGATGCCAAAATTCTTTCACACAGCAACATATATTCATGTCTCAATACTCTAGAAAACACTGTAAATACAGCGAAGGCAGCAGTCCTTCAGCTTACCTGTGCTGTGAATCACATGCAAATGATAATTTCGATACTGACAGTAAATCAGACGACTCACCCATTACAACTGTGGCTCGCCGAAGAATTTATGATACAATCGATGCAAATAGGGATGAGAAGCTCACATTCGAGGAGATCCATGGATTCTTAAACAAACTCGGAATAGAGATGTCGGATAAAGATGTGGAAACAATCGTTGGCCTGCTGTCTACCAGCGAGGATGGCAGTTTCAAATTTAAGAAATTTGTTTCATTGTACGAATCGTTGTACCAGGATATTAGATTAAGAAGAGAGCAGTCTCCAACGTATGAAGCTGAGGGAAGTCTCCAACGTACGCAGCAATATTAACAAATAATGGAGTGATGGGGAATGAAGAGGCAGCCAGCAAAAATTAGGGTTAGGTATACACTGAAAATAACGCAGAGAATAAACTCAGGCAGATGGAGTAACGCATACATTGCATGCGACTCCACTGGCATACTGATGGAGCAGTCTGGCAATGGACTGGCAAGCAGAATGCCAGTAATGGGCAGAAATGCAGTAGGAGTTATGGCAGACAGCCCTGCTCTGATACCACTTGTTGGTAATAACTTCCGATCAATATTATTCCCTTACCAAAGCAAATATTTATACATTACAATGGCGGTTGAGAACCAGCCTTTTCACCTTCCTATCTATTCATATTCCTATTTATTATTTATTTACTATAATCCCGACGGATTATTCTAACAAGTCTCTTAACATATTCTTTCATCTACTGTAAATACTATATCTATGCTGGAGTACGGCCTGGTCCTTCCAGGTGTGGGAAAACATAGACTAGAATTATTTTCCATTCTAACAATTTACAAACTAAATATTTAACATTCATTTAACAGTCAGATTCAGATTAATCTATCTAACACAATAAAACAAATAATGTAGAACCTGATTAGGATAGACAACAACAACGTTAGGAGGTCGTTCCTCCCTACCAAACTCTTGGAGAGCACTCAAACAATGCTTCCTTAGGACCCCCGAGCCTGTTCCTGTTATTCTTGGCTGAGAAATGGTGGAGCATGCAAATAGTAGACTGATCCAATAACTCAGTAAAACACCCTGCACTCCACAGTAAGATATTTCAACTTAAAAGCTGCACTAGATCACTGAGCAGTTATCCCCTCAAACTCTTTCCACAATTCCCTTCCATTGAATTTCTCTGAAGTACATTCACCTGAATGATCACTTCTCTAGAATGAGCAGCCTCAGCTCTCTTCAATGGGAACTTTTATAAATATTGCCTACGTTTTTTGGGTCATTTTTCATTAATTGAGCCACCTGCTCTGATTCCACTTTATTGGGGAAGCATGACGCCAAATGTAGGGAGGTTGCCACCTGGAACAGTTGGAAGTAGTTTGAGGATGCTGCCACATGTATGTTTGCTTTCCACCCAGTCTCCTCCACCAATTTGACTAGTAAACACTCTTTTAACAGCTCTCCTAAGCTGTTGTCTCCTCTTTTATTTATTTATAATAAAAATATTTAGAATTACATTAAATACCTTGACTCTGCTGAGTCATCAATTACAACTTAGCATAAAATTTATCATATTGTCCTCAAATAAAATCAAATAATATAATATTTTTTTTGCAAAAATTGGGGCATGTGACATACACACCCCCTTAGAGCATAACATCGTCCTTGATGTTATTTATTCTTCATCTTCAGAATTTCCTTAGAACAGAATTGGATATGGATCTCGCATATTAATTTCCAATTCCTAGGTGGCTTCCTTTGGACTAAGGTGCTTCCATTGCACCTTCACCTGAACAATGGTGTGGTTCTGGAGTGTGATCTCCCTTCGCCCGAGGATTCAGTCTATTTCCACCAAAAAATATCCTTCTGGTTCCACCTGTATATCATTCCAATAAACAACAAGAGTAGCATCATGAACATATTTCTTTAATACAGAAATGTGAAAAAATTATTTACTCTTAATTTTGGTGGTAATGCTAATTGATAAGCTACTTGTCCAATCCTGGACAGTATTTCAAATGGACCACAATAACGAGGTGCTAGTTTTGCACAACTGCCCAATCTCAGAGAGCTCTTTTTGGGCCTCACCTTGATGAACACATGTTCACCTACATGAAACTCCTTTGGAGTTCTTTTAAGGTATGCTTGAATTTTCTATCGATCCTGCGCAACTTTCATATTACCTTGTACCTGCTTTGAAATTTCTTCCATTTCCTTTAATAGTTTAGGACCTAATACTAGTCTATCCACCGGATTACTCCAATAGATAGGAGTATTACATTTTCTTCCATACAAGATTTCGAAAGGACTAAATATGGCTGATGCCTGATAATTATTATTATAAGAAAATTCTACCAGATGCAAATAATCCTCCCATTTACTTGGCTAGTCTTTCACATACATTCTTAATAAATCTTCCAGTACCTGGTTCACTCTTTCAGTATATCCATCTGTTTGAGGATGGAACGAAGTACTAAAATTTAATGTAGTGTTTAATCCTTTAAACAGAGACTTCCAAAAGTTACCTATAAATTTAGGATCTCTATCTAAGATTATGAGACTTCCAAAAGTTACCTATAAATTTAGGATCTCTATCTAAGATTATGACTTTTGGTATTCCATGTAGTCGGAAAATCTGTTTTAGAAAGATATCAGCTATGTTTGTAGCTTTATACGTAGTTTTCACAGGTATGAAGTGAGTTTCTTTACTTAATTTATCGACTACTACCATGATAGAATCATTTAAATTCTGATTTTTAGGTAGTCCAGTAATAAAATCGATACTAAGTATCTCCCATTTCCAGCTAGGAATGGGCAATGGCTGAAGTAATCCAGCTGGGTGTTGATGTTCATTTTTCACCTGCTCACATTCAAAACACCTAGCGATATACTCTGCTAATTTAGTATTCATATTTGGCTAAAAATATTCTTTTCTTAACATAGTTATAGTATTTTGATAACCTGGATGAACTGAGTATGGGGTTTTATGGACTTCATCCAAAATTAACAACTTAACTTTAGGTATGTTAGGTACATACATTCTGTCTTTATACAATAAAAATTCTTTTGTATTCAAACTATACCCTTTACTTAAGATTTCTATTGGATTTTCTTTCGTTTTAGCTTGCAAGTTTTGGTAAATTTCTTCTTGTTCTATCCCTACTTTAAGCTATTCATCCAGATCTATTGTATAAGTGCTGATAACTGCTGTGAAGTTTAGTCTTGCATTCCTACTTAATGCATGAACAAAATTTTTTTCTTTACCTTTAATGTGTTGAATTTTGAAATCATACTCACTTAGAAAAGCTAGACACCTATCTTGTCTGGAATTTAGATTAGGCTGATCTAATAGATATTTTAGTCCTTTATTATCAGTCATTAAGATAAATTTTCTGCCAATTAGGTGATGACACAACATTTTTAGAGCATGTATAACAACAGTTAATTCCAGATCATAAGTTGCATAATTATTTTCATGAATTTTTAATTTCCTAGACTCATAGGAAATAACATCCCCTTCCTGAGTCAGAACACCGCCTAAGACATCATTGTAGGTGTCAGTGCACACCACAAATTATTTATTTGGATCAACTATTATTAAAATAGGTGCGCTAGTTAATAAATTTTTTAACTTTTTAAAGCTTTCCTTGCATTTCTGGTTCCAATCAAATTTATTTCCTTTCTTCTGCAAAGAAGTTATCAGATTCGCGATCCTCAAAAAAACTTCAATGAACCTCCAGTAATAACTGGTAATTCCCATGAAGGATGGAACATCAGTTACATCGTTAGGAACTGACCAATCTTCGATTGCCTTTATCTTTTCGGGATCCACTGAAATCCCTTCCTTAGTCACCACATGACCTAAGTACTGAATCTTATCTTTGAAGAAATCATATTTACTAAACTTTACAAAGAGTTGATGATCTCATAACTCTTGCAAAACAATTTTTAAATGTTCTTTATGTTCTTCCTCAGTTTTTGAATAGATTAATATATTTTCGATAAACACGACTACAAACTTATCTAGATACTTATGCATAGCGTTGTTCATTAAACACATAAAAACAGCTGGGGCATTAATGAGCCCAAATGGCATGACGACAAACTCGTAATGACCATATCGAGTCCTAAAAGTTTTTTTAAAGATATCTTCAACTTTAATCCTAACTTGGTGATATCCAGACCTTAAATCAATTTTCGAAAACATCGTGGCTCCACGTAGTTGATCAAACAGATCATCTATACGAGGTGACAGGTATCAATTTTTAATCATCATCTTATTCAACTGATGGTAATATATGCAAAGTCACATGGTTTCGTCCTTTTTCTTAACGAAGATGACAGGTGCCCCCAAGGAGACACACTAGGTAGAATATATTTTTTATCAATAAGTTCTTTTAATTGTGACTTTAATTCATTAAGTTCAAATATGTTCATTCAATAAGGGGCCTTTGAGCTAGGAACTACACCAGGTACCAACTCAATGGTAAAATATAGTTCCCTTTTCGGAGGTAGTCCCAGAATTTATTCCAGAAATACATCAGCATACTCTCTTAAAACCGATATATCTTCCAATTTTAATTTGTCTATCTTATTTAAATTTCCTCATTAGTTATTGTTACTGCATAAGCTTTACAACCCTTCCTAATAGCTCTCTTAAGCTGTAGAGCAGAAATCTGCCTTATGGCGGTCTTTCTAGGGATTCCTTTTACACTTACTGGTTTTCCATCACTGTTTATACGCGTAAAGGTTTTATCATAACAATTTAAAATTATCCTATGTTGTTCTAACCAATCCATACAGATGAGTAAGTCATAAGAACCAAGAGGTAATACATTAAGCTTTACAATAGTTTCAAATTGATCCATAAATACTGCACATTCTTTTACCGAACAAGTTACCTTCCTTTTAACACCAGTGGCTAACTGAACCAACCAAGAATTTTCAAATTTTTCAACATGTAAATTACATTTTTCTACAATTTTAGGTGAAATATAACTAAGACTAGCTCCTGGATAAATTAAAATAGTTATAGGGGTTTGGTTTATCATACCTTCTACTTCCACCATGGAATTTTGATATTCTTCTTGTCGATTCTCCAAGGTTGCATTGATTCTGGGCATAGTCCTCGCTAATTCTCCAACAGTCATCTCCTCCTGTATGGTATGAATATTATTGACATTCTTTTTCTGATTAGGATAGACTGAGGCATAATGTGGGCCATTACACTCCTAGCACTTTATAGGTTCTTTGCGTTCAAATTTATTGGTGTAATTACCATGGTTATTAGCAAATTCTTTAACCTTGGAATTATTCTGATTGCTTGGTGAATTATTCTTATTCCCTTGGAAATTCTTGTTAGGAAAATTTCTGGCCTTATTGTTTTTAGAATTTTTGTTGGGCACAAATTCTTTCTTCTTTTGATCATAATGGTTATTATTCTTCTTGGCCTTCCAGTTGGCCATGCTTTCCTTCTTCCAATTCTATTCGTAACAGAACTTGGCTTTCCTCATAGCTTCTTCCAAAGTATTTGGATTGTCATACTCAATCATGTCCTTAATATGATAAGGTAGACAACTGGGGAATCATTGTACCTTTGGTTTTTCATGTACAAGGTATGGTACATACCTAAGCAGACTTAAAAACTTGCTGTTTAGATTTTTCATAGTCATTGATCCTAATTTAAGCTCATAGAATTCCTTTGCTCTCTCTTCATAGTACTGCTCAGACAGAAATTTATTTTTAAAGTACCTCTTGAAGGTACTCTAGTTTACGTTCTTCTCTTTTATTCCCTTCACTCTCTTCAAGTCCTGCCACCAAATGTCAGCCTTTCCTGAGAGATTGTAGATAACCATTCTAGCCTTTAATTGGTTAGAATAGTTATAAATCTGGAAGTACTTCTTCATCCCAGATAACTAGGATTCTACTTCCTCCCCCTTCTTAGTCTATCCATTGAATGTTGGTGGTTTAATCTTTTTAAACTCCCCAAAAATTTTCTCATAGCATTTATATTTCCTCTTTTTAGTATAATGATTGTCATCACTACTGTCACTAGTGGAAAGAAATTTGCGTTGCTCACCAAACACCTCTAAAGATGAGCTACTTTCATTTTTAGTCTGTTTAATATTCTTATATTTATGTTGATGACTTGTATCTTCTAATTCAGCTCTTTTACCCCTACCCTCAATTTGAAACCTTTCTATTAGGATCTGATTCAGCTCCTCCTGAGCTCTCAGAATCCTTTCATTCTCTCATTTAACTGATTCCATTTCAGATTTTAAATATTTTACTGTTTTTAATAGTTCTGAGGATTTAGTGGTTAGGTCTTCTGGTATAGGATCTCTTGTTAAGTTTTCTGGTTCAGTAAATGGAGATTCCTCCTCTGCATATTCCTCCAGCCTTTCCATACCTGTTGTTAAACTTCAGAAACAATTTCTCTGTTGAATAACATTTAAAAAAAATATATCAGTAAAATAATTCAAAATCATTGTTTCATAAAAGCTAGTTGGGCTTCATCAAGGCCTAGTGTTTGAACCTTGTGCTCTGATACCACATGTCAAAACCCCAAATTTTCACAAAAATTAAAATTTTTGATGTAACATAAACTGTTTATCGTCGCAGTTAGATAACTGCTAGCAGCTAATAGAAAGAATGAAACAGTTAACAAAAGTAACCATTAACTTAAACACATATAGATTAATACTATTTTAATTTCTATATGTGATGTAAATAATCTGCATTTAGTTGTTTCTAATTACACTGATAGTTTGTTTTTGTCAAGTAGGTGAGAAGTTATTTTCTAACTGGGGCTTACTTAGCGATTGCTAACTTTTCTGGAATTCTGGATCTTACAGGATTGCCAGGTAAATTTTGACCCAGTAAGAGTTTATTAAGGCGTTAATCCATATATACTTCTTTTAGCATAAAACATACTGCTAGAGTAAAAGTTTTCTTAATTAAATTCAAGGGTTCTATGAGGTAAAGTACCTTCTCCTTCTTTGTGTTGCAACTATATCAGTGTTTTAAATGCATGTCGTTATGATTAGTATCTTTACACTATTGATTGTCTATTATAAGAATGACTGCTACTTAGACTAAACTTCTTTATATCATTACTCTAAGCTATTTCCAATCCTTAATAGAGCTCAAGATTTAGCATAACAATACTGATACTGAAACTAAAGTTTATTGTTGTTACTATTTATAAAATTACAACACTACTTATAAGGAAACAGACCAAAGGATTTCTAAGAAGAAAACTTATACAGAGCTCTTAGCTTTACCTTTTATTTAGCTTTAGTAGAGGAAGTTGATCAGCTTATAATTGCATTAAATTTATAAGTGATCCTCTGCATGAATAATGTAAAGTTGTGAATTATATTTTCCGATTTTCTTCATGACCTAGTAATGCAATGAACTTTACATTATCCTACTATTTAATTATAATTAAAGGTGATGCAATAAATTCCTAGATAGTTTACTATCTTAAACTCCCAAGTCCAACCTAACCTTGGTTTGATTCATCATAGAGCTTGGTATCTTATGAAGACTATAGATCTTGTACTTATAAGAGATTTATCTTATCCTCAGTACTGTAGACTATACTAACAAAAAGTAAGAGTTGTACTAGGGTATATATATTATTTATTTCTGTATACACCTTATTGATTTATATCTAGTTCTAGTAGCATAACCATGCATCGTTCATGGTTATATAAAGGGTCAATAGAGGCACTAACAGTCCTGCTCAAAACTTCTATTATACTATCGATATTTTCTTAAAATTTTTATTAAGAAAGACTATAAGATATTTATGAAACAAGGGCATCGATGCAATACACATTTTGGTTATTTACCAAAGAAGATTTCAAGGTTTCTAATATAAGGTTAAACGATAGTACAAATCCTCGTTCATTATCATGGTTTGATTTCATTGAAACAATACGATATTGAATTTATATATTACCTTATCATTCTATTCATAATGTAAATTATTAACAATAATTATGTTGTCTCGACCATGCAGTGACAACTATATCATTCGACCCCTTGGTGGATGCAACCCTAGCTCTCATTCTTGTCGAGGGTTTAGTCCTTGTTCTGTCTAGTTTACTGCGGCCATGAGGGATCTCTTAAGCTTGTCATTATCTCTATTGTTGCATGTAGAGAGGTGTTTCCATTCTAAAGTGTGTGTTGCAATACTCACATCTCGCATTGGGTTTTCCTTCTGTAGGTAATACTTGTTGTGTGTGTAGTTGTTCTCTGTCAATGGATTGTAGTATCAATTTGTTGCATGGCCATTGCCAAGTTTTAACCTTGCTCCAGTCATGGGTGTAGATGTATTGTGAGGACATCGCCTTTGTCACTTGTGATCACAAGGGTTATGCTACTTGTGGTGCTGGTTTTCTGTGCTGGTTCGTTCCTCCGTGGCCTTGGCATTCATCACTTCTAGGTAATAATTTGTTTTACAGTTGTTTTAAGTTTTTCTTTAAGTTATAGTTACATTATACCACTCAGTTTCTAACTAAGGTTTTGTCATTATTTGGAGGTTACAGCTCGTTCATATGCTGGAAAGAAACCTCTCCAAGTTTGTATCGGCATCAAGTCCTACGGGTAAGCCCCA
The DNA here is from genome assembly GCA_001517045.1 of Pseudotsuga menziesii. Taxonomy (NCBI): domain Eukaryota; kingdom Viridiplantae; phylum Streptophyta; class Pinopsida; order Pinales; family Pinaceae; genus Pseudotsuga; species Pseudotsuga menziesii. Next base: position 445,157 of record LPNX010214623.1, on the reverse strand, counting down.
GTTACAAAGTGGCAAAAATCCTACTTGTACAGACTTAGGGAAAACAAAAATGGTTTCATTTGGGAAGAATTCTTGACCTCGGTTCCTCCAGTCTTGGTATGTTTGGCCTTTAGTTTTCAAGTTTGGTTTTTCGTTATCAACCCTTGCATATAGTAGGGTGGCTCCAGCATTTGATGTCGTGACTTGTACTGCTCTTTTCTTAACTTATAAAGCATTTACAGTAATGTAGGTTTTGATAAATTGAATGTTAGTTTTGTTTTTGAAAACCCATGCCACGATGATGGGTACACCGGCCTGGGATGGGTGTTGTAATCTGGTTAAGTTATGCAACCTTACGGCCTATCAATGTATTATAATGGGTTTTTAAGAAATATTTTTACCTTGAGCTATGTCTTGTTTTTGCAGCAATCTTGTATAATGTACTTTCTGTGCACAATAGTGTTTCCCTGTTCAATTGTTACTGAAGAATGTTCTGTCTAAACAACCTTTTATTAGTATACATTGTTGTTATAAGGACTGTAACTTATTCATAGTGCATAACTTACAATATTAATCTTACTTGTTCGGAAAATACAAGCTAGGGTTTTTCCTAAAAAGAAACCCTTGTCTAATTAAGTTTTTCAGTTATTTAATGATTTGGTTCTACTATTTGTTAATTTGGTTGAATTAATATTATAAGTGTGTTGTGTAAATGTACACTTGTTTAAGAAAAGATGGTAATAGTTTACTGTAGACGCATTAATTATATTTATTATTATTATCCAAGTATATGGTTTGTAACTTAGAAGTTTTTATTTATAATAGTTTAATAACTTGGTTAGGGTTTCGACCATGAAGTTGTATAATTACAAGTATAAGTCTGTCTAATAATTATAATTAGTTTTATACTAGTTATTTATTTATATTTTATTTCTTTTCTTTAATAAACTATCTAGTGGAAAATGCTCAGAGTTTAAAAAAATGATAAAGCATAATTTTTGTAACTCGGCTACTCTTTTTAATCTAAGTACTTTAAAATTTAACCCTATTTGTTTATAGTAAATACTAGTTCTATATTTAAATGATATTGTTAGAAAATAAACTGTGTAATTAGTAGATGTTTATTTTCTTAACTATATGTAAACTATGTAACTCTAATGTGATTATCCTACTGCATTTAATTTAGTTACTTAAGTGGAAATAGAGAAATATAAGCCTATCATAACATAGTTTAATCTCCATAATATGTTAGCTTGAATAAAAATTAATCTACTGTCTGTAAATACACAATATTATCTACTAAGATATTCTTTTATCTCTTATTCATTCTACCTGTACTAAATTGATGCTATTTCGTTTCCAATATGTTTTCATAAATAAGCTTGTTAAAACAATAAACATAGATAACCAGATCATTATTCTTTTTAATAATAACCTACATACTGAAATAAATTACTCTACTACTATAAAATGCAAAACCATATCTATTCTATTTAGTCTCTTAACATATTCTTTCATCTACTGTAAATACTCTATCTATGCTGGAGTATGGCTTGGTCCTTCCAGGTGTGGAAAAACACAGACTAGAATTATTTTCCATTCTAACTATTTACAAACTGAATATTTAACATTCATTTAACAGTCAGATTCAGATTTATCTATCTAACATAGTAAAACAAATAATGTAGAACTTGATTAGGATAGGCAACAACAACGTTAGGAGGTCATTCCTCCCTACCAAACTCCTGGAGAGCGCTCAAACAACACTTCCTCAGGACCCCCGATCCTATTCCTCGTCTTCTTGGCTGAGAACTGGTGGAGCATGCAAATAGTAGACTGATCCAATAACTCAGTAAAACACCCTGCACTCCATAGTAATATCTTTCAGCCTAAAAGCTGCACTATATCACTCAGCAGTTATCCCCTCAAACTCTTTCCACAATTCCCTTGCATTGAATTTCTCTGAATTACATTCACCTAAATGATCGCTTCTCTAGAATGAGTAGCCTCAGCTCTTCAATGGGAACTTTTATAAAGATTGCCTAGGTCTTTTGGGTCAGTTTTCATTAATTGAGCCATTTTCTCTGATTCCACTTTCTTAGGGAATCATGACCCCAAATGTAGGGAGGTTGCCATCTGCAACAGTTGGAAGTGGTTTGAGGATGCTGCCACATGTCTGTTTGCTCTCCACCTAGTCTCCTCCACCAATTTGACCAGTAAACAATATTTTAACATCTCTCCTAAGTTGTTGTCTCCTCCTTTATTTATTTATAATAAAATATTCAGAATTAGATTAAATATCCTTGACTTTGTTGAGTCATCAATTACAACTTAGCATAAAATTTAACATATTGTCCTCAAATAAAATCAAATAATATAATATTCTTTTTGCAAAAATTGGGGCATGTGACAGTACCAACATAGTAGCTCAAGCTCAAAATAATCCAGCACCACCAGGCCCTCCACCCATGGTGCTCTGGAACCTGTTACCACTTCAAGGACTGGTAGCAACCACACCTGCAACCCCACTCACTACCATAGCCCCTGCTGCACCTCTTCCAACAAAGACAGGTGTTTAGCACCTGCTAGCCATGAAAATCGAAGAGGTCGATTTGTAGACTAGGATAAATCAGTATGGATCCAATACTAAACCCACTGACCCATAAAAAGCATCTACATCCAACACAACCAACATACCTCGTCATTTACCCACTTTTCCCCCATGCCCCCCCCATGCATTGGGTTTCCAACAATGCCATGGCTAGAGCTATAGTGAATTATAGCATCATTCATGACCTGGCCTAGTCACCTATGGCCATGTCCACTCTCGAAGTACTAAAAACATGCTCGCCACAGCAAAAATCATTTCTGGTCATGCACAGTGCCATAGATCCCTCCGAATCCAAATTGATGGCATTTGATTTGGACAACGAAGAGCCCAGAATGCCATCAACCATTGCCTTCCAAATTTCAGTATTAATTCGGAATTTGGTATTGCATCAATGCATCATAGAAGAAGGGGAAACAACTTGTGTCATGTCCACATTGGTCTAGGACAATCTTGGATCCCCTCTCCTACAACCATCCACTACTACTCTACGTGCTTATGATGGCTACCCCACAAAATCTCAAGGCATCCTCCCACATGCTCCCATATCATTAGTTGGAAAAACAGTGTTGATCGACATAGAAGTTATCAATGTGCAGTTGTATTATAACCTCCTTTTGGGAAGAACTTACATGTACACCATGAGAGCCATGGAATCCACTGTTTTATGCCTTATGATGTTCCCTCATAATGGGAATATCGTGATGTGGACCAACTAACCGTACCATGATCTGCAAGGGCTAATAGAACCATCCAATGTTATCCCTACTATTGATACCACCTTTTACAATGCAACCACCCACTAATTATTGGTAGTTGGCCCCAGGTTGTTTGCTGACACTTTCATGACAGATTCCTTCCCCTTGGTACCACCTCCACCAACACCAAGCAAGACAGCGAACTTGTGCATGCTCTCATCTAGCATCGTTGCACCCACACCACAACCTCAGCCACAAATCAAACCATAGGCATGACCAAAACCTCATTTACAGTCACCAGGGAATTACTGGGGTTCTCTCCCGGTCCATACAATTCCCTTCCTTTTACCCCCCTCCAGAATTTTGAGCAATCCAATAATGGCTATCTTGAACTTACCCAATATTACATTGGGGATCCCCATGTGGTACCTCAAACCACCCACTGAACCCCCAATTCCCCAAGTTTTGTTGACTTTTGTTCAACCCATTGCAATCAACACACACCCCCCTCCCGGCCCATAGAATCCACCTTCTGCACTGGCACCAGCCCCGCCCCACCCCATAGGGGAAAAAATGCTAAAGCGAGGGGAAAAAATGATAAAGCAGCTTCTGAACCTCGGTAAACTCCACCATGCACCATATGCGACATACAGGGTCACGTAACCCAAAGCTGTCCTAAGATCCACTTCCTTCACGCACACTTAGATATTATGGATACGATGTAAAATGTTCCGGTAGTCCACCTTTTGAGTCTGCCAAGCGGCAAGAACAAGTCTTTGAAGAAAAACCATGCATGTGCCCTTTGCAGTATGTATGGACATTATTCTCACCACTGCCAAGAATTGTCCTAGTTTTGGACTTCTCTGAGTAATATTCAGAAACACTCCCTCGAATTCAAGATCATCATTATTAAGGAAATTCACCCTCCGAGTCCTTCCTCGGGCACCATGACCATTTGCATGATATCCAGCTCCAACGACCCTTCCACTTCTGAAACCATCAAAGATCTCACAGTCCTATCCAATCATTGTTTCATTAGAGATGAGGAGATACTTGGGGCTTTAACCACTCTTGAATACCCTTGGGATGATATGCACCACCGCTCATTCTTCATCCCCGAAGAACCTATGTTGTCATTTGATCAGTTTTCAGTTGAGACCAAAGCTTTCAGCCACGAGAAAGTCGATTGGTTCAAAAAACCCATTTAGTCACTAGATTCCTTTGAAGAGGGGAACAAGGACAATATCTCACCTACCATCAAGATCAACATCTCAGCCAATCCTAATATTGTTGAAGAAATCATGGTGGGAGAATCTTTCTCTTCTGAGGAAGTCACTTCCTACAAAGCGCTTTTTCATGAATTCTGGGACGTCTTCGCATGATCATACACCAAGATGCTAGGATTGGATCCATAAATCATGGAGCACCACATCGACACATGGCTAGATCTGGTTCCTGTTCACCAAAATCAGAGGCCCATCCACCCTTCCAAAGTTGCGGTGATCAAAGCATAAATAGAGAAACTATGCACAGCCAGTTTCATCTATCCCATTGCGTACACCACTTGGGTCCCCAACCTTGTTCCCATGAAAAAAAATAGGGAACCATCCGAGTTTGTACGGACTTCTAGGATTTGAATCTAGCTTGTCCCAAAGACAACTTCCCAACACCGTTCATTGATCAAATTATTGATGCGTGTGCCAGACATGAGGTCTTTTCCTTCATGGATGGTTTTTCTAAATATAACCAAATTCAGATCCAGAAGGAAGACCAGTACAAAATTGCATTCACCACTCCTTGGGGAACATTTTCCTATCACGTAATTCCCTTTGGTTTGAAAAACATTGGAGCCACCTTCCAGCATGCCATGACATATTGCTTCCATGACCTCATCAACATTATACTGGTTTATCTGGATGACCACACGGCTCAATCATGGAAACGAGCACAACATATAGACGAATTGTAGAAAGTCTTTTTGCAATGTCGCAAGTACAAAATCCACTTGAACCCCCTCAAGTGTGTTTTTTGTGTCCCAGCAGGTCGTCTGCTTGGTTTCATCATGTCCCACAAAGGGATAATGGTTGACCCTCTCAAATTTCAAGCTATTCTTGATCTCCCCTCATCACAAAATTTGCGCCAACTACAGAGTCTCCAAGTCAAGGAAAAATTCCTTCGCCACTTTGTACTAGAATATGCGATGAAATCCCACAGATTCTTATGCCTGCTTTGTACTAAAATTCCATTTGTTTGGGATCAGCAGGCACAAGAATTGTTCGATGCACTCAAACAAGCCCTAGCTTCCACACTGTTGCTCTATGCACCTGACCTCACCTGAGACGTCATCCTTTATGTCTCAGCCCTGGAAAATTCCATTTCCAGATTCTTGGTCCAAGAATATTATGCTCGTCAAGAGCACGTGATCTATTACATTAGGCAGAAGCTAATAGGTCCCCCACTGCAATATTCACTCGAGGATAAATTGGCCCTCGTCATTGTATTCTTAACCCAGAAGCTGCTCCACTACATTATCGCAAACCATACCGAAGTAGTGGTTGATTCCAACCCAATGTGGTACCTCTTAAGCCATGGCCTCCTACAAGTCTGTGCAGCCAAGTGGGTAGTCATTATCCAAGAGTTCGACTTGGATTTTGTTTCCCCAAAAATCACTAAGGCTCTAGCTCTAGGCACGCTCATGAAATACCTTCCCCCATTGTCCATACTACCACCACTCAAGGATGACCTTCCCGATGATTTCTTATTCATCATATCCACGAAAGAACCTTGGTATGGGGGAAACCTTTTGTATTTGTGTACCCAGAAGTTAAAGGCCCATTTAAGTCACGAAGATAGATGACACATTTGACATTAGGCTGCTTGCCATCTCTTGATTGGATATGTGTTGTATCATCATCGCATCGAAACCATATTACATATTTTCCTCACCCACAACAAGGTTGAAATATCCTTAATGAATCTCACAGTTGAGCCCATGCTGGCCACCTTTCGGGTTTTGCAACCACTCAAAATATTCTATGTGCTGACTATTTTTGGCCTTATATCTTTTCTTATTGCATTGAGGAAGTCAACACTGCTGTAACTGTCATCTCTTTGCCCCAAAGGCAATAAATCCCCCTACACCATTACACCCTGTGGTCACATTCAGTCCCTTCTATAAATGGGCAATCGACTTCATGAAAATAAACCCTACCTCGACCAATGTCCATAAATATGTTATTGTGGCCGTTGATTACTTCACCAAGTGGTTCATGGACATGCCCACATTCGATTGCAAAATTGAAACAGCAACACATTTCTTCTTTAACCATGTCATTTCACACTTTGGTGTTCCCAAACAGTTGGTCGCAGACCATGGTTCACAATTTGAAGACGTCGTTTGCACTAATATTTCAACCATGTTGAAGTTCAAACACCAGTACTAATCTTCCTACTACCCCCAGGAAAATGGCCAAGTTAAAGTGGTCAACAAAATAATCAAAACCATTCTCCAAAGGATGGTAGGAAACCATAAAACCAATTGGCACCACATGATGTTCTCCACCCTATGGGCCTATCACACATCCATGAATATTGCCACCAGTTTCACCCCTTTCTACTTAGTACGCGATGTCAAATCATTTGGAGAAACTCCTGCAATAACAATAAGAATGCACGATACAACATAAATTATGGATCACAGAAGAGATTTTATTAATCATGGGCCACTTCGAGGGGGAAACCTCCTTTGAGCAAGATCAATACAAAATAAATCTTCGATGCTTCCATTAACCTCAACACATACTTATATACTAAGTCTAATCTAAAAAACTATTACCTCGCATGAATGTGGGATAATGCAACATAATAACTAGACAGCTTAACAACTATTACTTACTCCCCATGAATGTGGGATAATACAACATGCTAATGGGATGACTTACAAAGCATATGTGTCCGAAAAAATATACTAACAAAATAAAGAGGAGGGTTGACGCAGGTTCTTAACACCCCCTTCCTCTTAAAAAAAACTTTATCCTCAAAGCTTTAGATGTGGAAACTATTGTTGAATCTGAAGGAGCAGTTCCCATGTAGCATCCTCTAGTTGCATGTTGTGCCACTGAATTAAGACCTCTGTAATAGATCGAGAGCGAAGCTGATAAGTGCGCTTATTGAGGATGGCCTCTAGATCTCAAATGATGGATCCTTCATTATCTCATTTTGGTAAAACAATTTGTTCTTTGATGTTGGTTCCAATCACTTGATGAATGTGAGAAGAAGGAGGAAGTGCCAATTTATAAGCAACTGACCCAATCTTCTGAAGAACCATATATGAACTAGAGATATTTGGAGCGAGCGTTTGATTCCATTTGAGTTTCAAGGAGGATTTCTTGTAAGGTTGTATATGAATAAAAACCATGTCACCGACTTGAAAAGTGCACTCAGAACAGTTCTGATTGGCTCGATGTTTCATGCGGGTTATGTCCATGTGAAGATTGTCCTCTAGAACGTGAAGAATCTGATGTTGGTTTCGAAGAACCATGTCAACTTCCTGAACTAGTGAACTACTGGGGGTGTATGGAACGAGTACTGGAGGTGTGTGACCATAAACTGCTTCATATGGAGTCATTTGAGATGTAGTATGGTAGGAAGTATTGTACCACCATTTAGCGAGAGGGAGCCACTTTGCCCATAGATGTTGTTCTTTAGAGGTGATACAACGAAGATAAGTTTCCCAATATTTGTTGATGACTTCATTCAGACCATCTATTGGTGGGTGATAAACTGAACTCATATTCAATTTGGTGTCAGTAAGGAGAAAATGACTTGTGAAAGTTGTGTTGTGGTCTGAGACAATGGAAGAACGGATTCCATGAAGAAGGAATATCTTGTCCATGAAAATTTGTGTGATTGAGGAGGTGGTATATGGAGGGATGAGAGCACAAAAGTGATGATATTTGGATAGCCGATCAACCACAACCAATATTACGGTCTTCCCTCCATATTTATTTAGCCTTTGAATGAAATCCATCGAAATATAGGTCCTTATCCTTGTAGGTATGGGAAAAGGTTCGAGCAATCTGGAAAGGAGTGTAGTTTCACCTTGGTGGCACTGACAAGGAGCACATTCGGAAACCATCTATTGAATTTCTCATTGCATTCCCTTCCAAAATAAGTGACATCATGCCCTCTCATATGTTTTCATGAACCTAGAGTGCCCTGCCGATGGAGAAGCATGGAGTTCATAAAAGACTGCATGTTTAATATCTGTGCTTTGGGGAAGCACTAGACGACCCTTGTATCTCAAATAAGAGCCATCCCAAGAGAAATGTGGTACCACAGAAGGGTTACTAGCCAATGGTTGGATGATTTCATATAATGAGGATTCATTGACATAGCCTTGTTGAACAGAGTGTAACCAAGTTGGAATAGGCATAGCAATAGCTGAAAGAGAGACATGGGCATCAAATGTGTGGGAAAGAGTATCCACCACAAGATTTTCCTTAGCCTTCTTGTAATTGATCTCCTAGTCATAACCCCTAATTTTAGTAACCCATTTCTATTGTGTTAGGGATGAGACCCGTTGTTCTAGGAAATATTTCAGACTCTGGTGATTAGTCTTGATGTAGCAAGGATTCCCTCAGAGGTATGGCCACAACTTTTGTACTTCGTGCAAAATAGCCATCATTTCCTTCTCATATGTGTAATTGGATAAATTCTTTCCATGAAGGGATTTATTAGTGAATTCCATGGGATTTTCATCTTGAAAGAGGACAACACCAAGTCCATTGTCGCAAGCATCACTCTCAAGAGTGAAGTGCTTGGAAAAATCAGGCATCTAAAGGGTGCATTGGAATGAAACATCCAAGGGATTATTTGAGACTTTTGAAGGTTGCATCTGAATGAAATGGATTTGAGTGATGACACTATGTGAATTCTTATTAAGGATCGTTTCCATGCAATGTGAACTGATGATGCTGAGAGACCATGGTTGTAAGCCATTGAATGTGTGTTTTTTCCCATTGACTAAAAAAGGCATCCACAGTTCAGCAAAATCCCATAAGATGGGTCCAAGTGTATGTAACCATTGAGTGCCAAAAATAATACAACAACCTCCTCTGGGTATGGCAAACATGTTAGAGCACAAGTTATAATCTCCAATAGAGATACACACACTACGACACTTTCCTTTGCAAGGTAAGGTGCTCCCATTAGAAACCATGACTTTAAAGCTGGAGAAAGGATGGAAAAATACCCATGACTTTATTCCTTGATCCAAATGAAAAATACTACTGCAAGAGTAAGAGGTACTGCAATAATCATAGTGCTAGAAAAAATGTGGCAGAAATTCCACCCAATGCTCAAAAACCCGTAACTAGATCTAGGGTTTTGAGATGAAAACTTTTAAAATGAGCATAACCCAATCTATGTTGCTCAGAATCGCTATTATAGCCTATTTCTAGAACTTGAAAAACCACTCTGCTTCTACCCATGAAATCGGAATAGAGATCTAGGCACCCTGTCAAAAACGTTTCGCTTTGCAATTTCCACAATCGTCACCTAAATTCTGAAAAATTGCTGATTTTAAATCCACAATATCTCCACTTTTAGAAATCCAAATGAGATGATTTTTTTTTAAACAACATATTTTTGAAAGAGGAATTTAGAGATACAACTTCTTTTTCTTGAATCTGCACAGAAAGTTTTAAAAATGGATGTGAAAGTTGCCGCCCAATTTTGCCCCTTTTTTTTAAAAAAAAAATTCCCACTTGTGCCAAGGAAAGTGCTCTGATACTAGATGTGGAGAACCTCCTTCAATAACAATAAGAATGCACGATATAACAGAAATTATGGATCACAGAAGATATTTTATTAATTGCAAGCCACTTCGAGGGGGCAATATCCTTTGAGCAAGCTCAATACGAAATAACTCTTCGATGCTTTCATTAGCCTCAACACATACTTATATACTAAGTCTAATCTAAACAACTATTACCCTCATGAATGTGGGATAATGAAATATAATAACTAGACAACTTAACAACTATTGCTTACTCCCCATGAATGTGGGATAATAAAGCATACCGATGGGATGACTTACAAAGCATATGCGTTTGATAAAATATACTAACAAAATAAAGAGGAGGGTTATTAATTCTTGCACATGATCTAGGAATGAAGAATCAATCTCATGAGAGAATAATCAACAAATACTCATGAAATGGTGTTAATTGGAAGCAGAGTGGTTTCCTCTCTGTATAGTCAAAAAACAATGAATAGTTACAATAACAATGTCAACCAATAGCTTAACTCCATGAATAATTTGAATACCTAAGGAGACAATTCGAATTTAGTGAGTGATTCTAGCTTAACTAACTCTCAACCATTGGTTCACACTTAGTTAACCACTTGACCAAAACCCTAATTGACTCACCAAACCCTAACTGAAGTTGGAGTGCAATAAATGACTGAATCTCAACTGAAGGAGATCAAACACATGTCATAGCAAGCCAACCATCAAGTGCTAGTGCTCCATAACTTCAATGAACCTCGATGAGGTTAACTGAAGCTGAACTGATCATCAGAAGTTGGTGGAGGCACCCTGTTGACTCCATATCATTAAATAATATATTTAATGAGAGGAGGCACCTTGAATGACTGTTTGAACTGATTGTAACCACCAGTTAGCAACTAGGTGCATTAATATCACTCATATCATCCCTGGAGTGCTCTAGTTAGCCTCCTTGACTATAGGAGAAGGCATAGTTAGCCTCCTTGACTGTAGGTAGGTGTGGGTGTGACTGGATGATGGAAATTAATGCTCCACTAATGTCAATTAATGTCAATTATACTTAGGATAGTGGTTTAACTAGGCCAATTTGACCAAAACGAGTGTGTATGGTGGTAAATGTCTACAACACCCCCCCTTAAGCTATACTCAGGAAGAGTTAGAAAAAATAGATGCATAAAAATTATAGGGCCCTATAAACAAAGGCCATAGGTCACCCTGTACAATAAATTAACTACTTAATATAACCAAGGAAACAGGGAAAACCTCATGGGAAAAATACCCCCCCTCAAACTAAGCAATAAATCAAGAATTGGTTCTTCTATGCAGCAACATCCTGAGACTGTGCATGTGAACCTATGAATCCAAACTAAATGAATATGTCTGGAGGAATCTTCCACTTTAGAAGAAGAACAATGCACTCAACTGAATCAGAAATATAAATAGCTGCACGGTGAAAACTGGACCCATGTAGAGCAGCTGAAATCATCTAAAGAGAGAGCAAAGGTTCTTGAGGATTTGAATCATGTGTGGAACACTCAAGAAACTGATATGTTTCATCCTTGAACAGCAAACCATGAGTGGTAAAATCAGCCCCAATTCTTAGGATCAAGTGTTCAAGCGGATGCAGAATGTCTTCCTCTTTACTTGTTCTGTGAGGAGATGAGCATGTGACCAAAGGTAGAGAATCCCTGGGACTCTAGAGAGTGAATTATTGAGATAAATAATATGATATAGCTTCATAAATATATAATTATTCACAAAATAAAATATCATCAACCTCATAAGAGGAAACTAACACCAAATCCCCAGCAGCAAAATTGAAGAAGAACTGCGGTACTTGATTTTTCACACCGGAATTGGTGAGAGCAGCTACAAGCATGAATGAAAGCTCTTGGATTTTAAAATATGAACAAAATAATATCATATCATAATGTATATCATATCTAAATAAGTTCACAATAGATCCAAAACTATGAAATGAAATCAAATCCCCAGCAGCAGTTTTGTAGGAGACTTGTGGTACTTGTTTCTTCACATCGTTGATGAGAACAACTACAAGCAGTACTGAAGGTTTATGAACCTAAAATTTTGAACCAAGAAATATCAGATAATATCCAAATAAGATCATATTAGATCCAATAAGGTTCATATCAGATCCAAAATTCTGGTCAACTGAGACGGTGGATGCACAGTTGTCTTTTTCTTCAAAATTCTGAATTTTGGTGCATGCAATCCTGCAGGATTTTGCTAGAAGATAAAGATCATGGGGAGAGAATGTGTCACTCTTATAATCTGATATTTCTTCCAAAATATCCAATTTTTAACATATTTTCACACCAGCAGCAACATTAGAGGGATAAAAATCAAATTTCTCTTCACTTTCAAAAGCAATTACTGGTAAATTTTGCACAGAATTCAATGGAAAATCACCGGTGAATGTTTGCATGGAAGTGCAGCAGTATTTTTCTTCAATATCAGAGATTATAATTTCTTCTTCTATTTCAGCAATATCAGGAGATGAGATATCAGAGATCTCATCAACTTCCGGAGCATCAGGAGAAGGAGTCACTACATGGAGACTTTCTTCAATTCGAATTGAATGTGTAGAAGATTCTGCTTGATCTTCATCTTGAAAAACTTCATCAGAGAGAGTAGAGGATAAGAATTTTGAGTAAAGAACTCTTGTGGTGCTGGCTGTTATCTCCAAAGTACTATTATGATCCTCATTGTGCTTGCCAAAGGTTCTGTCCAATTTTGTCCATACTTCCTTTGGGTATTCAGCAGAACCAATAAGGTAGTAAAAGCTAGGAGAAAGGGCCAAACCTATTGCTCCAAAAGCTCTATCACCGTCATTTAGCCATTCATTCTCATTATCATAAGAATCTTTTCCA
>LPNX010214623.1:401481-432147 GCA_001517045.1 Pseudotsuga menziesii | reverse complement strand
TGCAATCATCTTCAACTTCCATTCCGAATAGCTTGTGAATGGGGTGAGAAGAGGGATTGATGAGTCCATTCGAAGTTGTACCTGTTAAAACCTACAAATTAAAACAAAAGGAGCACCGTAAGGTTGGACAGCATGCACATTTTAGGCTTTCATCACACCTAGCATAGTCAATCAAGCAAGCTTAATCAACAAGTTCTTTACTTGGGGTATTAAGTGGTAAGCCTTGGCTTCTGGTGCAGTGCTGGATTTTTGAGATATTGCTCACTTTTCATGGAGAAATCTGTCAAAAATATTGTTTTTGAGAGATAGATCTTTGATCCGCCGTATGCTCTGATACCATATTAATTCTTGCACATGATCTAGGAACTAAGAATCAGTCTCATGAAAGAATAATCAACAAATACTTATGAAATGGTGTTAATTGGAACTAGAATGATTTCGTCTCTATATAGTCAATAAACAATGAATAGTTACAATAACAATGTCAAGCAATAGCTTAACTCCATGAATAATTCGAATACCTAAGGAGACAATTCGAATTTAGTGAGTGAGTCTAGCTTAACTGACTCTCAACCATTGGTTCACACTTAGTTAACCACTTAATCAAAACCCTAACTGACTCACCAAAACCTAACTGAAGTCAAAGTGCAATAAATGACTAAATCTCAACTGAAGGAGATCAAACACATGTCATAGCAAGCCAACCATCAAGTGCTAGTGCTCCATAACTTCAATGAACCCTGATGAGGTTAACTGAAGCTGAACTGATCATCAGAAGTTGGTGGAGGAACCCTGTTGACTCCAGATCATTAAATAATAATAAATAATCATTAAATAATATATTTAATGAGAGGAGGAGCCTTAGCTGACTGTTTGAACTGATTGTAACCACCAGTTAGCAATTAGGTGCATTAATATCACTCAGATCACCCCCAAAGTGCTCTAGTTAGCCTCCTTTACTGTAGGAGAAGGCTAAGTTAGCCTCCTTGACTGTAGGTAGGCATGGGTGTGACTAAATGATGTCAATTAATGCTCCACTAATGTCAATTAATGTCAACTATACTTAGGATAGTGGTTTAACTAGGCTAATTTGACCAAAAAGAGTGTGTATGGTGGTAAATGTCTCCAACAAGGGTTGAAACAGGTTCTTAAGAAATCAGTACTCCCCATAAAGTGTCAGATCCCGTCACTTTGCCTCACTGTGGAAATACTCCCCGACACTTTTCCTTTGTAAGAATGCCTCCTCCAATTGAAACAAACCAATGAGGACCATCAAGCTATGCTCCAAGCCATCAAAGAAGCAAAGATCTGGTCAAAGTCCCATTATGAATCCCATATCCACCCGCGCACCTTCAACGAAGGTGATATGGTCCTGGTTTATGACCAATCCAACAACAAGTTGGGGAAGGGAAAGTTCAAATCCATGTAGTATGGCCCATATGTCGTCCACCGCTACCTTGGAAAAGAGGCATACATTCTAGCTGACTCTGATGGACAACTCTTAAACAACCCCCATAACGAGATCTACCTCAAGAGATTTTACACTTAACATCACCAATGAGTCACTTGTAGCATAGTTTTGTCCTTTTTGTTTTACACATTTTTTTGAATCTCGTCTTACATCTTGTTTCCTTGACTTCTCCAGATGGATCCTACCTCAAGTTGCTACATTGTATTTGCTGACGGAGCAAGCAGATGGTATCCAAATCTCGCCTCGGCTACATGGGCTATATATTCTTTGTCATATGAGTTGATCCATATTGATGAAATATGTGTGGGAATTGCAACCAACAACTAGGATGAGTACGATGGTGTCATAGGCCTCTTGGTTTCTTCCCTTCAAATGGTATCTAACACCTCGATATCTTCCTAGAATCCTAGTTGCTTGTCTCCTAGTTGAACAACTGCTACTAGGTACACGATCTCTGCCTCTTTAGAAAGTTCCTGTGCACTTTTGGGAAAAATATCGTACTGATTAATTCACCTAATATTTAATTATCGACTGGGGTTGGTAGGATTAGAGTTGACACAAAATATATGCGAAGGTAGAAGGGTTCCTATGGTGTCGTGGGAATATATTAATAAACAAAAGATCGGAATATCTTTCAAAATTAAAAACCTTGTCAAACTCTAAAGAATTCAACTATCAAGGTAATTGAACCAGGACAGAGTACTAGACAAGAGTGGCATATAGTTATACTACTCTCATCTATAAATAATTAGTGTAAGATAAGAATATGGACAATGTTATTCTATGACACTAAATTATTCTCTAAGAGAATATCTATTTTAATGCTAAACAACTTTCAAGATGAATTGTACGAAATTACAACTAGATATGCTTTTAAGAAGGACTATACATGCAATGGCCAAACGTACATAATAGTTTAAACTAAACCATTTTAGTTCCACTCTCCTTGGTTATTTTGAGGATAAGCATTCATTGTGACTGGAATAGGAGTAGGAGAGGTGTCAAAGTGACTCTCAAAGCCTAGTGAAGAAACTAAATGGAATCAAGTCTAATTTAAGCTCTATGAAAATATGCAGACTAAGGAACGTCCAATTGCAAGTGATGGTAAACATGATCATTTATTTCATAGGTAACTAAATCCTAACTTGCAAAAGATAGAACAAGACTACAAGAAAGTAGACCTAATTTATAAACAAGTAGAAAAATTAATAAAGAGAAGCAAATAGAAAACTTAATAAAGATGATTTTAAATATTATCTTATAGGTTTCTTCAATAATTACATGATAGAAAGAACAAGCCTTATTGCTATGAACAATTTACAAGGTACTAGTCTATTAATGCGTCTAACCCTAAACTTCACATGCAAAGGGATAAATCAAATCAAACAAAATATATAATTACATAATTTTAAACATGGAATGAAAAGAAAGAAGAAATAAGAATACAACTTATTAAGTATTTTAAACGGCCTAATCTAAGGCTGTAATAAAAGACACAACCATTATCTAATTACCACTTATCAAAACATAATCGAAAAACTAAAGAAACGCGTTAAAACAGGTTAAAAGTGCTAAAGGTTGAACGAAAGGATGGATAATAGACTGGAACAAAGGTCTAGATGACAGATAGAACAACCTGTCTGAATGACAGTTTGCACACAAAAAGCACTAAAATGTCAAGAAATAATTAATCTAAATGATTTTAAGATCAACTAATCCATGCACATGATACTAAAATGTAAAGAGCAGAAATTAAACCTACTTAATCAACAAATTTCATAGCAGAATAATCTAAACTATTTTATAATTCAAAAAAGAAACTGTTATTCATTGCATCATTGAACAAACTGAAATATAATTAAACAAATTCATGACAAAACAGAAGTAAATAAAGATGAACCTACTGTAACTTGATCCTATAATATCAAAGAAGTCTATTCTACCAACATAACACCAAGCAATAAAATGGAAAAAATTGAAAAGGAAATTGAAAACCAATTTATGTGCAACTGGTTGCTTACTTCATGAAAGGAACTACATTGACAACATAATATGAAAGTTTAAGCTACAAGATTTAAATAACATGAACGGTTTAAATAACTATATTTCATAAACAAATTATAGATAAAACTATGCTAATTGGAAAAAGAAGGAATAACAAAAATACAGGAATGGAAATCTTTGGTTGACGGGGGGCCCTCCCAACAATCAGAGTGACAACTTGCTAAACGATACTAAAACATGATCATGCACAGCATAAGCAGAACTTCCATTAAATTGAAACAGAGTATTACAGAGTTTTTGGAACCGACTGATTACATATATAAAATAGCTAACTAACTTCAAGATTCAAACTTAACTTCGTTTTCATAACAACGTTTATATATATATATATATATATATAATATTTTTTCAAAGGGAGAGCAAGTTGACCCTTTCAGTGGTTGACTGCTCTTAAGATAAATCAACCATTATGACAAATAACTAAATTAATGCTAAAACATAACGCTCTCCTCTTCCTCTGTGAATCTGGTTTCCTTAAGGCACATGATGTGGCATACATGCTCTAATTTGGCGTGGCTAATGTCAACGTGTCAAGCATAAAAAATATGCTAGCAATCTTCCAGAAAGGGGTTCATAATGTCACTCTGGCACATGGACAACAAGGAGTTTACAGGTCATTTCATGCTCTTAGTGCATAGGAATCTATCAATACCAGCAAGCGTTTAGCTTGGCGGAATAAATGGTGAGTTGTGCAGTGAGCTGGATATGTTCTACACATATCTAGAATGGATGCATGTTCTGTTCGTTGGCTCACCGAAAACTAAAATCTGCAATAATGATTTCATATGTTAGCATATCATCAAATATCATCAAATTTAACCAATAAAATTGTAAAATGATAGAAATAAATCATAACTTGCATAAACCCAAAATATAATCATACCTGAGACTTAATAGTGGATTGTATGATAGAAGATATGCCAGAAAGGTGACAAAAAAATATGTCAAACATGTAAATTATTAACCGAAAACGATGACAAAACGAGGTTCAACATTCCCCCAAACTAAAGGAATTCTAGGTTCCACTGGTCAAAATGAAAAATGGAATTAGAAAGAAGGCAGAGCTGTGTTAGCAGCTGCCTTCGACTTTGATGATGCAGGTGATTTAAATTTCAGTCTCTTGGCTTGTGCTTTTAAAAGAGTATGCCTCTCTTGTTGAGTCCTCTGTGACACACTGACGGCCTTGTGGAGTTTGTCAATGTTTTTGACCTGCAACCACAACTCCTTGTTCTCATCTCATTGCTCTTCAATCAACTTGACATATCCTTCATTTTTCTTTGTTGATTGAGCCAACTCTTAATTTTTCTGATTTATTGTTGGTTGATGTGTCGTAGATGGCTCTGCAGGCTTCTTAGAGTATCATGAAGGACTCATCTCCTTGGATGGTACTTAAATATCAACACTTGAAATTTTTATTTCAAGACCCAAATTTTGAATAGGCATAGAAATAGTTTCATGAATAGGTTCAGGGATGGTCTCACGATCATCATCTTCAAGAATTTCAGCTGAAATGCTAGCTAGGGAAATCATAGAGGTAATGTTAGGTTTTCTTTATTTGGTCACACTATCTGAAGGACTTGTCTGGATAGCAGGCTGAACCATAGGCTGAACAAACTTTTCTTTTTGATCTCTAGTGTGAGGTCCTGATAGGGGTATAAATTTAGCAGATACAGGGACAAAGTGAGTGGACAAAATCGCCTCCGATGTGTCATCATCTAGATGAATGACATTGGGGATTTTCTTTTCTGACGATGGGGATGGTCTGGATTCTTGACGATTAAGATGTCGAGGGTGTTTTCTGATATTCAAATGGGGTTTAAGAAATTTGAATACAAAGTTATCCTAGGGTTTATTATTCTCTTTAAGATGATATAAAATTAAAATCTTAATCAAACTATGATCGTATAGGCTGCCCTTAGGGTTAACAATATTCTTTCTAACCTGGTTCGACGTCTTTTCCAGGATCCTAAGATAAAAGAAAGTGAAATTGAGACAATTTTTATCAATGAAATGAGTTAAAAAATGGATATGATAGGACTTAAAGACACTAAACTTACCTTCACAAGTAATCAAATGGATGATGATGGTTAAAGGATTAAGGTACTCAGGTTTTATCCAACTACGATGAAAACCCTTTCTTCCCGTCACATGTCAAAACTTAGGTTTAAGGGAAAAGTTATGATATTCCCATGGAACAAATCAATTCTTATGTCATAGACCACCTTCTCCTGGAATCTTTGTTGCGCACGCGATTGATTCCTCAATGACTGGGAAGACAAGATGGACAACCCTTTCCTTCCTCCAATCGAACCCCATCGCAAAAAATAGTGAGATTTCCTCATCATACCCTTGCAGTAGATGAAGGAATGGGTTCCAACCAGCGCGTAAAAATACTTCTCAACATTATTTGAACTCGGGAAACTGGAATAATTCTTGGTAGCTCTCAGGTTCGAAATGATTTGGCATGATTAAGCAAAAACTAGGATACATAGTTTATAGAGTATGGAGGAAAGATAACTAACACACTCTACAGTGGTAACGGTCAGTGAAAATTATGGAATGGGAGAAGGTTTGCATGGTGTTGATTTAAAACATTCCATAATCAACCTATCAAATGATCACACAACCATATCGCCATGTTTATACTATCGTTCCATTATGGACATCTTTGAAACATGTGCCGTCAAAAACGCATAATTAATAAGTTTCTAAAGTTTTATTTAGTTCAACCCTGTCCAAAGTAAACTTTGGACAGGTTGAACATTTAACCTAATACGTATGTATAAACCATATTCATAACTATAACCTTTATTTAACAGGAAGGTCGATTATTTGTTAGCTTATACGTGCAAAAAAAAAATAGGATAGGGGTGATGGAAACGTAATGATGATTTGGAAGTACCCTAAGATCAAATCAAACCCATATGGAAGTAAGACAAGATTGTATTAGATCTAAACCATACTTACATCATAATTCAAGGTTGTGGATGTGACTCTAACGATGTGACTCAACTTTTGGCCCAAACAAAATTAAGCTAACACTTAACTGTAGGTGCTAAAATATCAGAGTTTTTATTTAGACCAACATTTGACCCTTCATATGATCCTGCATATGGATTTCTATAAAAATAATCTTTGCTAGATCACATTGTTGCTAATTATGAATTTTCCTAGGCTTCTAGTCCACAAGAAAGTCATATGAAACAATTATTTTGATCTTTTAATTGCACTCTCCCTTGTTCCTCCAATATTTTAAGACCAGTCTTGCTGTTTTCATTATCCTAGAAACACTTTGTCATAAAGGAAAATAAGTCTTTTATAAATAAATTAGAAAAATAAAGGCAAACAGTCTGATTGCCCCCCCCCAAACCAAAGATATGGCATGTCCCCAAGCCATACAAGAAAACTAAGTAATTTCAAAATAAATTAATAAAAGTTCCATCATGTTGTTGTGAATTTTCTCAAGAAAAATAAAAAGTAATTAATAAGTAAAAATTATTCAAATATGTATATTTATCAAAAAAAATAGTGCTGAAGAAGATCATATAAATGATGATAATGTAATTGAGAAATATCATAGGAAAAACTAGTCATCCATACCTCATTGAAAGGATATCTTGTCATCTCAAGAATTTTTGAGGTCACCCTCGAGTTTGTGAGATTTTACAATTATGGGTTCCATTTCTAGGATAATCATATCCTAGTTATTGATTGAATTTAGATTGTCAGATCCAAGGCCAACTTACGGTGATTCTATAATGACATCTTAAACAATAGGCCTAAACATATATTTATATGTATTCTAGTTTATTATCATTATTTCCCGAACCATGTGCATAGTGGTGCATTAACCAGATCTCTTTTACCCGATATTGCTACACTACCAGTGAGCCTATTCAGTACCCCAATGGGTTTACTTGCATTTACTAATCTTCCCCTTTTTTAGGATGTTACTTAGCATTGACTCGCTGCCAGCAGGCCTGCTCAGTACTATTAGATTTTTATCATTCAAGCTAGCATTATGATCTTAGGATCTTTAATTGAGAGAATAACATGCACAACAATAAAACACAAGAGACAAGAGACAAAGAATTTTCCTCAGGGAAACCATAAAGGAGAAAACCCCGCAACTTCCTCAGAGATAGAATCAACACCAAAAGTAAAACCCAAAAACATAAAGATGATCTTGTGACAGTAGTAGTCTCTCTCTTGTCCCATCAACTTCTCTCTCACTCATGTGCCCCAATGAGTGAGTGTGTGTGTGTGATAAATGGAGAGACTCACTCTCTATTTATATTCTTTTATTCACTTAATTTCCTCTCTAACATGTTAGCCTCACTTAACAATTACTTACTAGAGCCGACATCTCTAGGAGAGTCTAATAACCCTAATGCCCCACAACTTGTGGGGACTTGGCCCCCTCCAACAAACAAGGAGGGTTATCCTTAACACAACGGTGGGGACTATTGCCCCGAATTACAATAAATCACCTAGGGTCGACTTCTCTAGGATAGTCTAATAACCCTAGGGCCCCACAACTATGGGGACTTTAACCCTTGATCAATAGGATGGTTACCCACAATGACTTGACACGACTTGTTCATATTATATAAACTCTCGATCGGAACATCAGGGCATCACATGACTCAATTACATTACAGATACTTCCCAAAATAAACATTGGGGTACAATACATAAGATATACAAGTGAATACATTCCGAAGTTACAATTTCATCAACACTCCCTCTTAACTAGGAAGGTATTCTCTCAACACAATTTATCAGCACAAGTCTTCTTCTATGTATCATCAGGATCATCGTCAAGTCCTCGTAATCTTCAATTCATCTTCATCTTCAAGTCATATTCATATGGATCTAGATCATCACTCGATCCGGATCATCATCACTGGATCTGGATCATCTCTGCTAGATCAACATCAGTGGATCTAGATCATCACTCGATCTGGATCATCTCTGCTGGATCATCATCATTGGATCTAGATCATCTCTCGATATGGATCATCATTGCTGGATCATCATCACTGGATCTGGATCATCACTGGATCTGGATCATCTCTGCTGGATCAACATCACTGGATCTGGACCATCACTCGATCTGTATCATCTCTATTGGATCATCATCACTGGATCTAGATCATCACTCAATCTAGATCATTACTGCTGGATCATCATCACTAGATCTAGATCATCACTCAATCTAGATCATCACTGGGTTAACATCACTGGTGCTATCTCATGATTCTTCTCATCACAGGAAGTTCTACAGAGCCATCCCTTTTTCATGTTGGGTGTAGGCCTAGCCTCCATGTAGGTATTCTTTAGCACTTGTATCTAACCCTAAGTTAGAATGGCCCACCTAGCACTTACATATGACCTTGACTCATCAGAAAGGCATGCCCAGCACTCACATCTGACCATGAGAGAAACTTAATCCTCTCACCATGTCAGAATGTACTAGCCCTCACATATGAACGTGGAAGGAACTTCATCCTCTCACCATGTCAGAATGGCACAACCCTTACATCTGACCTTGGATCGTCAGAATGGCATAGCCCTTACATCTAACCTTGAATCATCATAAAGGCTCTCATTCCTAGACTGAGGATCCCTGGTAACTGACTAGGTGCCTCCATTCAAAGAATGGAAATAGCTCTTATATGTGATCAAGTGGGAACGCATCCCTCAATCACATAATAATGGCCCTGCACTTATATTTTATCATGTGAGACTACATCTTATAGTCATATCAGAATGGCCCTTAGTCCTAGACAAAGTATTCCTGGTAACTGACCAGGTACCTCCATTCAAAGAATGGCAATAGCCCTTATATCTGATCATGTAGGAACCAATCCTACAGTCATATCAGAATGGCTCAACACTCATATCTGACATGGAAGGAACCAATCCTCTCACCATGATAGAATGTCTCAGCCCTTATATTTGACCATGGAAGGAACCTAATCCTCTCACCATGTCAGAATGGCTCTAGGTCTCATCATTTCCCCTTTGAGTGAACCTCTATCTAGAGAACACCAAGCTTCTCACTGAAGTACTCAAACTTCACTTTGGCCATTTCTAGCATAGAATCACGTTAGGGTTGATTACATTCAAGGATAACCTATGAGCTTCGCTAGGATAGATTACATTTGAGGACAACCTACAGGTCTGTTTACATCTGAGCAACCTATGAGCTTCATTGGGATTTATGCTCAGACAACCTGTCTTACCGATTATGCTAGAACTCCCTCTTTCAAGAGATCTTGATCTGGACCACATATTGGAGCTTCACTACTGCTCTCTGCATCATACAAAAATGAAAGTCAGATCAATCACATCAAATAGTAGTTTTCAAAATAAACATACTACCTCCCAAATAGCAAGTGGAAACATCTTTTGCCTCAGCTGTACTTAGTGCCATGCAGGATTCCATCCTACCAAACCAAGAGATCACACTTGATCCCATACTGAAGTAGCACCTCAAAGTTCTCTTCCTATAAATGGCACTACCTGCCCAATACGAATCCTCATAACCCTCCAGGTTAATATTCTAATTCACCTCATACTTGAGCCTGTAATCAACTATACCCTTCAAGTACCTCACTACATGCTTTGTAACCATTAGGTGAACATGTCTCAATGTGTTCAGACAAAAGAAAATATCTAGTCTAGTATTCATCAGGTACATCAAGGAATAAATCATCTGATGATACATCATGGCATCAACCAACTCCGATGAAGCAACACTCAATAGCTTCAGGTTCGATGCCATAGGTGTGGTC
Organism: Pseudotsuga menziesii; assembly: GCA_001517045.1. NCBI lineage: Eukaryota > Viridiplantae > Streptophyta > Pinopsida > Pinales > Pinaceae > Pseudotsuga > Pseudotsuga menziesii. The sequence goes on along the minus strand of LPNX010214623.1, from coordinate 421,812 downwards.
ATGGCCTTACATTCCATCATCCTTAGCCTCTTCAGGATCTCTACTACATACTTCCCTTTTCCACACCTCCATGCCTAGAATGTAGTGCATCATCTCCAAATCCTTTATCTTGAACTCAACATCAAGTCTTCTTCTTGCAAATTTAATGAGTTCCTCTTTTCTATCAGAAACAAGTCATCGACATATAACAGGAGCATCACTAGTCTTCCGCCTTCAACCTTGAAGCAAAGGTTGGAATCCTCTTTACTCTCAGTAAAGCCTAGAGTCATCAGTAATCTTTCCATCCTGTAGTACCATGTTGAATCTCAGGATATTTTGTAGTCACTCCCTCTAAAGCGGGGCATCATACTCCCTTTGTCTTCCGTACTCTATGCACTGAAACATTACGTACAGGAGTGACAAGTATCTTCCTATGCTATTAATATTCTATGTATCCATCTAGTGTATAGAGTTTCTTCAACCTTGTAGCAAAGGTTAAGATCTTCATCAAGCTCATCATGTATGTGCTTCAACTCCCACTGGCTGAAAATGTCTCTTCATAGTCTATGGCTTCTTTTCATGAGAAGCCTTGTGCTACGAATATTGCCTTGTATCCCATGATGTATCCATCTACTGCATGATGGAACTACGAACTTCCTTTCACATATCGATACTACATCCTAGACATCATTCTTCTTGAACTGGTCTTCCCTTTATTCTTGGTTACTTCTTCATAGCTGGAAGGTTCTACATCAATGATGTCATTGCATTCATCATATTATTCTTCCTCTTGAACTGTCGTAACTTGTTCTTCGGAACAAGTCTCATCCTTCTTTGCTTGTAGGTGATTTTACACGATCTTTCCTACAAGTCAAATGCATTAGTTGTATGGTTAGAAATATTTCACAAGGTATATTCATAATGAAAATTTCGTTTGCATCAATATTTATGATTATGCTACTATTTTAGCCAATACAACATTCATCCATATCTCACAAAAACTTTCTAGATTCCTTCCATCTCTACCAGGACAATATTGAGATTGTGCACTAATCCAATATGTCAGCAAAGAGGTTTCATTCTAGATAAGTAGCAATGGAGAGTTGTATAGAACCATGAGCTACTTACCCATCACATGCATATTAGTAGTATACTGTCATTAATGCAAACATTCTATCATGCATAATACATCAACTGAATATAAACAAATGCATAACAAAACAATATCATGAAATGACAATTGAATACTTATCTTTATTTGTTTCATGGGTAGACTCCTTCTCAAGCCTTTAGCTTCGTCATCTTCTTCATTCATAACTTCATCATTTATTATCCAAATGCTAATATGGATAAGAGGTTCTTCAAGAGTTGAGTTCTTCATATTCCTCATTGCTTGAGGGATCTTCTTTAGATGGTGAGAGATTGATCTTCAGTTGCTCCCATCTTCTTTTCTCTTATTATGAGTTGAGCTTCTTCTTGTGTGTGCTCTTCCTAGAGTCTCCTGAAAGTAATCACTTCCTTCTAGCACACATTCCTTACATGAATGAATCCCATGATCTTGGGAGGCCATTGAAGGTGGCTATCATCACTTCTTCTTCTACTGCTACAAGTTGTTCTTTGATTTGAGAGACCCTTGTAAAGTATGACTGTATGGTCTCTGCATTCTGGATCTTCACAATCTTCAACTGGTTTCTTAAGTTCATATTCTGATTTATGTTCTTACCTTCAAATATCTTGGTCAAGGAATCAAACATATATTTCGGTGTACAAGGTGATCCATGATTGAATAAACAATGATCTTCTTGGCCTTAACCAAGTTCTTCTTGTGTAAGGATTCTAGCCTCATCTCCCTTTGGAACTGGAACCTCTCTTCTTATGTAGGTTTCCAATTCATTTTCTTTAGAGAGATCATATACTTCCATGCTTGGAATTTGTCAACTTCACCAAGCTTATCATCAAGCTTATGTGATATATAATTTTGAAATGAGAACCTCAAATGAAAATAGTAAAAGATAGATCTTATCAATTTGAGGTGTCCATCTTGGTTTTGTAGCTGTTGATCTAGGGTTTGTCAGAGAAAAAATAATTTTTAAAACTTGGAATATTTTAGATATGATTGGATAGAAATATATATCTCTTCAATGTGAGCTGTCCAATGTACTCCTTTTCTTAAAACAGTGGAGGGAAGCTCCTGGAACAGGAAGCCCTAGTTTTCCAATTTCTTCTGCAGAAATGCCTGATACTGTTTCTGCGATATCCCCGAAATTAATACTCCTCTATGTCTAAAACTTTGCACTGAGGTAGCCTCGCCTATCCCTGTTCCAATATCATAGTTTTCATCAGAATTTCGTTCACCAATTGGGACTGATGATCATTTTCCCAAGATGACCGGTTACAAGATTGTTCAGAACAACGAAGTTGTACGGACTGCCACGTGTCACTGTTTCATCTTCTGGATCTAAAACTTGGACCACATAAATTAAAGTCCATGGCCTTTCTAGAACATCTTCATAAATTTCATTTGGACCTTTTTATCCCAATATATAGCAATTCTCCCCAGGTGTTCTGTTTAGGGATGAATCCTGGAAGAGGCTGGAACCCTAACTTGGAGAGATCATATCTCCTAGAATATAGTGCATCCAAGGCGAAATTTTGGATACAGTGTAAGTCAAGATTTTATCTTTGGAATGTGAAAGTTTCAGCTCCTGATCCATCACCAATCCCTAGATATAGCGAATGTACCAAAACTTATCAGTTTTAGTATTTAGGGTTTTTCCAGCTCAGGGTCAAACTAGGGTTTGAATTTCCCATAGTTTCACCCAACCAAAAATCTCGACCCAGGTCTCTAAAATTTGATTTTGATGAGAAGAGAAATCCTATGCCGGGCTCACTCAAAAAATTCCTCTTCTATAAGAAGCCCTAATTTCCCGCACCAAAAACTGAAAATGCTCGGAATCGAATTCCGCTTCGATTGAAAGATGCACCCTTCAATGGAGAGTCAGCGTAGCATACTTTTGTTGATGGATTGTGGAGAGAGACCCAAAAAGTAAGAAGCCCTAGCTTCTTCATCTGCATGATGTCTTCTTCTCAAGTTATCTCTGATACCATGTTAGATTTTTATCATTCAAGCTAGCATTATGATCTTAGTATCTTTAACTGAGAGAATAATATGCACAGCAATAAAACACAAGAGATAAGAGACACAAAGAATTTTCCTCGGGGAAAACATAAAGGAGAAAACCATGCAATTTCCTCAAAGATAGAATTAGAACCAAAAGTAAAACCCGAAAACATAAAGATGATCTCTTGGCAACAGTAGTATCTCTCTTGTCTCAGCAACTTCTCTCTCACTCATGCACACCAATGAGTGAGTCTGTGTGTGATAAATAGATAGATCACTCTCTATTTATATTCTTTCGTTCACTTAATTTCCTCTCTAACATGTTAGCCTCACTTAACAATTACTTACTAGAGCCGACATCTTTAGTAGAGTCTAATAACCCTAGTGCCCCACAACTTGTGGGGACTTTGCCCCCTCTGACCAACAAGGAGGTTTATCCTTAACACAACGGTGGGGACTATTGCCCCGACTTACAATAACTCACCTAGGTTCAAATTCTCTAGGATAGTCTTATAACCCTAGGGCCCCACAAATGTGGGGACTTTAACCCTTGATCAATAGGAGGGTTACCCACAATGACTTGACATGACTTGTTCACATTATAGAAAGTCCTGATCGGAACATCGGGGCATGAAATGACTCAATTACATTACAGATACTTCCCAGAATAAACATCGAGGTACAATACATAAGATATACAAGTGAATACATTCCAAAGTTACAATTTCATCAACAAGTACCCCGACGAGTTTGCTTCATATAATAATTTTGAGTATATGGAAGTCGGTTGGTACTGGAGTGTGTTAATCTTGCTAAACACATAATTCATATTAAAAAAATTCATAAAATGGCCTTAACTATAAATCATGTCGAAAGAGAATAATTTAAAGTCATTCTTTGACCTTTCAATATATCTTTTCATAAAGGATAAGTAATGTTCCCTACAAGCAAAAAGAAAATTTACTTACTTTTTGGTTACCACAAAAATTCTGAAGAGACAAGTTTTGATGGTGAGTATATAGGATAAACTAGTAGTTTGTAGGTGTGAAAATTCTGAAGGAAATGATGATTAAAGTAAGTCTCTTCGAGCAACTGTTTAAATAATTGGGTATGAACATGTCTGAATCAAGACACCATATATAAAGCATAACAAAATCATAAAATAAGAGGTTGAAAATGATACACAAGAATTATAAAACTTCAAAGTTAAGATATATTTTGAGTGTTTTTAGAGCACTTTTTTTTCCAGATAATATCTCATAAGACACTTACAGAAATAGAAAGAACCATTTGTAACCAAACTACAAAACCACTTATTAGATGATTCATTTTATTCTTGAAAACATTATAGAAAAAGAGTCCCCTATAAACAAATTATTAGGAATGACTCTTATTTATTCAAGGAAATACTCATATATTTACATATATACAAGTGATGATGACCCAAAATACTTTTAAGAATCAAGAGGAGGAAGAGTTTTTGGAGAGGGAAGGCTCATGGCTACTTCTATCCTAGTAGGGTCCACCTTGATCCCTTGGGGAAAAACATGATGTCTCGGACAAAAGTGACATGTAGGTATTTTTTTTAATGGACATTCTTGTTGGGAATGTTTAGTCTTACATATTGGATAGAAAATGCTCTTTGTTGCTCATTCTTCTTCCACTTTCTTCATGTAAGTTTGGTTTCTAAAGTGAGTATACCTGGAAGGTTTCTTTAGAGGTGAGAATGGGGTATCCCAATGTTATTTTCTAGGAGAGATATTCCTCCGATCAACCATGAGTCTTATAGGGATGGAAGATGATGCTGTGAATGTTTTGATCTATGATATTACTATGTTTATTGAGTGGCAAAAGAGAGCTTTCACCTAGGAAGGATTGACAAAACCAATGAAGTTTAGCTTTCCCTATTAGTGAAAAAGTTGTATTATTTGGTTTTGTAACTAGTGGAAGTTTTAAGGGTTCCCAATGGTTAGTGCCCTTACACTTGTCAAGGATGAGTCCCTCGGGACCTCCTACCAGGATCTATTCTCTTTTTATGGCTTCCCCTGTAAGATCTCTCAAAAGAGTCCTTAGCAGAACTAATCCCTATGGGTGTTTTTTTTATGCCATTCTAATGAGTTAATGGTTGGGGTATTATGTCCCTCGTAAAAATTAAGAGGAAATTTTTACTGTCTTAGCGAATCTAAGTTTGTTTATAAAAACTAAATAAAAACCTATATTACTACTACTACTGGATTTGAGGGTGCCTGTTATAACAGATGCGCAGGTTCTTACCTCTCATCTTACCGCTCCCCTGCTACTAGTCTATTACTAAATTTCATATCTATTCTACCTTACAAAATAACTCCCTGACAACGGTGCCAAAATGTTGGGAAAAATATCGTACCGATTAATTCACCTAATATTTAATTATCGACCGGGGTTGGTAAGCTTAGAGTTGACACAAAATATATGTGAAGGTAGAATGGTTCCTATGGTGTCGTGAGAATATATTAATAAACAAAATATCGAAAGATCTTTCAAAATGAAAAACCTTGTCAAACTCTGAATAATTCAACTATCAAACTAATTGAACTAGGACAGAGTACTAGACTAGAGTGTTATAAAGTTATACTACTCTATTCTATAAATAATTACTATAAGATAAGAATATAGACAATGTCATTCTATGACACTAAATTATTCTCTAAGAGAAGATCTATTTTACTGCTAAACAACTTTCAAGATGAATTGTACGAAATTACAACTAGATATGCTTTTAAGAAGGAATATACATGTAACTACAAAATGTACATAATAGTTTAAACTAAACCATTTTAGTTCCACTCTCCTTGGTTATTTTGATGATAAGCATTCACTATGATTAGAATAGGAGTAGGAGAGGTGTCAAAGTGACTCTCAAAGGAAGTGTAGAAACTAAATGGAATCAAGTCTAATTTAACCTCTACGAAAAATATGCAAACTAAGGAACGTCCAATTGCAAGTGATAGTAAACATGATGGTTTATTTCATAGATAACTTACTCCTAACTTGAAAAAGATAGAACAAGACTGCAAGAAAGTAGACCTAACTTATACACAAGTAGAAAACTTAATAAATAGAAGCAAATAGAAAACTTAATAAAGATGACTTTAAATCTTATCCTATAGGTTTCTTCAATAATTACTTGATATAAATAACAAGCCTTATTGCTATGAACAATTTACAAGGTACTAGTCTATTAATGCGTCTAACCCTAAACTTCACATGCAAGGGGATAAATCAAATCAAACCAAAGATATAATTACAAGGCAATACAATAGACTAAAACACATGACATAATTTTAAACATAGAATGAAAAGAAATAAGAAATAAGAATAAAACTTAATAAGTATTTTAAACGGTCTAATCTAAGGCTGTAAGAAAAGACACAATCATTATCTAATTACCACTTATCAAAACATAATTGAAAAGCTAAAGAAAAAGGTTAAAAACAAGTTCAAATTGATAAAGGCTGAATGAAAGGTTGGATAACAGACTGGAACAAAGGTCTAGATGACAGACAGAACAGGCTATCCGAATGACAGTATCCACACAAAAAACACTAAAATTTCAAGAAAAAATTAATCTAAATGATTTTAAGGTCGTTTGATCCATGCAGATGATACTAAAATGTAAAATGCAGAAATTAAACCTACTTAATCATCAAATTTCATAGCAAAATCATCTAAACTAATTCATAATTCAAAAAGGAAATTGTTATTCATTGCATCATTGAACAAACTGAAATATAATTAAACAAATTCATGACAAAACATAAGTAAATAAAGTTGAACCTACTATAACTTGATCCTATAATATCAAAGGAGTCTATTCTACCAACATAACACCAAGCAATAAACTGGAAAAACTTGAAAAGGAAATTGAAAACTAATTTATGCGCAGCCGGTTGCTTACTTCATGAAAGGAACTACATTAACAGCATAATATCAAAGTTTAAGCTACAGGAAATAAATAACATGAATTATTTCAATAACTAGATTGCATAAACAAATTATAGATAACACTATGCTTATTGCAAAAATAAGGAATAACGAAAATACAGGAATGGAAATCTTTGGTTGACGGGGGACCCTCCCAGCAATCACAATGATGAATTGCTAAATGCTACTAAAACATGATCATGCATAGCATAAGAAGAACTTACATTAAATTGAAACAGAGTATTACAGAGTTTCTAGAACTAACTGATTACATATATAAAATAGCTAACTAATTTCAAGATTCAAACTTAACTTATTTCGCATAGCAGCATTTATATATATACAATGTTTTTTCAAAGGGAGAGCAATTTGACCCTTTAAGTGGTCGACTGGTCTTAATATATGTCAACCATTATGACAAATAACTAAATGAAGGCCAACACATAATGCTCTCCTCCTCCTTCATGGATCTGGTCTCGTTAAGGCAGGTGATGTGGCATACATGCTCTAATTTGGCACAGCTGATGTCAAGGTGTCGAGCATAAAAAACATGCTAGAAATATTCCAAAAATTGGTTCGTGATATTACTTTGGCACGTGGACAACAAGCATTTTATAGGCCATTTCATGCTCTTAATGCTTGGGAATCTATCAGTACCAGCTCGCAATTAGCTCGGCGGACTGAATGGTGAGTTGTGCAGTGAGCTAGATATGCTCTACACATATCTAGAATGGATGCATGTTTTGTTCATTGGCTCACTGAAAACTAAAATCTGCAATAATGATTTCATATGTTAGCATATCATCAAATATCATCATATTTAACCAATAAAATTGTAAAATGATAGAAATAAATCATAACTTGCATAAATCGAAAATATAATCGTACCTGAGATAGAAAATATGCCAAAAAGATGACAAAACATATGTCAAACATGTAAATTATTAGCTGAAAACGATGAGAAAATGAGGGTCAACATGCACTAAAGCGTTGGTTAGAACACTTGAATCCATCACATTCAGACATGTTCCTAGAAACCTCAATAGTGTAGCAGAACAAATGGTTAATGACATTCTAGAATGGCACATTCATCATCGCATATAGGAAGCATATAAAAACCTACATCATACATCATCATATATAAACATGCATACATATGTAACATATACCATCTAGGCATTTTTCCACATCATAAAAAGACACACAAATAAAAACCATAAAAGTGCATCCACGTGTGTCATATATATATATATATAAATCGAATGTCCAAATATGTCCAGTACAAAAATGAGAAGCTACATATTCTTTCTCAGCTAAATATACATGGAGGTACAAAAATCCTAAGTGCACCAACACACTATGGGCAGCCCCAATATCTTGTACACCGAGTCGGATCCATTCTCATCCGACTCTGTATCCTCCCTTGAGGAAGCACCACTCTCCATAAGTATGTCTCCCCTTGCGTCTACACATACATACTCAGCAGCCACAATGATCCTATTCATCAGAGGAATCTAATGTGGAGGCACATGGAAGCAGGAAGCAATCAGATCATCATCTATATACTTCTAGCCTTCATCAAAAACCCCCTTTAGTAGATGCTCCACATACAATTTCAAATCATCCAAAGCCTATTTCTCCCAATGGGGTTTCGGTGCGAGTGAGGCTGGTACCACAATCACACCCATCTGTCGCTGGTAACCTGGCAGAGGACAAGGAACAACATATGGACATGCAAACAAATACATCATTATTCTATGCATATCATAATCTAACTATCAACTAGCTAAAGTACTCTATATATGAATGTAAGCACAAAAAAATCATGTATATGTACCAGCTGGTCCCTAGGATTGGCCTGGAGGATGGGGCATCTTGGCATCTCTATGATAATCCATCCTGGAATAAGGGTGGTCCTCAATGACTACCGGGAGCTAACACCACTACTCTAGTATCTCCTACATAAAGAAGCATCCCACCCTGCCACCTCCCTCACGCACCATCATGTCACACCACCTACGCATCTGTAGCTCTCGCGGCCCACTCTCCCGCACTACCATATGCGAACATAGATTCGATACTCTCTCAAAGAAGAAAGCACACAAGAAGGAGCCAAAGCATAAGTCTCCTCTAGATGTCCTTACATTGTTCAATGCATGCTAAAACGCAAGCAAATACATCTAGGCCCATCCATAGTAAGTGCCCCCCATGGCACTCTCTACCACCTAGAGCTTCCCTCCTAATATCTTGTGGCTCCCTAAGGAACCAAAGATGCATAGTACCATCGCTGCAATGGCCCATGTGCTGGGGTCATTAATATCACAAACCAGAATGTGTGACCCCCACACATATGCAGTTCCATAGCAGTGCCTCTCGCACAGCTTCTCTAGACTATCCTTGCGAGATATTTTTGGCACTAGATTGCCAAATACTCCCAGCATCGAGAGCCCAGTCAAGAAGTATACATCTCGTAGCATGATCTCCAGATGTTGCCCCTATATGATGAAAATACCCTCCTCGCATCCCAGAAACTCACCAGTGTCTCAAGAAACAAGCACAAACTCTTCATCAAAGGGATCCACATGAACTTGAGAAGCCCACAATGGGATAGCATACCTCACACATTAGCATCCCATAAAGACTCCTCTCGGAGCTCTTTGCAATTCTGCTCCCTCTATATAGTACCAGGCATCCTGCACAATCACTAGAACCCTTTTAGCCTCAGCTTTAAGCAAAAAAATCACCCTGGGAGTAGGTCGTACCTTCTAGGCCAAAACCAACGTCCAAGTTGCACACTTTGGATAGACTAATGCAACTAAGTCACACTTTCATTCTCGATAGGAGCGACCCCCAGACGCACATTTCTGCTCGATAGGAGCAACCTAGTCGCACCTATATGGCCAGAAAGAGTGACCCAGTCACTCCTTTGGCCTCAAAATGAGAGACCCAGCATCAAGAATCCCTAGCAGGCCAGTAAACGGTCCTGGGTTAGCAAATAGAAAAACTAAACCACAGAAAAAGGTGATATTTGCAAGAACTCTTACCTGCAAGTAGCGGATCAAAAAACTGCCGATCAAAATGGGAGAAATCAACAAATGAAGTTCGGGGCCCTCTTCTCAAACTCAACAATGAACAGTAACAATGACACTTGTCATGGGGTACCCACCTAATTATAGGCCTCATTAGTCCTATTTTTCTTCTGGTCATGACAGAGCCATCTGGAATCCATTTGAGACATCGTTCGCACTGATAGTTTTAGTTTTCTGTCCTCTATCTTTTGATCAGGCCATTGTTTCATGTTTAATAATTTAATTTTTAGATCATTTCCTAGAATTCATATCATTTTTCATGCATTTGGCATATAACTGTCTCGATACATGTACTTACATCATATGTAGTATAGTTCATCCATTACAACTTACACTGATTCTTCGGACCTGTTCCCAGAGGTCACCTCAATTTGCATGCCTCTGCCACATCATTTTGTGTTCCTCTATCGCATAGATTCATGTTCCTCTATCTTGAACTATCTTGTCCATGTATTGGTATATTCAAGAGCCACTTACTCCATCCATACTACATGGTTGGTCACCTTTGACCACCTTTCACCATCCCGCCATGGGGCACCACCAGTGCCCTTGACCTAGTTAACCATATTAGAGTTTTTGTTAAGCTATTTTTTTACTCCTAAAAGAATAAAAGGATCATCGAGTATCCTTGCTTCCTTTCTCACTCATTAAAGTATAGGAAAGGGCATCTACATAGTCTCATCTATCTCCTTTTGTGGACTATGTCGACTACCATATGAAAGAAAAGGATGACCTTGGCACACTCAATCCAAGAACTTTTCCCTCTACATCCTTTTATTCTTTCTCAAGCATTGGGACTGAAATATACAAAAAATCTCACAATGGGTTGTCTTTAAGCTCTTTTCCATCCTTCTCATAAAGAAAATATTTCCGAGCAATCTTGGTTTCGTTCATGCTCGTTAAAGTATTTGAATGACCGTCCAATTAGTACAGGTTTAACCTTTTCCTACCTGATTGGACTACCAATGGTAAATAAGTCTCCCATCCCCCCAAGCATGGGAGACCTCTCCTATGTACACTTGTATCCTTTTTCGAGAACATGAGACTATCAACAAAAAAGAGACCCCATTAGAGTCTTCTTCATGCTTTCAGACTCTCTAAAATTGAAATCACCATCAAGCATTTACCGTCTTGGGATCACTAAAAATCCATGAGATCATACCATAATGGTGTCTTTAGACACCACCCCGCATGTTACAGTTTGAAAACATTCTCCCTTTGGTTCGCCTTTGTTTAGAGTCATCTGCGATGCGTCTTCCTTGGATCTGATGAATATCAAGTATATTATCTACCCCACCCCAAGTAATTCCCATCTCTAGTTACATTCTCAGTATAACAGCCATGATCTCCCTCCCTTGAGTCAATTTCATTTGCTGTCAGTTCAACCATGTCGTCATACTTTGAAAAAAGGAAGTCTGATTCCCCCATGATTCCCTACCCCCGTTTCCCCATTCAGTGTGTCAGTCCCCAGATTGTCTCATGTCTTTGGTTATCTCCCTCGTGCTTCTGGTTAATGAAACATCATCGCCTTGGTTCGTTGCAGGTATCCCTCTGTCGATGAAAACACATATATTCCAGAGAATAGACCCAGAGGTCCCTGTATCTTGATTTTATTAACCCCATTGATGAGTTCCTTAGACCACTTGAGAGGAGTCCTAAGTGCCACTCAGGATGGTTGTGTCTCACATGCTCTACTTCAGCTACATCATCTCACCATTGAAATTCTTACAGGGTATTGGTTCATACAGTATTTGTTCGAAGACCCTGGTTGTCACTTGACTCTAGCATATTGGTGAGTCTATTTAGGGACCCATATAGGTTCATGTCCCTTGTGATTTATGGGTTGTGTTGGAGACAAGGTTCAGAAGCTCTAGATCACTGATTCTATATAGATTCATAATTGATGCAGTATATTGTACCACATAGACTCTAACTCCCCATCAGCAAGTTCCTACAGCCATGTAAACTTCCAAATCTAATAGGTCATCAATTGTGAAGATATATAATTCCATGGGAATGCCATGGGTACGATGTATCATTTCTTTAGATGAGTATTTTATTCATCCTCTCAGGGAGAACACCATTATGTAACACCGATTTTATAGGATCGGCTATTGCACTTTGGAGCCTATATCACATTATTCTTTTTGACATTGTTACGAGCATGGGTATGCACGCCTCATCCATATACATGTCACATATTATTTTTATCTCACCCATTGATGGGAAGAAACATTAATACAAAAATAAATCCACCATGTCTCGAACCAGGAAGTACCACCTCTCCCCATAGATCCTATGATGTTCGTCATCCATACGATGAGCTCCTACCCTCACACATCCTGGGGAAATCTATTCACCCAAAAAAACACCCAACTTGCTCCATATAACTTACACCACATAAAGATATCCATTTCCTAACCCTTATTGACCCCCACATCCTTGTTTAACCTATGCTTTCCCCTCAAAGGCTAAAAAAAATAAAAAAGGGCTTAAAACCCCATAACAGAGCCAAAATAGCTCACAAAGGGGCTAAAGTCCTCAAAAAGGGGCTAAAAACCCTTAAAGGTCCTAAAAACCCCAAAGGGATCTAAGAAAGAGGAGAAAAGGGCTTAAAACCCTAAATAAGGGCTAAAAACCCTAAAATAAGAGAAAAATCTATAAATAAGAGGGTAGGGGTTAGTCTCAGCACATGCCCATTTCTTCCTACTGTTACTCTGCCCGTATGAGTGCCTTGAGAAACCATCATTCTCAAGCCATTCATTCCCTTCACTCCATTTTTCTCCACTAGCCAAACCTCTTGTATGTTGAGCCTAGCTCCATACCACCCGACCTTGTAGAGAGGTAGCTTCTTGAACCTGGGCATGGTGGCCCCATTTTAAATCAAGCTGGAAGGTATATGGTCTCATTTATTCTATTTGTTTTTGTTTCATAGGTTGTTTATATATACATCTTATGATTTCTAACATTTTATTGCAGGTTCTCCATTATTTGCCTTTAAGATTTTTTGCGGGTTCTTCTTTATCCATTTGACTCTATCCTTCCGTACTATAGATGGAAGGTAGGTGCAACTTCACGTAGATAGGGATTTAATCCTACTACATTTTTCAAACAAGTTTAGCATTTGGGAAGGTTTTTATTTCATGTTCAACAATATGGGTGTTACGAAGAGAAACCTGCTATGGCTTGGGGTGATTGGCGACTCTGCTGGGGAGGTTCCTAGTTGATTTTATTTGGAGTTAGGGGCACAATGGGCTTGACTTGCTCTCTATTTCTCCCTGTTTCTCTGTCACATTTTATAGTTTGTTAATTCATAGACATTACCCTTGAGTAGTTTGACCTTGGCTTGATTTTTACCGTTGTTTTTTCGTTATACGTGGGTTTGTCCTATACATCCATGTATACACAGGAGTTCTGCCTATATATCTGCGTACATATGCAGGATTTCTGCAAGCAGTCACATACATCCTCACTTTTGTGGTTGATTTTTACGTGGGAATTTGTTGGGTGGGTTGTGGGTGTGGCTGGGTGCTCCTGGGTACCAATACTATCTATTGACTGCTTCCTCTGTGACTAGAGACAACTTTTTCATTGATTTTTCTTTGAAAGTAGTTTTAGTCATTTATCTTTATGTTTTTCCATTAGTTCATTACTCTTTTTGTCTCGGTGTCTTGTTGGGATTTTGTTTTATACTTGCTGCAGAGACTGAGAGTTTTAAATCACTTTTATTGCATTTTCATTCTTTTATATTGAAAAATACAAAATAGTTGCGCTCTTAGTTAGATATTATATATGGATCTGAGGAGGTATTTTCATTGGATTGCTTTGATGAGAGTTGTCTTTACACTTTCATATAAGAAGGATTGCATTGGCATTCGAAAAGGAATAATTTTACATGCATCTCATATAGTGGCATACCCTATTTTTCATTATACACAATTGCACTTGGCATTGCTTGTTGGGTGTGCATATTTACTTCACTGTTGAGTCATAACTTCATTAGTTGCATGACCATCTCCCTATGAGTAATCACATCCAATTAAAATCAACGCTTAATAAAATGAATTACACTTGTTGGGTGAAATTAATGTCGTTTTAATTTCGTTGTAGTAGTTTCCCAACCATTTAATTTGTCAATCCGAGGTTCGTAGGATTACGAAGCACATGCAAAGTATATGTAGGGATGAAGTGAAATTAAGCTAATCTAACCCCCTGTGAAACTAATACTAATATAATCTAACCCCCTTTAAGCCAAAACACACGACTGAAAGTAAATTGCATACAAGAAAGACAACATATGAAGAGCAACAAGACAACACATGTGAGCTCACATTAACAATAAATAAATCTTAATTTACATAACAATAATCAATGACAAATCATGAAAGCATCAAATATAATATTATGAACAAAAGTTAAGAATTCCCTTCTCCATATTACAAAGTCAATACTAACTTCTACAATCTACTATCTACCTAAGATTATCTAAGATCAATCAAGATTCAATATTAATGAAATGAAGAGAGAGCACTCTCTTTTATACATGAAGGAGATAACCATCTCATAATGAGAGATCCATTATTCTCTCAAACACTCTCAACTAATTTCTTATTATTACAAGATATGATCCTTTCAAATCCTCCACATGTCTCTTACAAATTCTCCACATGTCTCTTATAAATCCAAGATAATATATGCCAACCAAATCTCCATGATTTTCTCCTTGGACTATTCTTTGAATAACTATCTCCTTGAAATGGTGGAGGAGATATTCGAGAATCCTTTTCTCGAATTAATCCTTCACATATTCCTACACATTACAAAGCTCATCAATACTTGAGATATTAGTGAAAAACATGTTAATTTCTAATCTTTTAATCATAAATTCACTTATAATACTAAAATGAATAAAGTGGAAATAATAAGGTGAAACCCACATATATGTATGATAAAAGGTTAATGGAACGATGAAATGTGAGGAATAGCGGAAGATAAAGTGGATGAAAATATGACATTTCTAAGTCTTAACATACTCCCCAACTGAACTTGTTGCATGTCCTCATGCAACCATGTATGGATATTCTCAAGAAATTTTGGCATCTGAACTTGCCTTTGATTGATGATGTCTTTTTAACAATGAATGTTTCCAAGGTGTGAAATACATGAGTAACAACTAGCATTTCCTTATGGTTGGTTCTTGTGTGACAAACATGAATATAAAGAATGTTGGTTCTTGTGTTAACAACATTCATTTCATGATGTGAAATGCATGAGTAACAACTGAAATTTTCCTTATGGTTGGTTCTTGTGTGACAACCATGAATGTAAAGAATGTTGGTTCTTGTGTTAACAACATTCATTTCATCATCTATTTTCTAGCTGCATAATAATTTAACCATACATTCACTGAAAATGATAAGCTATTAATGTGCATATAAAGCATCATTGTGCATAAGAAATCATTTTCTTTATCTTTATGAATCATGCCAATATGTATATCAATGTGTATGAATCAAAGTGCAATAGAGGATTTGTGTAAAAAGAAATGCTCGTGGATGGTAAATGAGATGAAAAATGGAGCATGGTGAGGGAATTTTACAAATTATTCATTGCTATCATGTAAGGAATTGCATGATTAAAGTTTAGAAAACAACATACCCCCACTTACCCAAAAAGTAGATGAACGATACAATAGGAATGTAGCTAATGTCGCTGGATCGTGGAATGTGTCACTGCTACTACGGCTGTAAATGTTGGATCATGGGCAGTGAAGGAATCAGAACTGCTACTGCTGAATCCTGGAGAATATGTCACGGTTGCAGGATAAAAATGTAACTTTAAATGCTATTGCGGCTGTAACTGCTGGAACTGATTTAATGTGAAGTGGAGGAATCTGAACTGCTGCTTATAAATAATGGAAAATGTGGAAGGAAGAAAGTGGAAATGTGGTACAGTCATAGATCTAAAGTCATGTTTATGCAACTGTTGATGGAGTCATGCGGAAGAATGTATAGTCTTCACACACTACAAAACCCCATGGTACAATTCTAGTCATGCAAATAAATGTGTCGATGTCGAGCATGAAAATAAATCATTGGATTACCAGCCATTGATGAATGTCATTAACCAATGTGAGGCAACTCACCAGTGATGTCAATGAGTGCCAAGATACCCAAGTACATCTTGTGAAGTGCGAATAGATGTGCTGATGTCGAGCCACTTTCTAGATCTGACGATCAAGGGACATTGATGAATTGCCATGATTGTCAGCGAGAGAAAATTCCATTAATGCATGCAAGCCTCTAGGTACTCAAAATGAACTCTAGTCTATATCCCATATAAGGTGCTGAGGTCGATAGGGAAAGACTTGTCGAAAGGTGTGCCTTAAGGAATCCCACATCAGTCAACATGGTTTGGTACAAAAATATTGGTAGGACTATAAGTGAGAAGATATCACAGTCAAGCAGTGGATATGGCAAGGCCCTGTAGTCATGGAAAGGGAGTTGGTTTTATTCAGAAGGAAAACTGGAAAGGAAAAAGAGAGAAAAATGAACTGAAAAAGATAAAGGGATGTATGCAATTCAGAAAGATAAGCATGTGTGGAGTCATGATAGTTAAGGCAATGAAATAGTGGACTCTAGTATGGATGACTAATGTGTCTGGAAGGAGAAATGTGGGTAAACATTCATGATGCAAAAGGGTTTATGAATGGTTTCTGTGTAACAATAAACGCCATAATGTTTATGATGAGTAACGGCTCCTTCAAGCTGTCTATCAAAGCATGTTTTTCAAAGGTTTTGTGATTCTTGAAAAATCACTTTAGCAGCAAAATGCGATCATCTTTGAACCTGAAACAAAACTTAGTACAAACTCCTGCATGAAACTTAGTAGTGAATATGTATTGAATATAGTTCCCCCTCCCCAACTGATCTGGTTGCATGTCCTCATGCAACCAAGCTTGTGAGAAGTTCGTAAAAGAAAACATATCATGCAGAAAGAAGTACATAAGATGCAAAGAAAATGTGAGGAATAAAATGTGTTATACCTATTTCCATTGCGCTCCTGGTTCGTCATTGATCGCTTCTTGAAGTGACTCAAAGAAAACAATTTTAGTGTTAAATAAACAAAAATCATTATTCCAAAGATGTTTTCAGGAAGTGTTGAGGTCCATTTGCAATTTTTTTATTTTTTATTGTTTTTATTTCTTTAAATTTTTATATTTTTATATTTTCTTTTGTATTTTTTTTATTGATTTCTTTTTATAAAACAGAAGAAATAATTTTTAGAATATATAAATTTTCTATTGTTTTTGTTTTATTTTTACAACACAAATAAAAATGGCAAAAACACTCAATATTAAATTTATCTGATCTGCGTACCTGGGCATTCAACATTAATGTCTTGTCTTTTTAAAAAAACATTTAAAATTTAAAAATTTTAATAGTTGGGACACCACTATAGCTGCAACGGCCTAGCTGCAACAACCAGTTGCAATAGTCGGCTATGGCAATCGGCTGCAACAACCAGCTGCAACAACTAGTTGTGACAATCGGCTACAATAATCGGCTGCAACAGCCAGCTGCGACAACCGATTGCAATAACCAGCTGCCACACCTAGGAAACTTTATGCGCTGTGAGAAAATTGGTTTATTGCACTTATATGGATTTCAAAATCAAATATCGGGCTGCAACAATAGAATGTAACAACCAGTTGCAACACTCGGCTGTAATGCCAAAAGCTGTTACAACTCCTATAGTTGTGCATTGTCAAATATAATTGAATATCCAGAGCATACAATTCTCTGCATGGGTGATTTTTATTGGCAGAAACTGTGGGAGGCGCATAGCCACTTTGATTCATGAAACCTACATGGCAATTTACACATTAAATTTTGCATAAATGATTATAAATTACATGCATACCTTCCCCATAAGTATCGATCTTCTATTGTCCACGGTTCTGAGTTATCTTCTTTATTTTTCATCACCATGCATGCATCCTTTCAAAGGAAATCACATCCCAAGTTTTGGTAATGTTCGATCAGTTGGGATATAGGAACTCGATGCAACTGCCAATCCATTCGATGTAAGACTTACCTTGCCTTCCTTCCTTTTGTGGTGTTAAGAATAGTCCATTTGCTATTATAATATTTTCATTTGATGCTCAAATTTTCAAAGTTTGAAAGAGTTAGACAATTGGATCGATTAAGTTTATTGGCTCATAAACCAGCTGACAGGCATCGCAAGACTTTATTTACTCCTTGCAATGTTTGAAAACTATTGGCCACCAAAGACTTGCCTGTAACACTTTCTGAGCCATCACTTTACCTCCTACCTTCCCTCCTGTAACTCCATAACACACCACCTACAAATGATATAAATCCCTGGTTTGTATAAATTATCCGCAATCAGCTGATAGTATACCACTTAGACCACCATATTCCTTTTATAGTTGCGAAAGAATGCTATGGGAAAGTACCAGTCTGCAAGAATAATGCGATATATGAAAGATAGTTAGGAACAACCCCAAATTTAAACAAATAAACATAAAAAATCTGATCATCTACATCTCTTTTTGATTCACTAGATTTCAACCACTTTAAACTCACACTGATCAGTCGTATGCACTGGGTCTTCATAGATATAGCATAAAGAAACTTTGTATATTATGAATACACTGGAATATACCCAATCTTACGATGATAAGGTTTGGTTATAATGATGTATCTATATTTATTGTTCAACATTAGTTGATTGGATTATACAAATTAAATATCTTATTTCCCTGCTGGATCAATATAGAGTCAGTGTGGATGGATTGCGAGGAGGTGAGACAGTACCACCAAAATATTATGATTCTCTTTACAAGAGAAACAAATAGGAGACCTAGGATGGGATAAGAGATGGCCAAGTCCCATGTTGAGCCTACCCTAATCACAACTTCAAAGGAGAAATCATTGGAGTAATAAAATCCATCTACAATTACTTCCTTCTATTTATTAATTAAGTATTTTGGGCCAGAATGATCAGTGAAAAACTTCAAACCTATCACCTGGTTATTTCCATGATGAAGTAGCATATTGGCCATCTATTTTTCATTCTATCCTTCTTATCAATCACCATCATTCCAAAAAAGAAAGGAGGGAATAGTGTGTATTCACGATTTCATGCATTGATCCTCTGTCTCAGATCATGATCAGGAAGTAGAAACTCTTTTTCGAGCTAGAGAATGTTGATCTCATCATTGGTCTTGTTCGGATTTTTATTTAGAGAGACAACGGATTTATGAACACATGCACGATTAGCTCTGGAGGCTCACAAGCAAAGAAACAGATTTACACCATTCGCAACCCAACAAATATGTAATTATTTTTCATATAATTACGTCAACCTCTTCAAAGTGACAAATCTCTCATTGCTTCTGTCAATCATGTTCTTTAGTTTTGTGAACCAGGTTATTAATCTAGCAAATAATTATGGGTTTGGTCCAAGAGATATCTTGTTGTTAATAGGAACACTTCCTACCGTCAATGCAAGATACGCATAGATTTTTCAGAGATACATGTCGACAATAGAAATGACCAATAAATGAAATAGAAGCACTTAGAGAGGATCAAATAACAACCTCGCACTAAGCATTGGTTACCTTGAAAACACACTTCTAAAGAAAAATAAATTTTGATATATCTCAAAATAAGGAGGCTTAGAATAAATATCAATCTTGATCTCGATAATTTTATTGGTAAATTTCGTAATTCAGATTGTTCGCAACAATCCGAAGTTACAACCACCTAGTATCCTATTTTTAGAATTGAAGCTTCTTTTGGACAGGAGAATCTCGGGCGGAAGCAAGTTCCAGCTTTTAAAATATGCAAAAAGATAAGAGTTATCTTTTACATTGTCAACATTGTTATACCAAAATCCTGTCACCATCATGTGATAAGACATTTAACATACCTACTTGCCCTGAATCCCAGCTTTTGGAGTGGAAACTCATATCATTTGTCAATATTTTCATACAAATTCCCAGTACCACGCTTGACTCTTTATCCATATGCGGTACCCTTGTTCGCACCGCCCATACTCTGTTTCCCACAAGCGATGCTACCGCTTATGGCCCTTAGCCCATAAGCAGTTATTATCAGAACCGCTCTGTCACTAAAGGAGAAATGCGGTACC